>JAGKPW010000096.1:0-295798 GCA_019926035.1 Melaleuca alternifolia | reverse complement strand
GGAGGGTTTTGTTCTTGCAATTATTTTGTCACCTTTAATTTACTTGTGCACGCAACAACTAAAACAGGACTGTTTGGGTATGCAGCTTATTATTTCACTTATTAAGATTTTGTTTGAAAGGCATCTACCGTGATCTTGGGTGCCTCTGCTTGTTTGGAGAGGTATAGTAGAAAATGTTAGAAGAATAAATGAACCTTTTTAAAACTTGAAGATAGAAGCTTATTGGGGTGTGCTTTTTGCTGCTAGAGATTGGAATATGTACTAAACAACTTCTTAAAGGACAAACTTAGATGTTGCTTACCTAATTTATGTATTTCTAAATTCCAATGGTAAAGATATGGCAACAGTTTCGTGTTTGTGAAGCGCAAATTGAATTTGGCTTGATTATTGGTCTTATAGACAGGGGTGAGAACAACAATGTAAAATAGGTGAGGTCAGATAGTTTTCAAGCTTATTTAGGATGGGGAGCAGACATGGGGGAAAGGATTTCATGGTTGATTTTGCAGATGCTTGTATAAAGTTTAAGCACAACAAACTTATTGTCCTCTAAAAATCATCTAGAGTTGGTAAAGTTTCATTTGCAGCAATTCTTCTCTTCTAATGTCAGCTAAAACAAGCGCAGCAGACTTTGATCTTAAAATGCTTTCTTTCCTGAGCTTGCATTGTTGGAAGACTTCACAATAAGAAGTTATATTTCCCCTTTTCTAATTGAGTTGAATTGTTCAGACCATTGCCTCCGCTTCCTAACTTGGAGATTTCTGAACAATCTGTTGTTAAAATTACCGAAGTCACGCAAGAGTGGGTGAACTACACAATGTCTATCGCACGTGACATCACAGTTGGTCGAAACTTGAAAATCTTCCTTCAGGTCAGGTGTATTACTTTGTAATTGTGTGCGGTGGAAAGTTGTATCTACATGCTATATATTTCAAAGTCATTTTACTAATTTAGTTTTTCCTTTTGGATAGGTAGCTCTTGGCTTATGGTTAATCTCTTACATTGGAAGTCTCTTTAACTTCATTACTTTGGTTTATATCGGTAAGTTATCATGCTTCCCTTTGATTCTTTGTCATTCCAGTTATTCAGGTATATATCAGGCATCTGGGTCTTTCTTTGCAGGAGTCATTCTATCTCTGACAGTTCCCATTTTATGTGACAAATACCAAGAGATTATTGTTGAAAAATTGTATATTACTCACAAAGCTATTCAAGCACTGTTACTGCGAATTGACAACAATGTCTTGAAGAAGATTCCCTTCGCTTCAAAAAAGAAAAAGAAGATTCAATAGGCAAGTGTTCTCTCTCTCTCTCATTAACTGCTTGAGATTTAGAGTGGCACTTTTGAGGCTGCATTATATGTTAATTTTCGGTTTTTTTTTTTCCTTTAGCAGAGAATTCTTCCAAGTTGTTTAATGGACATATCTCTTTCGTCATTTAATTATTCTGTGGGAGAACGGAAGTGTAGTGGAATTATCACGTATCTGCCTTTCTGAAGTGTTTAGGAAAGAAAGGATGATTGGAGTAGTATGATACACCTAAAAGTAGAGGAGAGACTTATGCAGGAATATGTCGCATTGTCAAGAGCATCATGATGTCTGTGAGTAATTGAGAAAACATAGGGTGTTATGTTTGTGCAGACTCTATCACCTGCATCCTTACTTTCGAAGAGCAATTTGGCTTGCTTGGAATAGGTTTTGGCCATGCTTTCTTGGAGCTGCTTCAATTGTGTTCTTCACGTCTTCTCAAGATTTTGAGCAGCAATTCATCTCTTCATTGTGAATAATTGAAGTTTTCCCATTTGCTCCATATGTCATTCATCCATAGACTTTCCAAATTATATTTAGTGCATTTGCTTCCAGAGTTCCTCTTACACATTCTAGAAGGCTGAGTGGGGAGATTTTGACATTATTAACATGATACCTTAGGACGGAAAGAAGAGTCAGATAGACTTCTTATTTCTCAGTCGGATGATTATGGGTTCTTTGATTTGCAAAGTTGGAGGTCAATCAAATTGTCATGCTTTTTCTAGTGGTTGATAGATGTATAGTTTATAATTTTGTCACTGTTTTTTCCTGTTCAAAATTTGCAATTGTTGCGGGCTCATTTACATATGAATGAAGATATACTTCTGCTGCAGGTTGACCAATATTAAAATGAGATTGGAGGGTTGTAAAGGGCTTGTTGAGATAGGAAGATTTGGCTTTCTGTTGATATATGATGAAGCTGGCTGGTAGAGCTACGGGTAAATATTCTGACCAGAACTCCGTAGTATGGTGTGCCAGAGCTGGAATGACATCATTAGGTTTTATAGATCTTCTAATTCTAGGTTTTTCAACCTGGATTGTTTCACTTCCTCATTGTGAAAAGCCATGTTCTTGTTTTCTGCTTTGCTGATTTTCCCTTGCCTCACTAGTTATTTAACACGTTTCTCTTCTGGGGTTAGGAAAAGTTATAGGAAACAACTTTGCCTTTTCTTATTTCTATTCAAGATTGGAAATGAAGCTTCTTCTCGCCATATTCACTCTGTTTGTGGGTCTCTGATATTGATGTTGCTATAGTACTGGGCTTTTTCTGAGATCTATAGAAAGTCTGTGGACATATGAAATTCTGGACAAGTTTTCATCTCTCTCTCTCCCTCTCTCTCTCAACATGCACAGCACTCGTGTTGGCCTGCAAGATCAATTTAGTACTGAATCGGTAAACACTTGTATGAGTTAACAATAGAATCTTGTGGAATTGGAGACAGGAAAGTCATTCTCAAATTTTACATTGGGAAATACTTCTGGGACTTCTTGATGTAGTTGACTTCACCTCGATGCACCAACAGAGCTCTCTTAGCGAATTTAAGTACAATGGCTCATATCTGTACGCTTACATTTTAATTTGCTTCAGCAGTCTTCAGAAGTTGGTGGTGTATGATTTTGCTGGTTGTATTACGACAGCTCTCATTAGTTCTGCTCGATTGTAGTTGTGATGACTCATTGATGATGAGATATTTTGCTAATGATGGATACGAACATGTAGTTACAATGACTCGTTGATGATGACCTGTAAATTTACAGTTAGGAAAATTTAAGGAAGCTTAACGTGATGCATGTGGAGAATGACCGGCGCCGTCTTTCTTGTTATTCGCTGCAAGTTATGATCAAACATATAGGGAAAACTTATTCGTGATGGCAGATGAATCTGCAATTATACAATTAGTTCTAAACTCATTAGAATTAGTATTAATTCAGTTCTAAACCTTTTAACTTGTCAATTTAATCTTTGATCTTTGCATGAAATTTTAATATAATCTTTTTAGCCAATCATTGCTAGAAATTACTGATGTGATGGTGAGTCACACAAGACAATCAACAATGACTAGACCGTTACGTCAATAATTTCAAGCCGAAATTTTGAAAGAACTATATTGAAATTCTACGTAAAGGTTAGTAATAAATTAATTTATGATGAATTGACATTTATATAATAAGCCTAGAATTGATTAACTATCTTTAACCTTTATTTCACATAGATAGGTTGATGAATTCTTCACCAAATTGCTTTTCTTTTCCTTGGCACACCTAGAAAGAATGAACAAGAACCGGTGCATAGAAGAAGACCTTGTATTTTGGTAGTTTGTGGAACCATAGCATGATACTACAAGCACTCTTAAGTTATCTGTCATGAGTTTCTATCAAGTTCATGACAAGACGTATGAAAACACTTGACGTGGATGGTAGGTATAGCCTGCATCCAATTCATATGAGCCTTCAAATGAAAATTAAAACCCTTGTTTCATTACATTCTAATACATCAAATTCGACGAAACTTCTTCAATTGAATATGGGAGTACGAGTAAGTCGTACATGTTACAAATGTTCGACGGGTTAGTCGAGAAACCCTAGCTCGACATGTTAACAATCAAGAGTCAAGTCAATGACGATCCCAATTAAGAAGCATGCTGTTACTTATCTTTTGGAAAGACAAAAGATCCGATGGAAGCTTTGACTTAATGAACACATTGCCATCTGGTAGAAGAGAACAACTATTTGACCTTTCTCTTTTGCCGGTGGGAGATGGAAATGAGGAGGTGAGCTAACTAAAAACCAATGAGCACTTCATCTCCTATTTCTTTCCTAACCGCACCAAAAAACTAGTCACCAACTCATCGTCACAACTCCAATGTCTACGTATTTCTTGCTATATAAACTCCAATCATTCTCCTCAGAATAGCATCACAAGTAGCAATCTTTCTCCTATTGAGCCTATACACAACATAGAACTCATTCTCCATTTACCAATATGGCTTCTTTCTCAAAGAGCTTTGTCCTCTTTATCGCCCTAATTTTCTCGACCATTAACATGAGCTTTGGAGCTCGTCATCTGTTACAAGCAACTATGCCATCAATACCATTGCTGTCCACCATACCTACTCTACCGACTTCGCTGCCGCCATTGCCAGCCATGCCGACACTGCCAAAGGTTGCGATGCCACCAATGCCTGCCATCCCTACCCTTCCTCAGCCCACACTGCCGACATTGCCCACCACCCAGCCAGCACTACCCAAGACTACTCTACCGCCACTTCCGAGCTTGCCAACCATGCCGACCACCTTGCCGCCGATGCCAAGCATCCCTACTTCCCTCCCTAAAATCCCTTCTATTCCTTTCCTAACTCCTCCTCCAGCCACCAGCCCTTGAAGAGTTTAGCACTATACAAGGTTACGTGAGAGTATCTTTAATTTGTTGGAGTGCCTCCTTTTGTTGTAGAATTGTTCCAATGCATGCCGTGTCGTGTCTTATGATGTCTTTTCGATTCTATTGATCATTCATATTGTTTTCTAGCGAGCTCCTTTGGTGTGATTAGATGTCTTTTCCAGTGTGGTGTACCTATCTACTATGACACATATGTACCGATCAGTGACTTGCTTCACACTTCAATAATATTTTTGCCATTGGTTCCAAGTTACGTGCAGTACCGCCCCAATCTCTATCTTCCACGTTCCAATAGTATGGTGTTTACTCGCCATCAACGCGATTTAACGATTTATGTGAATTGGGCTTACACGATTTGGGTGCTAGCAAGACTTTTAGTGATAAGGATTTTGTATGAATTGAAAACGACACAAATAGAAGGACTCATTGTGGACGCATTTTGATATTCTCTTTATAGAATTAATTGTCACGTTTTGGTTTTGAATATTAATGTTAGTAATTTCACTACAAATTAATAGAAAAACCTTCAATTCCCATAATAGTTGCTTTATCTATACCTATGTAGCATCTTGAATTTCGCAAACATAAGATCAGCTATTTAGCATCTCGGGTTCTTGAAATTTCCTCAAGAAATCTACTTGCGTAACGTGTCAATTTGGACGATATGGCAACCTACTTATGCGATTTGCCAAATCATATGACATAACAATCCCATTGATGATGCGATACGGTACCACGTGAAAAATGATGCGGCATAATAAGCACGCATGATGACAGGATGTGACAACATGGACGATGTGTTAGTAAAGCTTTTAGAATCCAGTGAAATGGAGTTGGAAAATTGTCACGAAAGTATTGTCGATATGTAAAAACTGCTAAAATAATTATATTGACTTAGCGTTGTATAGATATGATAAGTTTTCTCGAGTCCTTCCACATAAAATACCAAGTCGTCCATAAATGACCAAATGATGTCCAATGCATAAGTTGATTGACTGAAAAAATCTAAGGATTCTTATATAAGTAGTTTTCTGAGTACGTATCTCCAAATCCAATATAATCTTCATTGTATAGATTATTTGTTTAGTTTGATTTAATAAAATATAACTATAATGAGATCAGAAAACTGATTAGAAAAATGGTTTTACATATATGAGCGACTCTCATGATTAGAAATTTGATGGTACTCTCCCCAGCTATAATGAGATTGGAATGGGTCAACCTATCGAATTTTATGTCCTTGGACACGTCAAAAAATAGTCAAATCCAGGTCAAAATTTGAAAGGCAACCTCGAAGAAATGATCAAGTATCAGGATTTCAAATGTGTAAATTAAGAATTGCTCTTTTCCAAGCAGCAAGGACAATCACTGGAGACAAACCAAACTTGCAAAGATTCTCCTCCGCAAGACACAAACTCTTCATAGAAAACGCAAGATAGAACAAAAAAGAGAGAAAGCGATGGAAAAAAGGCACATTAAAAGATATGTTATGATTGTCATTATTTTAATAAGTGCATGGTACCATTTAGTGCTAAGTGAACTGTGCTTTCCGTTTATCGAAGTTGCCTTTTAGGTATAAACCCACAAATTGTCCCCTTGTTTTACAAAATTCAAACTTTTTTTTATATTTTTGTATTTCAGACACATTTTATTTTTCTAAAGGGTTAAGGTTAGAGAACGGTGAGAAATATTTTTTAAATTTTGACGCTCTTTCTAGCCCGAAAGCTCATAAGGTGATGGAAGCCTCATGTGTCAACACGGTTTATATGGATGATTATATGCAAAGATGGATCTGAGACTTTCTTCTAATGGGGGCAGACTTGTTAATGATAAGTTCACAAACATTATAGATTACACTATACTTGACATGGAGCTTTATTCATTTTAGCAACTAGAATGCTAAATAAAATATTTCTCTTAGAACTTTTTTATTTTCTTTATGGTGGCGGAAATGGAGAAACACAAGATATATTTATCTGTATTGTCAACAAGATGTTAGCCCCTACGTTACATGATGTAGGTTAGTCCCTAAATCAAAAAAATGATGAAAATTTGGTTTGAGGAATCTAAATTCGAGACACCTTTGGGAATTGTACTGTCAAAAATTTGACCTTTCGAGATCGACATCGACATATTTTATAATCTTTTAACATATGATATGTTGGAACAATAAAAGTAGTCCACGCAAAGAAAAAAAATCGATAATTTAAAAGGGTAAAAAAACATTTTGAAGCAGCGTTTGGTACTCTCCTTTGTCTTTCTTCGACAATTATATCATGCGTCAATCAGTCCTTGCCTCGTACATGGTCAAGTTCTTTTCTCGACATGGCATGCAGAGACAAGAATAATGCTGTCGTCGTTTTCGAAAGATTTAACCTTTCCATGCTCGAAGACAGATGAAAGCAACAAAGGACACTCGACTTGCTGTATGCATGATTCAATCATCTCGCTGTTCTAACATAATTTGTTCTTTTGATTCGAACTCCTCTTCCACTAAATGACAACTGCACATGAACAGTATAGGAATTGTAAACCCTCACTTTCAATTCATGTTGAAGTATAAATTCTAATCTCAAATGTTGTGAGGTTCTCTTCCACGTGTTTATCTAGAGTTTGGATTTTCAATTTATGATTACTGGCTTCGCAATTAACACGATTATCTTCATATCAACCAGAGATAGATTGACTTCAGGCACATGCGTATATTGTCACTAAAACAACAATTGTGGAGGAAAAAATATGTACATCTGCAACCCCTAGAGTTGATGTAATTGGTCGGGATGTCGAGAGGGTATTCAGCTCGCAAAGTAAAGGTGTTTTTGTTTAAACCAATGTTTGTTGACTCAGATTGGTCGAGGCTTGACTTCCGGTTATTGGGTCAATGTCTAAACCTAAGACTCACCCCTTGAATTTATACCCAAGGTCAGTGCCTTGATCAAGAACTCATTAAAGGATCCGGTTCAAATCAGCGACCGATCCAAGAGGTTGACCACTTGGGATGGATCCAGGTTTCGGCCGATTCTTGATCAGTTAGAGCTGTTAACAAAAATAGGACAGATCATGGGCTAGTTCTCCGGTCAAACCGGTTGGTCTACTCTACTTTCGAAAAAACATTAGTTCAAACCTCTCTGGAAAAAGACTACCCCATGACTTACTAAGTAGTTTGTGGGATTTGCATACCGTATTGCGAGACTCCAGATAGTCGAGTATCTACACTTGTGTCTCTAGCTCATAAAAGAGATTAGATCTGTCTGTACAATTTGTTACTATTTTTAGTTGTTTTCGAAACGACGTCAATATAGCGAAATGATGATATTCGGTTTCTATTGGTGCAATATCTTGTCTCTAAACGTCACTTGTAGAGTCAAAATAGCATAAGCCTTCGCATAATATATACTTCCTCAATGTAATGGGTGTTGAGGAGGTTGTTCTCCCGAGGTTCCTAAGCCTTGACAAAATGTTAGCGCCATGCAGCAATAACACAGAAAAGGGAATGAAGTAGAGAGGGAATGAGAGCATATTCTAGTGAACCCTAGTGCTAGGTGGCAACCGAGGAATGGCAGGTGCTGAATTCCAAACATTTATAATTTAAAAGGTCCTATTTTAATCAGTAGATTGATAGGCTATTAATACCAAGAAGATTGAAAGGGTTGGTTGAAAGGTTTATACCATGTGAAATCCTAGTGCAAGAAACAGATGAAAGATAGGCTATCGTATGTTGGGAGGGATGGGCTAGTCATGGACCGTCGCGTGTCTAGAGAATAAAAGCTGACACCAAGCCAACTGAAAGGGTTTAGAGAATGTGTCAAGGAATAAGCGCCCAATTTGTCAAGTCAAAACTCTCAAAAACACCTTAAGGAGATAAGGAGAACTTAGAATCCTGCCACTTGACCCAAATGATTTTTGGATGGAGCAATGCTACCATGATATAAACCTGCGACAATTCTCAGTATTTATTAGTAATTCACAAAATTATATACATGAACAATATATTTATTTTTCCATAAATACGAAAGAACAAGTTTACGCTTGCTTGAACGATCTCATGTTGAAGCAGCGTGCCATTCCCTGGTGGTAAGTGAACAGGATAGAAAGATGAAACAGAAAAGAGGACGGCCTATATCGGCTCGACCGGTTGTGTTCCCAGTTCAAAACTGAGAATCAGTTCTGATTTGACATCTAGCTACGGCTGTAATCAATCATCCATATACAACATAGAGAGACAGGTGACTCCTTCCCTCCTAGGTTCAAACCATCATCGCAGGTCTTCCCTTCATCAGTATTGAAATCGGCCACGGTCACAGGTCATGGATCTAAGGATGCAACCTCATGTCCGAGGTCCGCAGCCTCAGGTGACCCCAAGGTTAGGGAATCCATTTTCTGTGGTGGTCGGAACCATCGCAGTCAAGCTCTTCTCCCATTCGCAATGGGGTCGTGGGTGGCAAATAGAAAAAGAGAATGAATACCACCTAATGCCGTGATGGCTACGGCCGCGATTGGGGAGTGTGAGGCGACAACGCAGCCTGGGAGCAACGTGGGGCTATAGGCTTTGGGGTACAGGAAGTGAGGGAGGGAGATGTCTTTGGATTATGGGAAGATTGTCCTTGACATACGAGGATATTTTGATCCTGTATGATAACTTTACTAGAGAAAGTTACCCGCTAACTCTGGAGGATTCCATAGAGCACACTTCGTCCATTTAAAAGTTTAGGACATTGATGAATTTGTGGTATGCATAAACATGGTAGAGAAGAAAAAAATCTCAGGTTGTCACAATCACTTTCTATTTTACCACATGGAGTTTGTTTTGTTCCTGTTTGGGTGTGGGACTGTGGAGGCGTATGGGCACAATCTGTGAATGGGATCGAAAGAGACCTATAAGAGATGAAGGCAGGGATCATGATGAAAGTGACCCCAAACTTACCAAAGAAGATGAGAGGGTGCGTTATTGTTGGGGGACCATAGGCTATAAAGTACAAAGGGTCTCGTTGCAAGGAAAGGGTCATGTCATTGCTCGTGAACGCTGTCCGCATCTTCTGAATCCTAGCGTCCACTCCCTCTATTTTCCTTCCAAGGGGTGCTTGCTACAAGAGGACAAACACAATAATTCATTGATTTATTAGTAAAAGACTCAAAACTAGCTTTTCTTCATCACGCGGGATCCTTCTTTAAGTAGGTAAGATGAATGTCTTAATGAAGTTACAGGAAGCTTTGTTTTGATTGAAAGAAACAAAATTATGTACTGGCAAAAGTCTTGCACTCTGCATTTAATTCAGCTTTGGAAATGGGTTTTGAGAAATATTCAAAACTAGCAGAACTTATCTTCAACTTTTAACTTTCTCATGGTCAGATTTCCACCTCAAATCCTTTTGAGAATGATTGACAAACGTCTCATATTTTCCCCTAATAAGCTTTGGAGGATCAAGACCTCTTGAGAAAGTTGAACCAAACAGATCATCGGCTTGTAAAGCTTATGGAGTGTTGTTTCATGATCCTTTAGATAACCAGTTTGTTTACACCTGTGATGTTGTATCATGGAAAAACGAAAAAGGAACAGCCGCGTTGCACGTTTTACACATAAAGGAGAGAAGCTACCTTAAAGATACTTAAAAGGAGCAGCATTTGTTAAATTTTAGCATCTATTAGTCATTCATTAGCGTCCCCTTTGTTGGGACTTGGTATGAAATGTTGACCATTCGCCAAAACGGAGATGTTCATCCTAATTTCGCATACCCATCACAGGGTTAGAAGAAATGGCGCAAAGATCCGAAAAAGGGTTAATATAAGCTGATTATATAGTGGTTATACATGTCTAAAGTATGCTTTTGTTGAAGAATTCGAATACAAATGTCAAAGCACAACTTGGCCCCACCCGGTCGAGCAATCGCACGACTGTTATCATAAACAAATGCCGCATGCAAATTGAGCTGCTCCTTAATAATGATTTTTAGGTGTTTAAATTATTCGATCAGATCTGAAGGGCTGGTACTTAAACGGGGATTAGGTTAAGAATTTGGCTAAGTGAATTAGCCAGGGATGACATAGTCAACTACTCGTGGACGGGGTCGTGGTTCACATTGAGAGCAGTTCTCAGTGGCAGACCTAACCCGAGACCCAGAGAACCACATTGCTCTAGGCTTCAATGTCCTTTAAAGTAATCAAATTGTGGCAAATGTGGAAATTATTATGCTAATTATTTCGCGTGATTAAGTGCGAGTAATTCCGTATTCCAATCATTCGATTCTTGATTCGCGTCTTGTCCGATCCATTGAAGTTGATGGGGTATCTGGACAGATTTACAGATGATCTATCCAAGAGTGTGTTCCTCGTTATGGAAAATACTAGCTTTTTAATGTAAAAAGTTGCCTACTCAATATTGATTTTTGAACTCTAAGCTTGCCTATTATGAACCAAGTCAACTCCAAGCGTTCGACTTCGGTTAATTCTGTTCAAGCTCCAGGACTCAATTATAAATCTCGTTACTTGAAATAGTAGCCATCTTTACCATGACTCAGTGTTTATCGTATGACTAGAAAATCCATCTTGGTTAAGCCAAGAGTTTGATACCTCGCTAACATTTATGTATTATGTAAAGCGCGAGTCAAGACTCCGGAGGATGGTCTAGATATGAAGTTATTTGCACTTTACTATATGAGGGATTGGACATGTGCGTACACTTGATCCGAACTTTAAAGGCCATTCAGTACTCACGAAGCGAACTTCATGATAAAACTTAAGAAATTTGACGTAAAGTTATGATGGATTGGTTTATGATTTCGATAAAGAGCTTGTTGATACAATGTATAGTATTCTGAATGTTCATATGGTCCTGATTTTGTTTATGTTAAGCGAGGTAGGAAGTTTCTTTCTGAATACCTTGGCAGATTTGTGTCAAGTTTCTAGACAGGGGAAAAAGAAAACTTGGCAAATGAAAAACCATTTTGTAACAAATCAATATCCATGAGTGTCCATTTCGACGTCCCGCAACTATGTACATGGTAATTCTGTCATCTCTCTTATCAGTTGTTAGACTAAAGTATCTTAACATCACTTGTCCGATCAAAAGTTCATCGGAGTCAGCCATCGGACAGACGGAGGAGCACGGCGAGGCCACTAGGTCGAAGCAAAGGCCCCTACGAGCACCTTAAGTCGCATTGCAAAACTGCTACACTAACGCGCGCGCAGCTCAGAAAAATGGAATTTCAATGTTTTCTTGACCGGCGGTGGAGGAACGGCCCCCTCAATGTCCATTGTCCAAAGGGAAAATCTTTTTGCATTGCCGGTGTTTGTTTAACCCACGGCATACGTTAGGAAATCAGTGGGAAATGAGGGGTAGCAAAAGTCAATGAATGTTCAAAAGGAGGGTGGACTAATGAGCTCCTCCTCTGCAATCCGAACAGGCTTCCAACTCACTCGGGTGTCCTGTAGTAGCAGACATTAGATTCCTCCCTCTGCTTTTTTCCTCCTACTCACCCCTGTATCAAATACTTCAAGCTCGCAAAAAGTTAAAAGGATGGTTGGCAGAGGCAGTGTAAAGCCGAGGGGCCTCATTTTCCAATTGTTTATCTTCATTGTGGTTCACTTTTTAAAGTTATTGGTCTCATTGTCTCCAACTGCACAAAGAGAAGGCAGTCCCCTTTTCTCTCTGCTAAACTCTCTGTCTCTGCAACTATTAACTGTGGCTACCTCCATTCTCTAGGAAATTTCCCCACTTGGTAGTTCCTTCCCTGCTAAGGTCACTTCATTTGCTGCGTCACTTTCATTGTTTGGAGCAAGCTTTAGCTTTTGGTGGGTCTGTTCCTAAACGCATCACCAGGTTCCCATTCTTCCCTTTTCACCTGTTACATGCTCTTCCTAATCCTGATCTATTGGGTAACCAGAACAACAGGAGCTGGAGTTGGTCACCTTCTCTCTATTCTCTTATCCTCTCACTCCACTACGTCTCTGCCTTTTTTTCTTGATTATGGATTTGTAGCCACCATGTGCAACTGCGACCAGCTCAAGAAACCATGATTCCAAACCCGAAAAATCTCCATCCCTGTTTGAGGACCTTGGCTTTTAGCCTCCTCCTGCTTAGTTCGTCTGCTCTAAACTCAGATGGCATCCTCTTGCTCTCCTTCAAGTATTCCATTTTGAGTGACCCATTATCTGTCCTGGAGAGCTGGAACTATAACGATGTGACCCCATGCGCCTGGAATGGAGTCACCTGCACTCAGATTGGGGATCCTAAAACACCATCCATGTTGAGAGTCACCAGATTAGTCCTCCCCAACAGCAAGCTTCTAGGCTCAATCCCTAAAGACCTCGGACTGATGGAGCATCTCACCCATCTTGATTTATCTAGTAATTACTTCAATGGATCCTTGCCTTCGACTATCATCAATTCCTCCACGCTTCAAGTGCTCTCTCTATCCAACAATGTGATCTCAGGTGAGCTGCCCGAGTTCATAGGTGACTCCAAAAGCCTCAGGTTCTTGAATCTCTCCAACAATGCACTGGGTGGAAGTATTCCTGAGAGCCTAACCTCCCTGAAGAACTTGTCTGTTATTTCTTTAAGGAGTAATTACTTCGCAGGTGGTGTTCCTAGGGGGTTCGATTCAGTCGAAGTGCTAGACTTGTCCTCAAATCTGCTGAATGGATCTCTGCCATCAGATTTCGGAGGAAAAGGTCTGCGTTACTTGAATCTTTCCTACAACAATCTTTCAGGACCAATACCGCCAGGTTTCGCCTCGAAAATCCCAAAAAACATCACTATCGATCTCTCATTCAACAACCTGAGTGGCGCAATCCCAGAGTCACTGGCTTCGGCAGATCAAAAAACAGAGTTATTAGCGGGCAACATCGATCTCTGTGGCAAGCCGCTGAAGACCCTATGCTCCATCCCTTCATCTCTCTCCACGCCACCCAATGCCACCACAACCGCGTCACCGGCCATTGCAGTCATCCCGAAGACAGTCGATACCGACCCATCGGCGAACTCGCCTGGAACATCCGCTGCGCCAAAAGGCCAAACACCCGGCGGGCTAAAACCGGGAACGATAGCAGGAATCGCTGTAGGCGATCTAGCCGGAATAGCAGTCATCGCATTGGTCATCCTCTACGTCTACCAACTCAAGAAGCGGAAAAACGACAACAAAGTCACCACAACCAACGACCCCAAATCACACCAGAAGCCAGAACCAGCAACGGAACAAGACCCAGAGCCGGAATCGAGAAAACCCGCGAACTGCTCCTGCCTCACGATCAAAGGCCACGAGACATCAACCTCCGAGTCATGTTCGAGCGAGGACGACGAAGACAACGGCTTGCCCACGACGGTAAACAACGACCACCCCCACCCCACGAGCGGGGCGGGCGCGAGCCAGAAAACAGGGGCCCTCGTGACGGTCGACGGGGAGACGCGGCTGGAGATGGACACGCTGCTGAGGGCGTCGGCATACATACTGGGGGCGAGCGGGGGGAGCATCGTGTACAAGGCGGTGCTGGAGGACGGGACGGCGTACGCGGTGAGGAGGATCGGGGAGAGCGGGGTGGAGAGGATGAAGGAGTTCGAGCAACACGCGAGGGCGATCGCGAAGGTGAAGCACCCGAACCTGGTGAGGCTGCGGGGGTTCTACTGGGGGGACGACGAGAAGCTGGTGATCTACGACTACGTCTCCAATGGCAGCCTCGCCAGCGCTTGCTCTGGTTACAGTGAGTCTTTCTTCTTCCTCTGCTTCCCCATATTTTTCTTTCTTTTTTGTATCTTTTATGTTCTCCATTTCTCGTTTAGTTCTTCTCAAAATTGAAACCCTTCATAAATCTAACAAAAAGGAAAAAATAAGAAAATTTAGGTTATTACTTTTATAATCTATGAAATTACTTCGCTAATTTTATAAATTTTTCGTTAAGGACAAATGAGAGTTATATTAAGTCATGTGATTAGTTGAGTTTTTTTTTAATTTTATAGAATTTTCTATGTGAGACTCGTATTCATTTTAGAACTCCCAAATTTGATCTCGGGCTTGAATGGATAAAAACTCAATCAGTCCATTTGCTTCCATTTTATTTTTAAGTATTCAAGTTGAAGATCTGTGTCAAATTTTGTCTTACTTTGTTATTGAGACAATGTGCTATAATTTTAAATCCCGAAAATCAATTACAGGTTAGAAAAGCTATCATGTTTTTTTCATGAATCATGTTGATATTTTATATAATTGACTTCAAAACTTGGAATTTCCTTTAAACAAACAGCGAATTTGGGCTTTTGCAAGACAAAATAACTTATAAATTCTTGCGAGACCAAAAACTCGCTTAACCACTCGGGGTTCCATCCATTCCCAACACTAATGAATGGACTACAAAGGGGTCAATCAATCAATTGGTTCGGGTTCTCAAATCTTGTAGCATATTCAAGGTTCTTTTTTGTGGTAAAGTGACTGTTGGACTTGGTATAAAGATTGATACATCCGATATACATTAAAAAGGACATTTAGGATTATGTTCCTTTCCTTCTAGCTTTAGGACATGCAATTCCAGAATGCCATGTGGCAATGGCCCATTGGAAAAGGCTAATACAACTTGGACCTAAATTATTTGGTTTCCTTCAGAATCCAAATAATTATGGTAATGTTCCTTTTCATAAATTGTTCTCGACTTGTCATTTTTTTTCCTTATTGTTTAGGTTGCATCAACTCAATTCTTTTTGAAATCTGACACACCCTTTAGGGGAATCAGATTGATATCAGATTTGCACTCTAGGAATGTCTCTTTTAATATCCTTTCAGGTGAAGTGATGAGATTCCCAGCTCGATCTTCTCGTGATTATCATTCAAAAAGAATTAAGTTTGCAAAAAAAGATTAGGCGCAAAAACATAAAATAATAAATAATCCAGCTCCCTAAGCTTGATTAACTCTATACTTTAATGCTTATAGAGTACACGAGATTTGGCACATAGTGCGTGCCCTCCATGTGCAGTGCTGGTCTATCACCTGTTGGATTTGAATGTTGTTTTTTAGCTGCTCGATTAAATTAGTTCATTGATGTTGTTTTCAATCTTGCTGGCCCGAACGACCAAGTGATTTAATGTCAATAATGGCTGATCGTTCATATCATAACTTCAGAGAAAAGAGAGCAAAAAAAGAAGACTGAAAGTTTGATTTGACTTGCAAGTTATTTCATCAACCGGTTTTTGTTGCGGTTCGGGGATGCATGTGGACCGGGTTGGCATGTGATGTTATGTTGTAAAATGAGTTTATTAGACTTTCATTTTACGGAAAACGAATCTTATTTTCATGAACAAAATGACATAATTTCTAGACGAGATGCATTGGGTGTTATGAAAATCATCTCATGTGGTCGTGTTCATTATGTTTTTCCATAGGTATTGAGCTTGATGAAATTCAGTAAATGTTTGAGATATTGAAAATTCTATGGTGACGATTCTTGTTCCAATCATAGGAAAAGCCGGGTCGTCCCCATTTCACCTCTCCCTCGAGCACCGGCTGAAGATCGCTAGAGGAGTCGCTCGGGGGCTCGCTCACATCCACGACAAGAAGCTTGTCCATGGCAACATCAAGCCCACCAAGATCCTCCTCAACTCCGACATGGAACCCATGATCTCCGACTTCGGACTCGAGAAGCTCGTCATCGGCGGAGCCAGCCACCACATGACAGCGACCGGGTCGGGGTCATCGAACCGGTTTGGAAGTCAGAGATTCGCGCACCATCAAGATCTTTCGATCGCTAATGCTAGTCATAGCAACAACAATAGCCCCTTCGTAGCGCCCACGAGCTCGAAGCTCGGCACTCCCTCTCCTTATCAAGCGCCCGAATCCTTGAAGAGCTTCAAGCCTAGCTCGAAATGGGACGTCTACTCATTCGGCATCGTTTTGCTCGAGCTGCTCACGGGGAGGGTCTTCCTGGACGGGGACCTGGCCCAATGGAACGCCGGTTCGATCGGCAGTGAGGACCGGGGCTGGGCGCTGAGGATGGCCGACGTGGCGATCAGGGCAGAGGTGGCGAGCCGGGAGGAGGCGGTGCTGGGTTGCTTCAAGTTGGCATTTGGCTGTGCCTCGCTTGTACCCCAAAAGAGGCCCTCCATGAAGGAAGCACTCCAAGTTCTTGAAAAGACGATGACCCCATGATGATTTGATGGTGTTTTTGATGCGATGTTAGATTGCTAAATTAGTGGGATTTGGGTCCCATTGAAAAGCTTGGCCACTAGAAATGAAAGTGTTGTCTTTTTCTCGAGCCTTTTTGACTTGGGCGCAGCAAGGAACGAGCGGGAAGCAAAGTGGGATTGGTCGGCTCTGCCTTTTTAGAATCCCAAGCACGTCCCATAATTGGTGAACATAACACCGTCTTCGATTAAACCTAAGATTTCACGAGCTGTGCATTGTTCAGCCCTTTTCAACGTGAGTGAGACACGGCCCCTTAAGAAAAAAAAAAGGTGAAATGGACAAAGGACCCGCCAAAGTCCTGAAATTTCGTTGAGGAATTTGACTGGTGGAGTCACCATTTCATGCCAACTCGATTCTTGTGACAAATAAGGCGTGGCTCTTGAGACTGTTTAAGTTAAGTAGCTCGATATTGCTGCACAATTAAAATATTAAATACTATGAGACTGCATGTGAGATGGAGAGAATGATGATTACGAAGTCCGTCCTATACCTTTTGTATGAATATTAACTCGGTTCTCAATTTGTATTTTTATCAATTTAGTCCTATACTTTTTTGCAAAATTTCAATATAATTCTTTTACCCAACCTTCAAGAAAGAAAGGAGTTATGGATCTGCAAGAACAACATTAAAGTTTGAATAAAGGGTGAGAAATTGCTTATGATCGGCTATCTTATGTGACACACTAACCTAAAATGTTGATTTTCATGTTAGCCATTTTCAATGGCAAAAGGGCTACATTGCAATTTCACGCAAAGGCTTAGAGTCATATTGACAAGTTCAAAAAGTTTAAAATTGATTTGGCATTTGTACAGAAGGTTTACCACTGAATTAATTATTTTCCTTATAGAAAGATACCAATGTTATCAACCCATAGCACGTTTTATGCATGCCTATGGCAATATTGCTCCTTTGATGTCTTACTTTAGAGCTAATATTTATTAATTCTTAAGAAAAAGACCATCAAATAAGATAGTGCCATCATCAATTTCACTTAGATCACCAATTCCAAGTGAAATTGAATTTTTTATTTTTATTTTGAGCTAAGTGTGTTTCGATATTAAAGGCTCACTACGGAATGCACACTTGAGATATTGAAATCAACTCAATATAATGTAATATGTATAATCAATATCTGCAAAATCAAAGTTGTAACTTGCCTATGAACTCTACTAAAGATAACATAAGTTTCCTTAAGTTTCTATATCAAATAATTTCAAATCTCACGTAGGCTGCCATGTATGCCGACATTTCCTATCATTGTCTCTTCTTGTGTAGGAGAATTCTAATTAGCCCCCCAGAATTAGGGCCATTTGAGGAAGGCACCCTCTCGACTTCAGCTTGTCTCGAATTAGCTTGTACTTGATTAGTTACATCAATGGCCTCCTATGTTGATCTCCGGCGAAAAGAATAGTCGGTCATCAAGCATGTGCATCTCGAGTACACATTTACCTCAAATTAAGGGGAAACTTTGCTCGACAATAAAGAAAGCACAAAATTAGACACCCTTTAAGGACAGAGGGAGAGGGGAAGGAGGCCCGAGGATGTACACTTATAAATAGGGGTGAAAAAAATCGAGAATGTATGAGTATCGGCCTACTTCTAGATTCCATATGTGAAATCACTCACCCGGATCATCCGAACTAGATCAGTACTATATATTTTTTATATTTATATCTTTAAGATCAAAACTCTAACTAAACTCTCAGCCTCAACTCTCTCACCTCATCTCGTTCTCGATTGCCTCAACTCTAACTAAAATCTCAGTCACCTCTAATCTCGTCACTTTTTCTCCTATAAGTTCAAAACCCTAATTGTCATTTACTCCCTTTATAGTTTCTTCACTCAAGTCCCTCGCTACTCTCTCTTGGTTGGCAACATTTGAGGGGAATTTAGTTTCTGTTGTGTGTGTGTTCTTATTGTCTGCCCATTTTCTGATTTCAAAGTCGGTTCTGATTTCCCTGTTCCACACTATAGTAGGTAGACAATGTTATCTTTTCTCCTGGGGTTTTAAAATTTTGTTTGGAAAACGATAAAAATAGATGGCCCAATTAGTCTTTTTGAACAATGGCTGATGTCCAAGCAAGTGATTGTATAGCTACACATGAGGGAAAGCTCCGCATTGCAAGTAAACCAATTCCATTAAACCACTCAAGAGCTGGATCAGACCAATGGTCTAGTTCTTAGGTGTGTCCATGGAATATGAGGACGGTCCCGATTTCCATTTTGTTCCAAGGTGAGAACCGCCCAGCCTAGAATCAGTTACCCTTACTTATAAAAGAATAAGAGATCATTTAAGACAAACTTAGGTTCATGAAACACTATACAAAAAGTGCTCCAGTTTTAGAGTCTAACTTGAATTTTCCTACATGCTGTCCATCCATTTTCAAATCTACTTTTATTCAGCACATTTTTTGTCATTTCATGAACCACATATACATCAAGCTGCTAATCGTGGAATTGGCAAGTCCCCTTAATTCTACCTGGACATTGAAACTTTCAATTTGCCGAGCAAATGACAGGTTCCAAGAGATGTTAGCCCACACATCTAAGATCTCTCTCTCTCTCTCTCTCTCTCTCTCTCTCTCTCTCTCTCTCTCTCTCTCTCTCTCTGGGGATATCTATCTCTCTGGGGATGCATAGATAATTGACCATTTGGATGAGAAATCAATTGAACTTAAAAGGAAAAGAGGCCCACTGGCAAGAGTAGAAGAAAAGGCCCATGGGGATCAAGTCTCTTCCACAGACGCGAGAGAGAGAGAGAGAGAGAGAGAGAGAGAGAGAGAGAGAGAGAGAGAGAGAGAGAGAGAGAACAAAATTTGCGTTTGAAAGATGGAGGAGTGGAGGTTTGAGGATGAGCGTGAACTTGCTTGATCTAGGTGAATTTTAGCTGGCTTCGATTCAGATGAACATGGGTCAATTTGATTTTGCTAGATTGGCCCTCGTTAAGTTTTATTTTGACTAGGCCTAAGATAAGAGCCTAATCTTGTCCCGGCCCCGACCCACAAAGTGTTAGTAGTCCATATTCGGACTTGGCTAGCAGCCCCGCCCGAGTCGCCATCTTAATAAAAAGCGATAAAATAAACAAGAGTCCCGACAAATAAAAACTGGAAAATTGATTAGAAAAATTAGGCTTTGTTTAGGTTGTTAGATTTTAGTATTAGAATGAGCTTACTCTCGTTCAGTTAGTGATACGCAAGGTTTAGGGTTTTAGTGGACTGATCCTTTAGAGAAGAAATTGAGCTCAATTTAAACTAAATCCATGGGGGTTCCCTTTCTAGGGCTTGATAACAAGCCATGTGTTATATTCTTTGCCCAATTTGTGTCTGATTACTTTACTGCACTTTGCATTTCACTCGTTCTTGCATTGCTAATTGATTGTGATATTGCTTTTACGTGCTATAATTTTCCTCTTATTTAATGATTATGTTACACTTTAGGACCATAAGAAACATAAAAAATAAGAAGAAGAAAAAAAGACGGCATGGATACCTTAGTTGACAAATAATCGAGTTTAGATTCCGAAAAAGCACTAGTTAGATAACTAGTTTAATCAAATCCCCCAACCTTGGATCTTCGATTGTATAGGAAACGAGATATACCCTTTTACCTCACTTAGTATCTAGCCGACTTTAATAGATCAGTGGTGATTCTTAATTCATTTAGAACCTATTAGGATTAATCGAAACGGAAATTGAATATCCCAAACCCTAGCTTTAGGATTGTGTGCCAAATGATGGATGTAGCTCATAGATCTGCAAACGCACCTTTCATCACTCTCTTCTTCTTCTTCTCCACATGCACTCCACGGCAATGTGTTCTTGCATAGACATTATGGCAATCACCTGCCCCTTTTTCCAACAGTTTTGCCCTTTATCCAACATGCGCACCCAAGATCCAACGAGCGACCTTGGGTGCACATGGTGACTTTCCAGTTTCTCTGAATTTCTGTTCTTTTGTTCCTCGGAACAAAAAAAGAACAGAAATCTATTTGGTAACGCTAATTTGTTTTTTTGTTCTCGGGAATAGAAAGTTGTTCCCGGGAACAATTTTAGAAATAAACTAATTTTCTTTTTATCTCTTGCATTTGTTGATTGCCGCTTGCCCATGGCCGCTCGCCACCCGCCGCCGGTCTCCGGCCTTGAGCATTAAAAAAATAAAAAAATTATGAGTCATACCAAACGCATTTCTATTCCAAGAGTAGAAATTTTGTGTAATTACCAAACGCCTTATTTTACTTAGAAATTGTTCCGGGGAATAGAAATATAAAAGAAATGTTTCTGAAAAAAAAAAAAAACTCTTCCCAAGAGAGAAATATTGCCATTCGCACCCCTAGCTTTCACGTGAAGTTGTTTCGACGGACGGTTCAGATCAGCGCATGGGCCCATGTACCCGAACGTATACAGGCGTTCCTCCAAATAAAGAAGCTTCCTTCCTTCTTCACCTAACTTAGCCAATTCTCGATCAAGTCCCTCCAAATCCCCCAAACAAAACCCGCTCCATGGGCTCCACCGCCTCCGCTCCGGCGCAACCCCCAGCGCCACCGTCTCCCCAGCAGCCCGCCAAACACATCTTCATCCTCTCTGGCCAGAGCAACATGGCCGGCCGCGGCGGTGTCAGCCGCCACCACGGCTGGGATGGCGTCGTCCCCCCGGAGTGCCGCCCCGACCCCTCCGTCCTCCGCCTCAGCGCGGCCCTCCAGTGGGAGGAGGCCCGGGAGCCCCTCCACCGCGACATCGACACCCGGAAGACCTGCGGCGTCGGCCCGGGGATGGCCTTCGCGAACGCGGTGAGGGAGCGTGGGGCCGCGGGGGTCCGGGTGGGCCTGGTGCCGTGCGCGGTGGGAGGGACGGCGATCCGGGAGTGGGCGCGCGGCGAGCACCTGTACGAGAGCATGGTGAAGAGGGCGAGGGAGAGCGTGAGGGACGGCGGGGAGATCAAGGCGTTGCTGTGGTACCAAGGCGAGAGCGACGCGTCGACGCAGCACGACGCGGAGGCGTACCAGGGGAACATGGAGGCGCTGATCAAGAACGTGCGCGGCGACCTCGGCCTGCCCTCCCTTCCCATCATCCAGGTTCGCTCACTGACCTTTTTCCTTCGATCGCCATTGTTGAACAGAGCATAGCTCCGCCATTAATGAGTTTAATACTCCGATAAGAATGACTAAATGAATGGTTTATCATATCAAATGTTTATTTATATTTCTATGACCTTTTTATCATTATTGTCAAGTATCAACCATGCATTATCTAATGAGAGGATAATGGCAAGGACTAATGATTAAAGGAGACAGATATGCCATCCCCCAAATAATGTTTTCTCACCGGTTTTGTGATGGGATTTGCTTTTTTATTTCTAGACATCATTAATCAATATCAGAAGACTCTCGAGATATAGGCACTTTCTGATCTTATAGAATCAATAGGGTTTGAAGCGGAGAGCATACTAGCATTATCTCTTATTATAAGACCAATAAGGTAATCCTAATCTTCTAATGCCAAAGAGTGTCGAGGGTGGAATAAGAGTGAATGTGAATGTTTAGAAGATCGTTGGAGAATGTAAATAAATTAAAAAACTTAAGACAACTTTTACTCGAACCTCTCGTTGAAGTTAGCCTTGTATATAAAAGGTTGAGGGCACCACAATGTATATAACACGGCCATCTATAAAGTAGATGTGATATGGGATCATTAGAGTTGAAATCCATATCCAATTTCTATGGGCCGGTGCTTTGTTTTAGTTGAAAAGTAAGATTCAATTAATAGTTGTTGGAAGTGGGCCCAAGTGATCACATCTTAGGTACTGGGTCTGGAGACCATTCTTTGTCGAGGCCAATTGGCTGGAATCAAGAGTTTGAGATTGGAACCAATGTCTTACAATCCCATAGGCATTGAGAGGACTGCATAGGGTCCAGTCGATTCTTAAGGTATACTATCAAGTGCCAAAGCTTGCTAGATGTATTATGTACTATGCTTGTATGCTTGGAAATAATCTCATGGAACCACTTCTTGATATGTATAGTGCCATATGGATTTTGAAACATTAGGAGACTTTTCATAGAGGGTTCTTTGGATCTCCATGTACTTGCTTGGAAGTTCTACAATATTGTATCCAAAAGATTTATGGATGGCTGACCTATGGATTTTTATATTTGTGTGGATAGACATGGAATCTTCCATCATAAGTATATAACATCCATGGTTGACGAAGATGATGGTTTTGAGGACTCGTGATCTCGATCGATATCCAAATCTTTGATAAACAACTGCTTACAATAAATCAAATGCGTATATGAATCAAATATATTTTAAACTCTTATTTGAAACAAAATACACTTCAGATCTTTATTTGACAAAATAATTACACTTTAAGCCTTTCTTTGCAATTTTTGCAAAAAAAAATATGAAAAATTCATGTTTATTTCTAAGTTTTTTAAATTTTTATATATTCATAGTTTTGAAGTTTTTCACATAACAAAAAGGGCATAAGTAAATTAAAAGTTAGAAAACTTGTCGCGAAAGTATAACTGAGTTTTAAAATTTTCGAAAAAATACAATTCAATCATAATATCACATTAGAAAAAGCTTGAATCAATCAAAATAAATTTGAAAATAAATTAAAAATTAGAAGAAAAATGGACTAAAATAAATAAACAAAAAGCCAAAATTTCAAAAAAAAAAAAAACGGTGGTCATTGCCCCCTACTTTAGTGGTGAGGCTTAGCAACCTTCACTAGGGGTTAAGAGGGGCTCACAACTCTCGTCTAGACGGTGATGGCTGGCGCTTCCCCCCTAAACAAGATGTGTTTTCTTTTTAATTAGCCACTTTTTCACTTTTTAATCTAGTTTTAATTAAAGTTAGGGCAAACGCGATGTCGTTTTGGTCATTACTGCACTTTGCATTAACATTATGGTGATGTAGGAAAGAGAAACTTGTCATAAAGCTGATTAGAGAACCCACAACAAATAACAAGAGAGAATGAATAGAGAGGAGGAGAAAAAGGATAACGTAAAAGAAAGAAACAAAAAGAGGGTTGTAGATTTCTGCCGTAATAGAAACCCTACACCTATTATGTTTGTTTTAAAAATATATTGTCTATGACAATAACATCCTTATGTAAGTGAAAAATAAATAAAACTCTGAAAATTGAAAAAAAAAATTAAACTTAATACTCCTCCTCAAGTTGGAGCATATAGGTCATCCATGCCCAGCGTGGAACAACCAACAACAAAAGCAGGGCAAGATAATGCTTTGGTGAACATATCAGCAAACTAATCTCTAGAGGCAACATAAGGAGTAGCAACCAGCTTCCGCTTCACAACATCACAAACAAAAGTAACAGTCAATTTCTATGTGCTTAGTTCGCTTTTGAAAACAGGATTGCTAGCAATATAAATAGCCGTTTGATTATCACACATCATATTAATAATTTGATTAATGGAAAATCCAAGTTCCTAGAGAAGATATTTCAACCACATTAATTCGGCCACAATATGTGTCATAGCACAATATTTAGCCTCCGCACTAGACCTAGCAATGGTAATATGTTTCTTGCTTCTCCAAGTAACCAAATTACCACCAATAAATGTGTGACGCTTAGTTGTAGACCGTCAATCATATGTTGACCCAGCCCAATCAATATCAGAATAGCCAACCAAAGTGGAAGAACCATTAGATTTACAAATTAGTCCCTTACGAGGAGAGCTTTTAAGATATCGAAGAATGCGATACACAACATCCCAATGAGCCTTCTTAAGTGACTCTATAAACTAACCACCACACCAATAGCAAAAGAAATATGGGGACATGTAACAATAAGACAAATTAATTTATCAACTAGATGTCAATATTGATGCTTGTCTTTAATTCCATTTCCATCATCAACTCCAAACTTTTGATTTGGATCCATAGGAGTATCAATTGGCTTGGAAGCTAGTGTACTTGTCTTAGACAAAAGATCAAGAATATACTTTTGCCGAGACAAATTAATACCTTTTTATTTCGTAAAACTTTACTAGAAAATACCTAAGAATTCCCAAGTTTTTAATCTAGAATTGTTGCTGAAGAAAGAATTTAACCTTAGAAATGTCGGTCATATCACTACTAGAGACAATTATATCATCCACATATACCACAAGAATGGTCATCCTCGATTCCTTCTCGCGAACAAAAACATAATGATCACAATAACATTGGTGGAAACCACATCTAGAAATCATCGAACCATGTTCTTGAAGACTATTTCGACCCATAAATGGTCTTATGTAGCCGACATACTTTACTACGATTCTCCCCCTGAAAAACATACCTAGGAGGTTGCTCTTCATATACTTCTTCAAACAAATCACCATTAAAACAAAACATTATTGACATCCAATTGATATAATAGCCAATTGAAATTCACGGTAAGAGAAATTATAACATGAACAGAATTGAGACGTCCCACAAGGGAAAAAGTCTCAAAGTAATACACTTTATAAGTTTGAGTAAAACCTTTAGCAATGAGCCGAGCTTTAAGACGCTTGATTGAGCCATCTAGATTGTACTTGATAGTGTACACCCAACAACACTTCATCACATCTTTCCGAAGAGGAAGATCAACCAATGACCATGTTTGACGAGACACAGAGCTTCCATTTTCACATCAAGGCGAAACAAAGCCTCAATGGTAGAAGTAGGAATTATGTGAGTTTGTAATGATAGAGAAGGAAGATATGAGAAAGACACATAATGCTCAATAGGGTAAGGCAAATAGAATTTTTATGTGCAAGACCGAGTACCTTTGCGAAGGGCAATCAGAATATCGTCCGGACAAAGAGACAGAGGAAGATTGAATGGAGGGCATGGAAGAGCTGGAGACTGGTGGTGCCGCAGACTGCTTTCACCACTGATACACCTACAAGGGAGGAGATACTAGAGAAGGACTAACAAAATATGAGGGAATAAGTTGTGGGATAGGAGGATCAACTACAATGTCAGTTAAAAACTCTCTACCCCTCAGTAGAATAGCATGGTGTGCCCTCGAAAAAGGTAACATCAGCACTAACATATTAGGTATAAGTTGTAGGATCATAACACCGATATCCCTTTTGTGTATGTGAATACTCGAGAAAAATACATTCAGTAGCACGAGAAGATAGCTTATCAAAACCGGAATGTGGGTTATGAACAAAACAGACACACCCAAAGACGCGTGGGGTAAGAGAGAATAACAGTTATCAGGAAATACAACATCGATTGGTGACTAATGATTGAGGACAGTGGAAGGCATGTAATTTATGAGGTAACATGCGATAATGACAGCATCACTCCAAAATGATTTTGGCACATTCATACAAAATAAGAGTGAACGAGCAACTTCTAGAAGGTGATGATATTTTTTCTCGGCCACACCATTCGGTTGATGGTATAATGCCAAGATTAAAACCAAACAAAGAAATTGACTTTTGTGTATATTCTAAAGCATTATATGTTATCGAAATTTTAAGGGATGTATTAAACTGATTAGTAACCTCACGATGAAATAATTGGAAAACATGTAAAAATTCAAAACGGCCATGAAGCAATAGAGCCACATTAAAAGAGAATAATCATCCACAAATGTAACAAAGTACTTAAAACAATTTATACTAGCAATATAGGAAGGTTTCCAGATGTCCGGATGAACGAGTTCAGGTAAAGTAGATGTACGAGAATCATTATGACTAGGAAAACAACTATGATAATGTTTCCCAAGTGCACAAGCCTAACACTCAAGAGTGGAAATTGATTTACACTCGGGAATTATTTAAGATAAATGCCCTAAACGAGAATGCCATAATAGGTGTTAATAGAACTAGTATCTAGACCATTGGCGTCAGCAGTAGAGACACCATTTAGATAGTAGAGTCCATTACGTTCATGCCCTCCACCAATCATCTTCTTTGTTTGAAGATCCTGAAAAGCGCAATGAGATGGGTAAAATGTAACTGAATAACTAAGAGTTTTAGTTAACTAACTAACAGATAACAAATCTAAAGGAAGTTGGGGAACATGTAAAACAGAGGACATAAATAAGGAAGATGTAAGTGAAACAGTCCCCGATCCAACCACCTGACTCGAGGAACCATTAGCTAAAATAACTTTTGATGAAGGACTAGAGTTTAGGATGGGAAAAAAATAGTTCTTGCTTACCCGTCATATGATTAGAAGCTCCCGAGTCAATGACCCAAGAGGTGCTAATAGACAAAGAGGCCATGTTACTTGTACGTGGAAGAGTGGTAGTGGATGAGAAATTGAAAGCCTCTAGTTATTGGACACGCTTGATGAGTTGTGCAACCATATCATCTTGAGCCGTATACTCAGAAGAACTACCCCTAGGTGGGATAAATGGGTTCATGACGCTGTAAGACACATTTCCAGCACTCTCTTCAAACAACATTATTTGCAGTAGCTAATCATTAAGCCCACTCAGGCTTTCCATGCTTGACCCAACAAGTGTCAACAATATGATCGGATTTACTGTAGTATATACACTGACGGCTATCTCAATCAAAACCACTATGTCCACCACCACGACTACTACCTCCCCCGAAACCACGACCAGAACCACCACTACTAGCCACAGATTCTGAATTGTTTTTAGATGATGTAGAAGATGGAGGGACAATGCACTAAATTCGACAAAATGCTTCATTCATAGAATGAAATTTCTCTTCGACAAGAAGCTGACTCTTCACAGATTGTAAGTCGGCAATCAAGCCAGATAAAAACTTGGCCACTTGAAATTCAGCTCGTTGTGGCTTTAAGTCCCTCAAGATTAGTAGTGATGGGCTAATAAAGATTGAGTTCTTCCCACATACCTTTCAAAGCACTATAATACTCTTCAAGAGACTTGCCTCCCTAATAAAAATTAAAGATCTTCTCATATAGTTTATAAGCTCTGGACATAGTTTTGTCTTGTGAGTAACTCTCCATAAGATCATCACATACTCCATTGGTAGTTCTGTGGAACACGACATTAGCAGCGATGGATGGTTCCATGCTATTCCATAACCATACCAAAAGTGAATCATTTTCTTTCATCCAATCAATATAGTTTCTAGAATTTTTAGCATGAGGTCTATGATAAGATAATGAAGTTTCCCTTTGGCATTAATATAGACTATCACAGCTTGGGCTTATAACAAGTAATTGGAAGATGCATTTAATTTAATAGTGATAATTTGAACATTGACACTCTCTATAGGAGCATTAGTATCACTCATGACGATCATCTCAATGTAAATATATCTGCCACTAATCAAGAGGGCTGTAGCTTTAGTGCAAGAAACAAAATAGCAACACTAATGTATAATTAGATGTAATTGACTCCATCAATTAACTAAAGGGATGCTGAAAACTCGTAAATATAGATCGCGGTATAGAAGAAAGTATCTAACTAGAAATATCGATTCAAATAATTATATGTCTGACGAAAACCCAGTAAGACCAGTCAACCATAATCAATAAAATACTCTGATTCTTGAATACGCTAATAAGTAAGTGTTGTAATCCATGTTCACAAATCAAACCTGATGAATCTGATATCTTTTGATCTCATATGTATCAAGACTTGAAGAGAAAACAGATAAAAATTGCAGCTTTAGGTGGCCGGATACCAGAGAAAAAGTAGGGTTACTAGGGGATTCTCAAACCAGCAATAGGATCAAGTAATCATATAGTTAGATCTGCTCCTATACCATGTCACAAAGCTTATTAGAGAACCCGCAACAAATAGCAAGAGAGAAAGAAGAAAGAGAGAAGGAATAGAGAGGATGAGAAGATGGAGAACATAAAAGAAAAAACAAATAGGGTATTGTAGATTTTTGTTGTAATAGAAACCACACACCCGTTGTGTTTATATTAAAAATACTTATGTAAGTAAAAAAGAAATAAAACTAAGAAAATAAAATAAAAACTCAATTAAAGTAACTTAACAAAACTGATCAAAGAAAGTAATCTTGGTATTTTTTAATAGCCAATTTGGACGGTAGCTAGCGAAGGCTAAATACACCATTTTGATCAGTTTTATGACTCTATTTCATTTTTATTTTCAAATAAATTACCATTTGATTGTACTTTCGGGATAAATTTTAGTATTTATGGTGTGTTTATCTCCAAATAAATATCTAATCATAGTTGCTTAGAACTCACACACATTTTCTCTCATAATAAGGAGAAACTTCAACCATTTGAAAATGCATGTTGTCCTCGATTCAGTATGTCAATTCAAAATTGCCTAGAAAGTTTGAATTCTTCTAAGAAATTAGATATAAATGTGAATATATGTTAAATTAATCGGGTGTATGTCATATCCATTGCCTTTTCTAATTAGATGATGTGCAGGTCGCAATTGCATCGGGAGACAAAAGGCACATGGACCGAGTGAGACAGGCACAGTTCGGGATAAAGCTCCCGAACGTCGTGTGCGTTGATGCCAAGGGGCTGCCTCTCAAGGACGACCACCTTCACCTCACCACTCATGCCCAGGTCCGCCTCGGTCACATGCTGGCCGACGCATACCTCCAGCATTTCACGCCGTAGCTCGCCCTCACCGCTCTCTTCCCTTTCATTCATTCGGGGCGGCAGCGCAGCTTTTTACAGCCACATGTTATAATGTGTGAGAGACTGATGACGAGTTTCAAACACTCGGTACTTTCTAGTGAGTCAGGATCGATATGCGTGGTATAGGTAGATAATTTGTGTTTGATTCCCCCATGTGATTAAGCGCAACTATTTGTCTGTTGTGTTTGTCGTTTTACGTGTTTCACGATATTAGTTAAATGAATTAGGGATGGAATTGAAACTAACCTCAGTTATAATCAGAAGAAAAGAAAATTGAAAATTGAAAACGACGTCGGATCGACTGGCCTTGTTTGCTGAAGAAAGCAAAATCGGATATTCTCTTCTGTCCCCCCCCCCCCCCCCCCCATTGTGCATTATAATTCGAGCGATGCCGAGGCCTCATCTTTGTCGCACGATCTTAGATTTTGGGAATACTTTTCAACGCATGACGTCGGACGGTGGCCGTCACACGGCTGGAGGCGCGTCGTCTCTTTCCCCATGGCTTTTTGCTGAGTGGCAGCGGATGCCTTTGGCAATCGCAGAAGGCAATTTCGATTGCCCCAGTCGTGAATGAAAATCGCATGAGTTAAAAGTTAAAAAATAAATTATTATTATTATTATTATTATTATTATTGATTGGTTGATTTATCGAAGATTTCTTCCTCATAATTAAAATCCTTTTTTGGTATAACGGGAATTCATGAAAAAAAAAGTGAGATCTTATTATCATAGCTGCAATGCTGACAATTCTTATTTGTCCGAATGTCTAGGATGCATATTCCATATGTCATTTTATCGATTGAGAATCATGAAGTCTAGTCTTCAATCACGATGATGGTGCTTTCATGGATGTCACATTGAACACTAAGATTGCAGAAGTTGAGGTATCTTGTCTCAAAGATTCTTGTCTCCTGTGTGGTTGGCTTTGTCTCGTGCAAGGCGGGCTTAAACTAAATTTACTTTGTGAATGGCTTTTACTCTATCGATTTCTTGATAACCCGATCAATTAGACCGATCTTCGGATGTTTAGATGTTCATTCATTGTTGGGTGGTCTATGTTCCCTAATCTTGAATGAGCAGATTTAAGCAAAGAAAGTGAAGTTCGATCAGAACTGCCGTACGAGCAAGCCGTCTTATCATTGTCCACGCGAGTCATTTCCCATCATTTTCCTCCTTCCATTTTTATTAGCGAATTCTCAGTCAAGTCCCTCCGAATCCCCAAACAAATCCGCTCCATGGACGCCACCGCCTCCGCTCCGGCGCAACCCCCAGCGCAGCCGCTGCCCCAGCCGCCCACCAAACACATCTTCATCCTCTCTGGCCAGAGCAACATGGCCGGCCACGGTGGCGCCAGCCGCCGCCACGGCTGGGATGGCATCGTCCCCCCGGAGTGCCGCCCCGATCCCTCCGTCCTCCGCCTCAGCGCCGCCCTCCGGTGGGAGGAGGCCCGGGAGCCCCTCCACTGCGACATCAATATCGGGAAGATCTGCGGCATCGGCCCGGGGATGGCCTTCGCGAACGCGCTGAGGGAGCGCGGGGCCGCGGGGGTGCGGGTGGGCCTGGTGCCGTGCGCGTTGGGGGGGACGGCGATCCGGAAGTGGGCGCGCGGCGAGCACCTGTACGAGAGCATGGTGAGGAGGGCGAGGGAGAGCGTGAGGGACGGCGGGGAGATCAAGGCGTTGCTGTGGTACCAAGGCGAGAGCGACACCTCGACGCAGCACGACGCGGAGGCGTACCAGGGGAACATGGAGGCGCTGATCAAGAACGTGCGCGGCGACCTCGGCCTGCCCTCCCTTCCCGTCATCCAGGTTCGTTCAGTCCTTGTCGTCCCCTCCACTGAGCATTTTCGTTCGATCGCCATTGTTGAACGGAGCATAGCATAGCTCCGCCCTTTTCTTCTCTTTTCTTTTGTCTGTTTGGCACTTAAAGATGAAATATTTTTCCAATCCGCTTAAATAGAGATGCCTGAAATTTATCACTTTTAATAGTCAAAGTTAATGAGTTTGGTACGCCCATAAGAATGATTAAATTAAAGGTTTATCATATCAAATGTCTATTCAATACTCAATTTACAATAGTACAATTAATGGACTGACTGATTCATTAAAATAGATGTGAGAGCTTTCAATGTGGGCCAAGATACACGTCTGTATCATTAGAGATGGACTCCATATCCAATTTCTTTGGGCCGGTGCTTTGTTCTAGTTGAAAAGTAAGACTCAACTAATAATTGTTTGAGGTGGGAACAAGTGATCACATTCTTAGGTACTGAGTCTGGAGATCACCTGGCTGGATTGATCCTTTGTTGAGGCCAATTGGCTAGAGTCAAAGAGTTTGAGATTTGAACCGGTGTCCTATAATCCCATGGGCATTGAGAGGACTGCTGCATAGGGTCTAAGTCCATTCTTTCTGTATACTATCAGGTGCCAAAGCTTGCTAAACGTTTTCTATAGTATGTATGCTTGGAAATAATCTCATGGAACCTCTTCTTGATATGTGTAGTGCCATATGGATTTTGAAACAATAGGAGACTTTTCATAGAGGATTCTTTGGATCTCCATGTACTTGCCTAGAAATTCTACAATACTATAGGTGCATTTGGTTTGGTTTTTCCCAATGGGCTTTGAGCATACAAAATTGTTTGATTGTCATTCTCAAAAGACTTTAAGGTGGAAAACTAATCTTGGAGAGTGCTAAAAGCGAGTTCTACTATTCCCCAAAATTCATTTCCAAAACTAAACCAAACGCAGCTTATATTCAGAATATTTATGGACAACTACCTTATGGAATTCCATGTTTGTGTGGATAGACATAGAACATCCATGGTTGACCAAAATGATGGTTTTGTGGACTTCATGATCTCGATTGATATCCAGCTCTTTGATAAAGAATTGCTTCCAATAAACCAAAGGCGGAACCATTCAAGGAATTTTTGCAAAATGCTTTCAATTATTAGCACGGCTCGATTGTTAAGGAGTCGACCCATGCGGCACTTAGGTTTCTTAGACCAGTGGAGTGCCTAACCAAGGCTTCCTTGGATCGATCAACTTACCTATTCACTATCCTAGATCATAGAGATAGTACATTTTAAAGAGAGAAGATCTTGGAGAGAACATTTTTTATTGCACCCAAGTATTGGATGATCCAAACCAGAGATAGGGCACCCCTTCTTATACTAGATGCCCTCTCATTATAATCATTGATTACCTTTTGATCTAGCGGTGAGAAGGACATCCCTCCATCCACCAAATATCAATATTAAATAAGGAAGAGTCAAGAAAATGGATTATTTATGTATCGCCTATCCTTAGGAATGTTCTAAAAACTCTGGGCGACTTTAGCCGGTCTTCCTAGATTAAACACAATCCTTCGTCCATAGGAAACCTTAGAATCGTGACATTATGATGCCAATATCCTCCATTGATGAAGTCCTCAACGATCCATGGTATTCTTGCAATGGAAAACTCAATGGCAATAGTGTGATTATGAAAAACAAACCAATAATCATATAAGTTTTTTTTGGAAATCTTGACTAAATGAGAGGATTTGGATCCATGGACATTTGGGATGCACACCATTAGGTCTCAAGTTTAAGCCTCTACAGGGTTTGTAAGTCTTGAGCCGGTATTCCCACAAAAATTCTTACAATCTTTCAAGAATTATTAGATGATATGCTCCTTGACCCTCTTGCTTACTACTATGCTTCTTTGGATTTCCAGTATGCTTCTCTGGATGTATACATCTATAATCAAGGACCTTCCTTGGACCTATAAATAATGTCAAGAACATTTTTTTCCATCTTTGATGTGTTGGTTTCAAAGGAGAACTCCATAACAACTGAGTGTGTGGAAATGTCTTTTGTTTGAACTTATCATATGTGGAAGGTAAGACATGCCCATTTCACAATTCATGAAAGTTATAAAACTGAGGATAAAAGATTTTATGTCTATCCACACGCATCCATATTTATTGCAAGGATGTATAAATCTTTGGAATGTAGTATTACAGACCTTCCAATAGAGTACAAAAAGATACATAAAGTCCTTTGTGAAATGAATCATATTATTCTAAAATCTGTATTATCTGTGCATATCAAAAAGAGATTTCATGGGATCACTTCCAAGCATGTGAACCTATTAGAGAAGCCATCCAATAAGCACTAGCAAAATAGATAAGGAGTCAACCATACTTGATGGAGTTCTCAAAACACACATGGTAGAGACACTGATCTTAATCTCAAACGCTTGAATCCGGCCAATAGGTCTCACCAATAACTAATCTAGTTAGGTCGCATCTAGGTTTACCTAGCATGCGATCACTCGGACCTAGCTCCAATAATTAGCAGTAAGATCTTAATCTTCGACTGTGACAATGCACGACCCCTAAAGATTTGTATGTGAATTTCAACTCGAATGATGCAGACTCGGATCTTGACCCACATCAGGAGCCCTTCAACAAGCATATGCTTCAATAAAGCAATCTATCCACTAGTTGTATTGTTCTGCCAGGAGTAGCTTAGGAATAGTTGGTTCCCGATCCAGTTCAATCCCACCTAAGGATAAGGAGTTAGATTAGTAGAACCAACTCTATTTTGGGAACCGAACCAAAAGATTGCGGGATCGAACCAACCCGATCGTTTCGATTCGTAAGCGATCCAATAGGACCAGTAAAAGATTGTAACGATGCATCGAATTTCAAGATCCATGATACATGACATTTGAGCGCTCCCCCTCCTTTAAAATCAAGCATTTTGCTTTTGACCTGCAAAAAGACCAAAATGCTTCAAGAATTGTGTAAGCACGACGCACTTAACAAATCCTACACTTGGTCTTAGCCAAAAGGCCGAGAAAAGCATGCTTTTGGGCGGCCAGCGCATGGCTTGCATTTTGACTCCTCTTAGGTCTCTGCGTTGCCCATTGTTCAGCACTCCTGTGAGGTCGACGTGGGAGTTTTGGCTTGTCTATCATTCTTTCGTTGTTGATGTTGAACTCTTGGCTTGTGTCTTGTGATGTTCAACGTTCGTTCCATGCGGGAACTCTTGGCTTGTCTCTTGGGTTGTCCGTCGTTCCTTCCATGCGAACATCTTCGAGAGTCTCACATCGCACGGATACACACCGTAAGAGAAGTAGTAGTGTATAAAAGTGAAGCCATGCGCCTGCCCAATGCATACCTTTCTCGGCCCTTTTTTGGTTGGGCTAGGTAGTTGCTTGCCCTTCTCGGCCTTTGTTACCGACTCCTTCAAAAATTTTAAAGATGTATAATTGAGATTTTAAAAATGATCAGACTGATCCAGATGAGTGGTTCCATCTTTGAAATTGGGAATCAAATCGACTTGACTGATATGATTCAGTCCAGGCAGTTCCTAAGATGGAACTGGGAATTGAAGCGAATTGGCCGCTTTGATTCGGTTCAGATCCATGCAGTCCCTTTTGATTCACCCCTAAGTAATTATATTTTGCATTAATAATAATAATAATATTATTATTATTATTATTATTATTATTATTATTATTATTATTATTATTATTATTATGTAAAAGTATATTGCAAATGCTTATGTATCGACGTATCGTATACAATTGTCGATAATTTCCTCTACATTTTCTATACAAGGCTAACTTCTTACAAAAGCTGGATTAAGAGTTGGTTAGTCTTACTGTCCATATACACTCTTCCATGGTGTTGTAAACACTCTTATAGTTTTAGAGAGAGAAACCATTTTGTTAGTTCGATAAGGCGAGATGGCGATAGTGACCTCTTCGCTTACCACTTTGTAAATCCTACAGATGGAAGTGTATAAGGCCTTAATGGCGTCTAGATACCAAAATGAAGTCACTTTGAAAGGCTATGTGGTGCCAAGACATGGCCCATCAGTAAATTATAGTTAATTATGGACCCTACTATGTTGAAATTTGTATTTGTTAAGATTTTTTCAGTAGGTCCAATCTCTGTTTTTTTATTTATGAATTTCTTTGAGCTACACCCTTGATATTTTTTTTGTGTTGTCATCATCTCGTGCTATGGATTAATCATGTTGAATTTATACCTAATTGCATACAACATGTTTGTTAATACTATCACGCCTTATACCTAGCCCGACGAGTTTATTAGAAACTTCATGACTCCACGTAGTTAATATGTTTAAGAAATGACTCTCACATAGTATATTAATTTATTTGGACGTCTATTAATAATATATATAAATGTATCCAAACAATTTGCTGTTAACATGACCAACACGTTAGCCTATCGGTTTAAATGTGTCCAAGCATCATATGTTAAAATGACTTATTAAGTTGCGAAAGGTACACAATTTTTCTTGTCTAAACGAGTTGATCATAACAAAAATCTCATACTCATAAAAAAGAGTTGCTCCTAAATCTACAATTAAGCAGATATCATATGAATTTTATCAATCTATTGTGTTTCAATTAGATAATAGAATAGAAATATTGTAAATTTCATAAAATTAAGAAAAATTTCAAACAAGGGCATGAAGTGTTTATTTTTGCAATAAATAGTATTTATGGTGCTCTTATCTCCGAATAATTGTCTATTCATAATTGCTTAGAACTCGCACACATTTTCTCTTGTGGTAAGGAGAAACTTCAACCATATGGAAATGAATATTGTCCTTGATCGAGTGTGTCAATCCGAATTTACCTAGAAAGTTTGCATGATTCTCATCAAATTCACGGAAAGAAACTAAATTCTTCTAAGAAATTAGATATGAATGTAAGTACAAGTTCTTTTTATTGGGCGTATGTCGTAACTATTGTTTTTTAAATCGGATGATGTGCAGGTCGCGATCGCAACGGGAGACGAGAGGTATATGGATAGAGTGAGGCAGGCGCAGCTCGGGATCAAGCTCCCGAACGTCGTGTGCGTCGACGCCAAGGGGCTGCCTCTCGAGGACGACCACATCCACCTCACCACTCATGCCCAGATCCGCCTCGGCCACATGATAGCCGACGCGTACCTCCGGCATTTCGCGCCGTAGCTCGCCTTCGCCGCTCTCTTCCCTCTCATTCGTTCAAGGAATCTGCTTTGTCGCGCAAGACTCGGGGGCGGCGGCGCGGCTCTTTTACAGCCATGTGTTACAATGTGTGAGGGACTGATAACGAGTTTCCACATCCAGTACTTTCTAGTAGGTCAAGATTGATTTGAGGATTGGATTCAAGTGCGCGGTTTAGGTACACGGTTTGTGTTTGATTCCCCACGCAATTAAGCGCAACCATTTCTCTGCGCGTTTCTCTTATTTATTGATTTCCTGAGATTAATTAAATAAATTAGGGATGGAATTGAAACTAACCCTAAGATATAATTAGAGGTGACAAATTGGGTCAAAAACTCATATTTTAATTCATATTTGATAATGTTAGCTTAAAATGTTAAATGAGTCTTAAATTGATCATTTAATAATCAAATGAGTATTAAATGTGTGATAAATGTGTTACTTAATTAATTTTAGATATTATTAATAAATCATTTTAAATATTATTAACAAATTATTTTTAAATTATTAAAATATTTTGATATTCCAACTATTTAATTTGCTAAAAATAAAATTTTGACTATTTTTCTTTTCCTTTTTTCTTTTCTTTCTTTTTCTCCTTGTTCCTATTTTCTAAGTCAGTCGTAGGCCAAGAGGTCGGGAATGAGTTCACTAGCCTCTAGCGACTCGAAGTGAAAAAAGCAAAATATAAAATAAAAACATTTTTTAAATTAAAAAATTATAAAAATTGTCAAATCAATCGTATTGCATAAAATCATTTTTACAATACAATTTTAAAAAAAATTATGAAGTAAATTTCCTAAACTTGATTAAATATTAAAGTATTTCAACAATAGGGGTCTAGTCAGGTCGGGTACAAGTCTTTCAAATTATATTATATGAAAAAAGATCAATATAGATCGGACCATTTTTTATCCGACTAAAACCCGATCCGATCAATTCATTCGACGCCTTTAGCCATGATCAAGAAAAAAAATAAAAGAAAAGAAAATTGCAGCCGAGGTAGGATCGACCGGCCTTGTTTGCTCGAGAAAGGAAAATCGGATATTCTCTTCTGTACCCCCACCATCTTCCTTCTGGTTGGGGGGCCCCACCCAGTGTGTGCAATAATTCGAGCGATGACGAGATCTCATCTTTTTCGCACGATCTTAGGTTTTTGGAATTTCTTCAACGCATGACGTCGGACGGTGGCCATCACGCGGCTGGAGGCGCGTCGCGTCGTTTTGGAAAATTGAACGAGTAAAAAGTTGTGATAATAATAGTAATAATAATTATAATAATTCGTGATTGGTTGATTTAATCGAAGATTTCTAAATTCAATGAAATATTTGAATTATCATCCGCAGTTCAATGAAAACGCTCGGTGTCGAGTATTAATGACGATACATAATAAGGAGATACGGAATAGTTGATTATTGTAAGTTGAAAATTGTATCATCATTTTAACCTATTCATGCTTAGGAACTTTTCTAATGATATGATTGAGTACAGTGTAATGATGTTGGATGAATTTTAGACATAGCTTCATTTTTAGTCTAATATTAAAGAGAGGCTTGCCCCCCACAATGGTGTACGCTATCAATTGTACTCGAGCACCTATCACTTGCGTTTCTTCTTGAGTGCTCAAAACGACAATGCTGGCGATACTTAATTGGTTGAATGTCCAGCAGCGCATAGCATGAAGTCTTGTCTTCATACGCGATGATGGTCTTTTCCATGGGTATTGCGTTGAATACCAGGATTGTTGATGTCAGATATCTTATCTCAAAACTCTCGTCTCCTGCGTTTTTGGCATGGCTTCGTCTTGTGCGAGGCGGGCCTATGCTAAAATATTATGTGAATGATTTCTACTCTACCGATTTCCTGAGAACCCAATCAACTAGATCGATCTCGGGATGTTTATATGTCAATTTCAATGTATGGTGATCTATGTTCCTTATCTTGGATGAGCAGATTCAAGCAAGAAAGTAAAGTTGGATCAGAACCGTCCATACGAGCAAAGCCATCTTATCATTATTAGGTTAAAGTCTAACGTTTTGGTTCGCCGACTGCTCATGACATCTCCAACTAGGAACGTGGCCAAGCACAGAACAAAATGTCAACATTCATTATGGTCGTGACAAAGGTATTCGACGCTCCTTAGTGGAAGTTCTTGTTTTTTTCTACCAATTCAGATGAATATTTGGCAGTCTCTTGTGGCTAAGATGTTGACATAATGACTTGCCCATCAGACTACTTCAAAGATCTTAAAAATTATAAGGAATTATGCTTTTAAAAGAGAATTAAGGATGTGCTTCTTCCACGGTAAATGAATGATTTAAAAATATAATTTTGAAAAAATGATCGCTTGTATCATTTTTAAAAATGAATAAGTCAAAATTATTTTTAAAATTTCCAAATGCTATTTACTCTTTGAGACTTCTTTAAGTCTTTTTATATCCAAATGTTTCCGTATCGAGCTTCTCTTTTACTCAAAAGTGGGTTTAATCCATAAAATCTGTAAAAAGCATGATACCAATAACAACATAAGAACTTAAATGCCTTGATTGAACCTTGTAGGCATAAAAATGTCACGATTTCTTTAAGTTTCACGCTCGTTCCGTGCGCATTAAATAGCTTAGACGAGGTCATCCCACATGTGTGGAATAGGAAGAAAAAGAGTTCATTGAATCGTAGACTAGGAATAATGTCATTGTCATATTGCTAGGGGTGCAAAATAAAAGCCCAAAAGGGTCAAAAATCCAAACCGGATCGAACTATCGGGTCCAAACTGGATTGCTCATCATGAGGTTTTTCGAATTCTCATTCAAGCTAGTTTAGGTTTTTGGATCCAATGGGAATTCTATGGGATTTAATATATTCCAAGATTAAAAATGTAGTTATTAAAATGCTGTTGAATTCAATCTAAATACATGGCAAGATTAAGAGTGCTTTTTCAGGATGGGACATCAAATCCATGTGTGTTTATTACGTCGACAGATGCTCCTACTACACTCACAATATCTGAATGATGAGAAAACCAAATTATGTAACATCTACATTGAAAATGCAAGTATTATACACATCATTGGTACGAGCCTATGTAGGAATTGCCCATCAATAATAAGACAAGCAAGAGGAACTATAAAAAATAATGTACGTAATCAATAGATCGTGCGATTTCTTTTGCCTTTTAAGGATGTGACAACAAATCCGTGTTATATATATATATATATGGTAATAATAGGACAAGTTTAAAGAGCAAAAACTACCAACACAATTATCATTTTTCTTCGTCTTTTGGGCAAAATATCGAAAATTAAACCATAATAGTAAATAATTAGTTGTGATAGATGCTCAGTTTAAATTAATTAGTAAATAATTGATTATTAGACTTTTTTTTTTGTTCTCTTTGGACTTCCCTGGGTTTTCCATTCGCGCCAATGCGCGCGTGCACTTCACTCTCTCTACCAAACCCGTAAACCAAATTAAGAACTTCCGAGCCATCTTATATTCTCTCTCCTCATTTCAGAATCACATCACCTTTCGTGCCGACGCACCAGCACCTACTTTCCTCCCTCCGCCGCCGCCGCCGACGTCAATGGCCACCGGTTCTCTCCGCGCCGCCGCGGCGTCCCCTTCCCTTAACAAGCCGACCCAGCTGTCCCTATCCTCCAAGCTCCCCCTCCATCCCTCCTTCTCCATCTCCCTTCTTCCCCGTGGCCGCCACCATGCGGCCCCTCTCATCGCCGTCGTCCGCTCCTCCCTCGACGCCAAGCCCACCGTCCTCGTCGCCGAGAAGCTGGGCGAGGCGGGGCTTGCCCTCCTCAAGGGCTTCGCCAACGTGGACTGCTCCTACAACCTCTCCCCCGAGGAGCTCTGCACCAAGATCTCCCTCTGCGACGCTCTGATCGTCCGGAGCGGGACCAAGGTGAACCGGGAGGTGTTCGAGTCCTCCGGCGGGAGGCTGAAGGTGGTGGGGCGGGCCGGCGTCGGGATCGATAATGTGGATCTATCGGCGGCGACGGAGCACGGGTGCTTGGTCGTGAACGCGCCGACCGCCAACACTGTCGCGGCCGCTGAGCACGGGATCGCGCTCTTGGCCGCCATGGCGAGGAACGTCGCGCAGGCTGATGCATCCGTTAAGGCTGGTGAGTTTTTTGTTCCATGTTGGTTTGCTGGTTTTGCGTTTCCTTAGCGTCGGTTTCGTCCGGTAGTCCTGTGACGCATTTCGTCGAGCACGTGGTGGTTTAACTTTGGCTGGATCTGTGTTACGCTGGTGGGGTGTGGGCGAGAAGTTTGGATGGAATTTGGAAACGGATTCAACTAGCAATTAAGTACAAATGGTCAAGAACCATAGAAAAGTTGCGGCCCTTTTTCCTATTTATACCTAGAAAGAGAATCTTTGGTGTAGATTCGGGTTGCATTTGGGATGCCATCTGGGTAAAGGCAAGCTACAAGGGTTCTTTGGGCTTGAAAGTTTGAAGAATATGATCTTTAAGAGAATTAGTTCCTGAGTAATGAGTGAAGTGGAAAAGCTCCAGATCTTGATCTATTAATTTAAGGAATCTAGCATTATAGAAAGTCGTGGGTTCAATATAGCTAAGATCGTTTGACTTGTGTGCGGGGTTTATGAAGTGTTCGAGAAAAAAGGAGTTGTGTCGTGAACATTCATTTGAGTTTTGGGTTTTCAATTGTTTGTTTGTTTAATTTGCTTGAATAGAGAGATACTGAAAAGCCCAAGGTACCACTGAAGATCATGTGCACCAGCTGTCTTATCTTGTCATCTATCACCTTAATTGCTTTCCATGGCTAAAATTATTATTGGATTGACCTGGATTGAATAAAAGCAATCCTGAAACCTGATGGGTCAAATCCATGACTACCTTGAGCAGAGAGGTGGATTTTTTGCTTGGTGGAGTAACGTTTAGTATTCATTGTGTTGACCAAATTTATTGGCATATGCCTTTTCTATACAATTTTCGGCTATCCAGGTCTTTTGCCTCCTTAGTACGTCATTGCTTAAGTTAAAAGGGGACAAAGCGAATTGCCACCGTTTTCTTAAGGCTATATCAACATTTGTCTTTGACAAAGGGTTATTTTGCTCGATGCAGGAAAGTGGCAAAGAAACAAATATGTGGGTGTTTCCCTTGTTGGGAAAACACTTGCTATCATGGGTTTTGGAAAGGTTGGATCAGAAGTTGCACGTCGTGCCAAAGGTCTTGGTATGCATGTGATTGCACATGACCCTTATGCCCCTGCAGATCGAGCATGTGCAGTAGGGGTGGATCTTGTGGGCTTCGATGAAGCCATAGCAACTGCAGATTTCATTTCTTTACACATGCCCTTGACAGCTGCTACATCAAAGATTCTCAATGATGAGACTTTTGCAAAGATGAAGAAAGGGGTTCGTATTGTCAATGTCGCTCGTGGAGGAGTGATTGATGAAGAAGCTCTTGTGAGGGCATTGGAAACTGGAATTGTTGCTCAGGTATTGCTATCTTATATCTGAAATGTTGAGTTTCTTTCTTGTTGCCTTGGGAGGTGAAGCACATACTTGCCTTGTTGCAGGCGGCACTTGATGTCTTCACAGAGGAGCCACCAGCGAAGGACAGCAAGTTGGTGCAACACGAGAGAGTCACGGTGACCCCACACCTTGGAGCCAGTACAATGGAAGCACAGGTTTGTGAACAGTTACAGCTTAGCCTACTGTAACTTTCTCTGTGTTAATAGAAAGCATAAAATGGTCACTTAACATGCCAGGAAGGAGTGGCTATTGAAATTGCTGAAGCTGTCATTGGAGCTCTAAAAGGAGAGTTGGCTGCTACCGCGGTCAATGCGCCAATGGTTCCTGCTGAGGTATTAAGAACTTTTTCTACAACTTGGTTGTTTGGCATCCCTTTCAGATCTCAACCCTTGATATTTGCTCTCAGTATCTGACATATCTTCATCGTGGCTTGGACCCTGATGCATAATTGTTGTGATTGACTTGCTTGATGTGTCATGTGGAGGAGAATGATTACAAGTGCTCACTAGAAGTATGATCTTTTTGGTCAAAGATCTGTTCTGACTTCTGAGGTGATAGATTGGAATTGTCCGATTCATTTACTATTGTTTAATTTCATAAACGTTTGGTTTGGGCCCAAATCCTGCTTCCTCTCTGTACAAGATGAATAGAGGAAGTGAGTCTTTAAAGAGCATAAGATATGCTGCCCCTTAGTCAATTCCTGTAGGATCAAACATAGGTTAGCTACTAGGGATTCAATTATGAATGAGTCAATATCATAGGGTGATAGACAAGTAACTCGGGATGACTTTAAAGACGATTTTGATCCCTGAGGGTGCTTCCTTCAAGATCCAGAAGGCAGAACCTAGTCCACGATGTGCTTGAGTAACATAAATCTTGACTTTATATATTTCCTTTTTCGCTGCAGGTTCTTACAGAGCTGAAACCATTTGTTGCACTTGCTGAGAAGCTTGGGAGATTGGCCGTTCAATTAGTTGGGGGTGGGAGTGGTGTAAAAACCATAAAAGTGACGTATGCTTCTGCAAGAGCACCTGATGATCTTGACACTAGACTACTGCGCGCTATGATTATTAAGGGTATAGTTGAACCCATATCCAATGTCTTCGTGAACTTGGTCAATGCAGATTTCACTGCTAAGCAGAGAGGATTGAGAATAACAGAGGAGCGGGTCATCTTAGATGGTTCACCAGAGAGTCCTCTTGAGTTCATCCAGGTTCAGATTGCAAATGTGGAATCAAGATTTGCCAGTGCCATATCAGATTCTGGGGAGATCACAGTCGAGGGCAGGGTGAAGGATGGGATTCCACATCTCACAAAGGTGGGATCTTTCGAAGTGGATGTAAGCCTGGAGGGAAGCATCATATTGTGCAGGCAAGTTGATCAGCCAGGGATGATTGGCAGAGTGGGAAGCATCTTGGGAGAAGAGAATGTCAATGTCAGTTTCATGAGTGTTGGTAGGATCGCACCACGAAAGCACGCCGTGATGGCAATTGGTGTGGACGACCAACCCACCAAGGAGACTCTGAAGAGGATCGGGGACATTTCTGCGATTGAGGAGTTCGTTTTCCTCAAGTTGTAATGTGGGGTATGAGTTATGGTACTACATCTATATGTCTTTCATCATTCATAGCCGCTGAGCATGACTTGCATGTCTTGCTCTGTGATTTTGGCTGTGACGGTGGTGTTTTGTAACAGTATTCAGGAGAGCGGAACGATAATCAAGCGCTGCAGAGGATTCTATACTTTATGATGTTGCTTTTTGCCAGAATCAAATGCTCTTTTTCAATAAATTCATACAAGTTATAAGAGGTGAAGACTTCGCCTCAATCCAGGATTGTACAAGTTTCTCCTCCCCCTTCCCCATTATTATTTTCTCCCATTAAGTCCTGAGTTAGTGGTTCTGCTGATATTCATGATTCTTCTCATTTGCAGTACAAAAAGACAATCAGTTATATAGACACGATCCGTTGAATGAACGGTAATATCCAACGAATCCCTGGGGTCTGGTATGAGGTCGAAATGTCCAAATGTCAAGAACGGTAAACAATGTGTAGGAAGAATGTTGTATAGTCACAGAGATTCCATATACATGATAACTCCTGGAATGTCTGTTTCGGTACGTTTGGCTGAAGTACAACAATAGTCATTTTCATCCGGTATCTTCCATCATGCAACGTTATTGCTTTCATTAGCCATTATTACAAAGTAAAAGAAAGACTAACAAAAGAAACAAAAAACCTTTGCACTGTGAACTGCGATGAACTCTCTGTTGTAGCCTACATTCTCGGAAAACTTGATCCCCATTTGGTACGGTACATGCTGCTTGAGCTTAATAGTAGATCAGCAGCAGAGAAAATAATCATTATCTTGAAAAAGACGGCCTCTGCTCCATCTCCCAAATACCAAGTCCATGCTCAGGAAATAGTTTCATGAACCAGAAAGAAACGGGACGTGAGCCAGGGTTGTCGGAAGTGAGACGTCGAGATTATGAATGGCTAAATAGGCAGCAATCCCAGCAGCATAGCCCGCAAAAGCAAAACCGCTCACCTGTTTCCGCAAAACAAACATTGACAGACTTAATATATTTGAATTTTCTAGCAAAGGAAAAAGATAAACGACCCAATCATCAGTAGATCGAAAATTAACCTGAGTTCTGAAAACTGTATATCAGGGAATTTAAGATATTAGCTTTTTCTCTACTTGGTTACACCCTAACTGGTCCTGAGCATGTCAGTGACACAAACATGCAGGTGGTTGGTGAAGCACAACCAAGGCCACAAACCAAATCATTTCAACATATCCACTTAGAAAATATTAGGTTCTGCAGCTACTTTTGTGTATGCTAAGTGAAAATCGGTTCAAAGTTCGGGGACCATAAGTAAACTTAACCAACCAAAAGAAAACAATAGAACCAGGAGAAACTCAAGTAGCACAGAATACCTTTCGCAAGTACCAAAAGAAGTCCACCTTTTCCATCCCCATAAATGCCACACCAGCAGCTGAGCCAATGACTAGCATGGACCCACCAGTGCCAGCGCAAAAGGCAACCAGCTGCCAAAACTCTGAATCCCGCGGGAATGACGTCAGATCATACATCCCCATTGTTGCAGCAACTAGCGGAACGTTGTCTATAATTGCAGAAACCACCCCAATTGACCCAGCAATCAGTTCAATGCTAGGAATATGTGCATCCAGGTAATTCGCCAATTCCCTGAGAAGTCCTGCTGCCTCCAGGCTAAGAAAAGGTATATGTCAGAACCGAAGCATTAATGAGAGTTTTAAAGAGTGCATATCAAACATGTAGCTTATAAACACACATAAGAAACCCGTTTTCTTAGAATCTCTTTCTTTTCTATGAAGAATAGAGTTGAGTGCCTAGCTCAATAAACTTTATCCATTGTATAGTTTTACTAAATAGATAGAGAAGTTGTGACAGTTTCTCTCTTCAAAACTCACCAAATATTAATCCCAAGTCTCAATAAGATCTCATGAATGCACTACATGATCAATATGAATAGCAATCTCCCCTACTATGCAGGTTTGCTCAACATCATATCATCAAGCAAAACTAGAAGACTAATTGAGTCGTGCAATCAGTAAACAAAACCTAAGGCAGCTTGTTATGCTGCCGTTGGTAGGACATGCACACTTGCTACTCATCTGATGATTCATACAAAGCCACATTTGTGATGGGGAAAAAAGAGGGAAATAGTAAGACAGCAACATGATGATGAAAGAAGCATAATGACTTAAGGAATTCCCAAAAGACATGTTCCATTTCCCATGTCTACTGGGGACAACATCATGTTTGAACTGCCCACTTGGATTTGGCTCGCATCATACTGATTAATGACATCAGTGGGGTATTTTATAAGTCCACAATTTACAAATTATACAGCTCATACTAATTGTATACATGTCCCTGCACACACTAGAGAATGTCTCTGCATGTCTGTGTACAAGTGAGCTTTTGCATGGAGAGATTACTTCATCAATCTTCTTAGAATAATGAATTAAAAAACGAGAGGTGGCGATATTAATCTCTGAATAAATGATGAAAAGTCAAGAATGTCCTTACGTCATTTACATATTACCTGCTTACAGATAAAAGAATTCCAAGGAAGAAGAGGGCTCCTTGAGTGTCAATCCGAGATAAAGCCTGTGGTACTTTCAACCTTTGCCTCTCGGATTCACCATAATGGATCGCATCTGTTAGAATCCAAAGAACTCCAAGTCCGAGCAACATACCCATGTAAGGAGGGAGACCAGTCAAAGCTTTAAATACTGGAACAAAGATCAATGCACCTAAACCCACAGAGAAAACAAGCTGTCCTCGAGGAGCCATCTGTTCAGATGCCAAAACATTGGCAGACTCCTGTCCCTTCCCATTAACTTCGCTGTGAAGGATCAACGAAACTAACATCACAACTCCAGATCCATATAGTAGGAGCTAATTGACATTCAGTATATGGCTGGATATGCTAGGAGAGTACCTAGTGAGAGACAAAAGAGCCAGTGGGACAGCTAGAGAAACTGCTGAGGGAATGACCAAGTCCTGCAATTACATATTTTGCTGCAGTCTTGAAAGGGCATCGAAAATTTGACAAACTATTGATGATAGACAGTTCATACAACCGTGCATCTAACAGATATATCTCATTAAGGAAAGTTGGTTAGTCATTGTTCAAGAAAATTGAAATTTCAATGCCGAGTTTAAAGTTCAAATTCCAACTTTCATTGATGTTGTTAGAGCATGAACAAATTCGAGCAGTGTTATTGTTGGTGGTTATATAAACCCAAGGAGAAGTATGGCAAGTTCAACCACTATATAGGGTAATGGAGTTAAATCACTGGTAATAAATCATACGTTATTGGACCGCATGAGGTAATGAAATCCCTGAGAACAAGGATAAAATGATAACCTTCATTGTCTGCACTGTGGATATCTGACCATGAATCCAAAGCATAGTGGTAGTAACATCGCCTATGGGAGTCCATGCACCACCAGCATTTGCTGCTATGACCACGACAGCTCCAAGAAGCCTGCCAACATATAGTGAAACATTGGTTAGATAGAACTTCTCAAGAACATAGCACAATAGAGAAGTGACGCACCGCGCTATAAGAAATCCTACCAAAACTGCATGAAAAGGAAACAAGTCAAGCTAAAAAACGAAACATTAGAAATTGATAGAATCAAAATGTACTTAACAAAATGAGCGTCAACCGGCAACACCAATAAGGTGCTCTTTTATGTGTTGTAAAGAAGTGGCTATATGAACCAGCAGCATCTATGGCTACGATTGAAAAGGTAGGTGTGTGGCCATCTCACTTCTATGAACCACTGGTCAACATCTTTTGACAGTTTCACTTATTATGGAAATCATTTTATTTATTTGATCTGATAAACTATCTCAACTTTAAATCTCAAACTCAATAAAAGAAGCTGACTTCTGAAGTCACAATGATTACAAAACCAACTTAGTGGCTTATACTTCTTAATGTTTCAATATGGCCTAAACACAAGACAATTCTCAATATGAAGCAGAAAGACCCAACTGAAGGAAAAAAAAGACCTAATACCCGAAAAACAAGCTACAGATGTTGAGATGAAAACTTCATGACAATCTGAAAAACTTGTAACATACTTGCGGTACTCGGAAGGAGGTACTAGCTTCCGCAATAAAGACACCATGACAATTGTAGATGTCAAGTTGTCCAGGATAGCACTTAAGAAAAAAGTCACGAAACCAACCTGAAAATCCAAAAGGTTAAAGGTCAGCACCATACTCAATTAAGAGGGTTGATTCCCAATTAGTCTCACACTTATCCAAAGTTAGACATTGAGGTATCTAAAATGTCCATGGGAAGCATCAAAAGAAGTCATCTAAACTATAGCAAATACCAGTTTCTTTTGCCTCATTTGAAATTAGTGAAAGAGCAGAAGCCACTTTTACTGGTTCAATCTAGAATGCAAATGGTAGACTTTCAGAGTGTCCTTGTCTTCCATTAGAACTAAACGCTAAGGCATCTGAGGTTAAACAGGTTCATCCACTGGCCAAAGTTTCACCAGCTATGTCTAGTTCATATACACATTGAGTAAATGCTGATTGACCTATTCAACAAATTCCAGCTGTTGTTGCAGTACTTTCAAATGTCCTCTCTAACCGTACCACAAGAAGCAATCTCAATGACAAGAAAGATTCCACATGTTGTTGCAGTCACCTTACCTTCTTTCTAGCCCTTAAGTGGTTGGATGCTTCTTGAAATTCAGATGACAGTCATCTCACTTTGGTCAACTAGGGATGTCAATGGGCTCCAATTAGGGCCTTAGGCAATACTCAATAGACATGCAAAGCTGACAGAAGTACTGAATCAATCACTATATGCACCACATCCATTTTAAAAACAAATTTTAGTCATTTATGCAACAGTCAATCGATTATGTGATCAAATGTCACTGGGTATGGGGGGTTTGAACTAAAATCATTTACCACCCCTAGTGCTAGTTGCTATTCGAGATGGCAATCTGAACTGGATAAGTAGGTTTGAACTAAAGGTTCAATAATGTATTAACAAGAGTTCTAATTGCAATTCACTGACTACACAGTTAAGAAGGATTCTTCAAGACACTGTGAGAGCAGAAATGCACCTACCACCCAGAGAAGAGTACGTGGCTTCCGAGTAGTTATATTGTCTGTCACCAGCTTGAATCCTTGATGAGCATCTACTATCTCCACGATGGTCATTGCACCAAGCAAGAAAAAGACAATCTCACTGACTTCAGCTGATGCATGTCTCAGCTCTGAGACAGCTATATCAGTTGATGGAGCCTAGTCAGGGAGAAAGACAAAATATCACAACTAAAAATAACTAACAAAATATGAACAATCGTAAAACGAAACTTCAGTTGAGGGAATATGATAGAGTAATTACCTACCAACAAATAAAAGAAATGACGCAGCTCAACATGACATTTTAAGAACTTTTCATTCAGTAAGACCAGAAAAAGGACCAAGATATGCACAATACAAGGGCAAGTGCTAGTAACCTTCTCCATCATCTGACACTAGAGAATAATAGAAGGTGCTTTAATTAAGAATTCCTTGGCTTATGAGCTTCCACAACCAAGAAAGAATTAGCCTGGTTAAATGCAATAGTCACATGGACAATAGCCAATTGTTAATGACTATAGAAGAAACTGATAGGCAAGTCGACATAGCCAATTGTTAATGACTTTCATGCTTGATGATCACACCATTCCTCGTCAACTTCTTGAAAGATAGAAATTTTTTCACAGGATTCCTGACCGGAGAGTAAGGTGAAACTCAAGGGAAAACATAATTAGATGGTCAGAGCTTAAGCTAAACGGTATTCATAGACCATTATTTTCCTGTTGAATATCGCAAAACAAAAGAAAATGATGACAAATATATCTGAAGCCTTCCTAGAAATAGCACTAAACCCTTTCCTGAGACATTAGTAATTACTCAGAGAGAAAAGCCTTTGAACAGAAATTGTGCCATACTAATGAATAAAACTTAATTGAGAATCTGCATCCACCCTTGGTGTGTTTTACGGTTTGCCAGGGAGAAATTCTGCTACATATGCTAAATGTTTCAAGATCTATGAGCAGGAGAAGTATTACAAATTAAGGCAGTTTCATAAGCAGCCATCCTGCATATGACATACTAAATTTATCAGGTAACAAAAAAAAAAAAAGAGATTACTTCTAGCATGGCATGCTTAGTAAACACCTATGTAACTTTACCTTTAAAATTTGGCAATCACTCCCAAATTAAGATTAAGGTTCAACTAGAATGGCGAGAAGAGAAACATTTAAACAAACATGCCACCACATCATGCTTCAAATGAATTTTTGGCCTGTTACGGGTCAAATGGTGAAGAGACTATTTATGTCAGGATAAATAAGCAATTAAGGATGAGCAACCTACAATTATAGCAACTGGCTAGTATAGACATCAGTAACCACAACTTTATCTGAAGCTTACCCCAATACTTCGCACTACCCATAAGCTCACAGCCATCAATAATCCCACCCCACTTTTGTTGAAGGCTAGAGATTCTTCAAAGATTATGCCTGCATATCCTAATACAAACAAAATTGCCATGGCAAGATCCTGTATCACAATACAAACAAGATTAAACAAAGTTATAAGTATTTGCACTAATATGAAAGAAAGCTTTTGCCAGATAATGCTATCCAATATTTCAAACTTTCAAAATAAGGATATTGGCAATGAAAGAGGGGTCAAACACCTGATTGGCAGCAACCCATGAGTGGTTAATGGCCACAGCTCCTGTAGCAGCTGCAGCGAAAATTGCTAGAGCTTTCACCAAATCAGTCTTCGGTTGATATGAAACTTCAAATTCCTGTGAGCTTACTTCATCAACTGAACATAGGGGATCACATGACCCAGAAGATGCAAGGTCCTAAAGGTACAGTAGCAGGTCAACGTAAAGTCAACACTAATTTAATTTTCAAAGAGCTTCTTTAAGCATATTAACAATGCCTTAACTACAACATATAGGAAGCGCAGGATTGAATGCAGTCACTACAATCTGGTGAGTGCATTAGCAGACTCTACTATGTAGAAGAAAAAATTTTAATTGCTACAATTATGCTCAGCCAGAGCTTCTTTCTTTAAGACACATCCTTTCCTTTATCTACATCACATTAAACTCATAAATGCAGCATTACATAGTCCTCAAGATCCAATACCAAAATCTTCCAACTATTGCCTCATTCAAAAAACAAGGACACGAACATTCATCTCTGTCCTTCAACTCTCTACATGGTAAAGCCGAAACTTAATCAACGAAAACATTTCTCCCTCATCCTGCATTGGCCAAGATGAGTAACAGTCAAATTGCATATGAAGGTCGACTGAAACATACGAGTGTACTATTTCATTGTCCCATTGAGCTCTCCGGAAGCAGAATAAATCAACTAGTGTAAGCATCCATATTCAATTAGAGCCATTTAACAAAATCAAAGACACCGTCAAGTGTAACTCAATCTTCCTCATAACCCCCAATACCTTTGGAAAAATTATTCATCTCAAGGTCAGAAGAATACAGGACCGGGGTTGAACTGAAGAAGTCAGAAAATCAGAAAGAAGAGCAGGCGACAACAACCTTAAACCGTTCCTCCGAATTGGATTGAGCTTGCTGTTGCTGAACCGAAGAAGAAGAAGAAGGAGGCGTCGGCGACGACGTCCCTTTGGCTTTCTCTTCAGCTCGAGCAAGAATGCCACTTCCGAGCAGTCTCGAACTTCGGGTGCCGCACAAAGACGAACCAAACAGAGACTTGGAAGAGGGAAGTGAAGGGTGGGCGGGAAGAAGAGAAATGGGTGATGGCGGAAGCAATTCGTGCCTCTTGAAGAGGTGGGAAGGGGAGACATGGGTGGCTCCGATTGAGAAAGACGCCATTAAAGTTTCCATCTTTTCCTTGGAGAAACCCAAGGTATCAGGGGCGCGTTCGAGGGAAAGGACAAGAAACCCGGAAAGGGTGGCGCTCTGGATATTTTCTTGAAGTGATAAACGATCGATGGGGGAAGACTGAAGAGGCGAGCAAATTGCATGGAATCTGCGGAAAGGATGGAAAACAAAAGACGCGTCATTTGGGGAGAGAATGGGCAAGGAGAATGGCTGGGCACGCTCCCGGTGGCTCGAGGGAGGGTGTGGAATTAGTGAATCTTGGAGTGGAAATAGTGATTCCTTTAGCATTGATATTTCCGCCCCGATTTTATATGGTCCCGGGTCGGGCTTCGGACAGGTTCCCTCCCAACCAAATATATGATTGGCTTGGCAATAAGCGAGAAGAAATTCCAAACAAAAAAAAATATTTCAAATTTTATTTCTTACAATTTATTTTTTAGGGTTAATACCACGAAAAATCCCAAACTTTGCTCATTATGACATATTTACCCTAAACTTTTTTTTGTGACACAAAAAATCTCAAACTTTATCTCTTGTGACACATTTACACTAAACTATTTTTTGTGATATCAAAAACCCTAAAATAGATATTTACCCTAAATTATATTCTTTTTCTTTTTTTATTTTTTCAAAAACAAAATAGTTGGCTGGCGAGCTCCGGCGGCCGGTGGAGCTCGCCGGCCACTACTAGAGGGCGGCGAAGCCCACGCCGACGGTCGGCCAGTGCTCACCGCCCTCTGGCTGGCGAGGGCGAGGTCAGCCTCGCACAGGCCTCGCCGACGAGGGCGAGGTTGCCTCGCCCGCTAGGGCTTTGCCGCCCTCTGGCAATGGCCAGCGAGCTCTGCCGGCCGTCGGAGCTCGCGGACCAACTATTTTGCTTACGAAAAAACAAAATAGAAAAAGTAAAAAATTTAGTTTTGGGTAAATGTGTGATGAGTGATAAAGTTTGGGGTTTTTCGTGTCACAAAAAAAAGTTTAAGGTAAATGTGTCATAATGGGCAAAGTTTGAGGTTTTTCATGGTATTAACCCTTTTTTTTTTATAAACGAGAAATCCATCATGGGTCCTTCGTGCCCGAACGGTACCATAGGGCCGGACCCTTATATCTAGGAAGAAACTGACACATGACCCCAATACTATAACCTCCCACTTAAAACGCTAGCAACTTGGGTTTTAAATCATTGATTTCGGCGATAAGAGAGAAGCTCTCAACCAATATAGTTACCACCGTTTGTGTTTCTCACAATTGTTTTATCCTTAGAAAGTGTGGGAAAAATGATTGTCAATATACCATTTTATTATATCATAGAGTAGAGAACATTAAATTTGAAAACTTAACAAGGTCAATTGCGCGAGCGGAGTGGGTTATGGAGAAATTATTACAAGCATTCGATGTTCGAGAAAACATGTAAAAAAAGGTATATAGAGTTGTCATCACAACTTTCGGAGGAAATCCATTTTTAACCCTTAGTTACTGTAGAAATATGAAACAAATATAGAAAATGTGAGAAGTGTAAGGGTCCGTTCGTTTCATAGAAAATGTAACATTTTTAAAAAATATATTTTCAGGAAGTTATTTTTTTGGAATATGACAATATTTTTGGGTGTTTGTTTGAAATTTAGGGAACATTATAAAAAAAATCAATTTTTTTAATTTTTTTAATTTTACATTAGCTAGTGGTTGGTCACAAGTCTCGCCAGATCCCAATGAACTCCCGGCTTGCCACCATAAGCCTCGAACTCGCCAATCCAAAGTAAGTCTCGAGCTCGCCTCTAGAGCCTATGAGCTTGCGGTCAGAGGCCGCCAACTCACCAGCCGCATGCTATTAGAGGCCATCATATTTAAAAATAAACAAAAAAGATGAAAAATATTTTTCACTTTTTTAAAAACTGAATGAATCCGTAGCTTTGATGCCATTCTTCAAGCTTTGAACGCACCTCTTCTCTTTCCCATCTCACTTGTTTGCCAAGAGTGTGCCTGAGGACTGATCCAGTCTTTTCGAAACTTCTTGTTTTCAGGGTAATTTTTCTTGGCAAGGAGAGAGATAGAGAGAGAGAGAGAGAGAGAGAGCTCTGTGAAAGATGCCAACTGGGAATTTTGAGATGATTAAGAGATCACCCTTTGGTTTCTTCTCACTGTTCTTTAGAACGTTGCTGCGCGTACGTGAAGTTACGAACCTATATTCATTCCCAAGAGTTCCAAGTTTGCCATTCCTGCTCTAAGAGTTGAGAGTTCATATGGTTAAGTGTGTGAGAGAGAACAAGGTTGTGATCATAAGCGCTCGTAGGAACTGTGGGTTCTACATATACAAGATGCTGTGATTTTGCCTATATATTGCCTGTCAAAGGGTTTCGTAAATCCACCGTGAGATCAGCCAGCGGAGACTTTGAGATCTCTGCACGACTGTGCGGGCATCAACAGAATAACTGGTCTGCAGAAGGGTGAATTGCAGGAGAAACAAAGTTATGCGCGGAAGCAACTTGTAAATACTCGTTGATATTAGCAGATCCGGCTTGATCGAGCTGCTAGAGCTTGGACAGCGGAGTAGGCAAACGAAAAGCCGAATCATCACTAATCTCTCTTCGTTATTGCGTATACTCGCAGAAAATGGCTTTCCACCTTGAGCTTGCGCGATTTTGCAGAAGTTTCAAAGACAGGTTGTAGAAATTTTAAAGATCTACACTAGCACGAAGAAAGTTGGGAAGGTCTCCATTTGATTACTCTTCTACCAATTCATCTGCCCTCTTGATCGCTACATATCTAGATTATCTAGACTTAACAATTCCAGAATATAATTATGACCGTCAAATAAAATTATTGTACTCCTCAAAATTCAAACGCATGAATCTAAAGAACTTGTGTAAATTTTAACAGACAAAGTGCATCGAAAGATCACGATATGAACTGTTTATGAAAAAATGATTAAAATCAAATTTGTTTTATGAATTGCAAAACAATGCATGACTTAATTATGTAAACCAAGAAATTTTTCTTAAGGCCTTCTACTAAACTCTAATGCAACTATCAACACAGTGTCAATTTGATTCATAATTGTGATGAAGAAAGATCGTGGCGTGACCACTAAATCATGAAAATGATAGAAAAGGAAATAATATGCTCTTTCTTCATTTTGCACGTCAAAAGAGGACTCTTAAATGATTTTTAAAATAATAGAAGTGGCAAAAGAAAACAAAATAATAGTGGGGAAAAGGAATTGATGAGTGGGAGAAACCCATCTTTCAATAGACAAAGAAAAAGCAATGACTGCAGCTAATTTGAATATGCTTCCGGAAGGTATGATAGCTAGTCCTATCATAAGTTTCGAGGGAAAAGTACTAAAATGGTCATAAATATTATTACTCTTATATCGAATTCAATTTTAAAATTTTCAATTATATTAATTGAGTCCTAAATCTTTTCACGATTTGCAAATATAATATATTCGACTAATTTTAGCAAAAAATTACCGACATAAACAATGACTGTTTTACATGAGAAGATCAACGTCATCATCCATAAATTTTGCAATTTAAAAAAAAATTTCTTTTCATTTTTATTTCATCTCACTATAGCTCTTGACTAGCCATCAAAGTTGAGCTCTCACCAAATCTAGCAAGGGTGGGCCTCATAGGGGTTGGTCAAGCCCTTACCCAAGGTTACAAGGTTGGCCCCTCATGGCACAGCTTGGGCAGTGGAGGCTTGCCCTCATCGAATTTAGAGAAGTCTAGTTGAGCGAGGGTGATCCTTGGCCATGGTTGATAAGGGTCATCGACAACACTAGTATGTCATAATGAAAAAATACAAAATAAAATATTCAAAAAAATATTTAAACGTATAAAATTTGGTCACTTTTATGCTTGTCTATGAACCCTCAGCATTCAAGTCAACCTTTTTAGATTAAATTGTTCAAATGGATTATATTAATAAATTGTCAAAAAACTTAGGACTCATTTGATACAAAAATTATTTATAATAAAATTGATATAAATATGATATATTTATGATTTTCCTTTCACTTTTTCCTACGCTCAATTTAAGGAAGTGACCGTTTTTAATTTAATTATTGGGAGCAATACACAAACACATTGCTAATGACATTTGATGTCTTGTTACATGTTAGCGCATATGTTTGGATATTTTCATATGAGTTAAAGATTAATTTGCATATGTATTAAGTTAAAATAGATATCATATTAAATAAATTAAGAGTTCGGCAATTATATTACAAATTAAGTTACAATAATATATTAAATAAATTTTTTTCCTAAAACGAATATAAATTAATTCGATTGAAAAAGAGAGAGGATAGAGAATCTGTTGATGAGTCTACCTGTCTCCGAGGTATCTATTCTTTTCTAACTAGAATACCTTGTTTTGACTGTATCGCCTTATGTATCATTTGATAACCAATAAATCCCCTACCTTTTTTTTTTTCTTTGGGGAGTCAAATCGAATTTCAAATGGAGGAATTTTAAGGATATTTCGAACTAGATAGATCTTGACAAGATGACTTCCTATACCCACTTATTTTTCGAGAGTATATTTATGCACTTACTCATGATCATGGTTTAAATAGATCGATTTTGTTTGAAAATGCAGGTTATTACAATAAATCTAGTTCAATAATTATGAAACGTTTAATTACTCGAATATATCAAAAGAATCCTTCTAAATTACTAATTATATTTTTATAGAGTCAAAATTCATAAGTATTTATAAAGTTTTCTTGGGAAACTATAATAGAAGTCGCGAATCCGTCCCCGGCAGAACCCTACAATCACCCGCCACTCTCTCAACAGTAAGAGGAGCGGCAGACTTGCGAAGGCGGCGGAGCAGCTCGTGTTCTCCAGCCGTCAACCACCACCGCCGCCGCCGTCATCCCAATCAGAACCCTAGCTCGAGACCTCGCTCCACCAGCAATGGCGGGGGGCAAGTTTAAGAAGGACAAGCCCAAGGCCAACAACGCCAAGGCCGCCTCCGCGCCGTACCAAGGAGGCATCTCCTTCCACAAGTCGAAGGGCCAGCACATCCTGAAGAACCCACTCCTGGTCGACTCCATCGTCCAGAAATCCGGGATCATGACCACCGACGTCATCCTCGAGATCGGTCCCGGTACCGGTAACCTCACCAAGAAGCTCCTCGACGCCGGCAAGTCCGTCGTCGCCGTTGAGCTGGACCCCCGCATGGTTCTCGAGCTCCAGCGCCGGTTTCAGGGCACGCCTTACTCACACCGTTTGAAGGTAATTGAATATTGAAATCGAAATTTGTCTTCTCTCTTTTGATTTCCCTGGGGAAGGTTTCGGATTTTGTGGGTGAAAAGAAAGGGCCCTTTGTGCGTGAAATTCACTGTGATCGTTTGTTTATCGGATTGTTTTGTTTGCAAGTTAATTTGCAGTTTTGAGCAGTTTTTTAGGAGTTAAAGAATTTTGATGGCTGGTGCTTTATTATTATTATTTTTTGGAATGTCTCAGTTTATGATACATAGCATCAAGCAACGTTGTTTGGTTAGATAAAGTTAAGATTTTGTAGCTTCAATCTATCTTGCTCTGTGGAGATGTCATGAAGCTCACTGTGTGACGTTGCATCTATGTTTGGTTAACAGAGTTGACAAGTTGGCAGATCTTTAGACAACAGATTGTTCAAGCTATACCTGTAAGACTAGGTTCTGTGTTTGCAAAAAGGTCTAAACAAATATCATACACTAGGCGTGGTCGATGAATTAGTGTTCTTCTCCCTGAAAATCGTGTAACATGTGTACTAATTGAATTGCTCGAGTCATGAAGATGAGTCATGAAGATTATATGGCTGTATCTCGTGATTGTATGCTTGTTCTGTTTCATTGAGTGGTGGAAATCATAAGGCTGCTCTTTGTTGATTGCTTTGTGTTCCTTTAAAGATCATTATGATTTTTCTTTAAAGGTCTGTTGGAGATGATCAAATTTTCTCTTTCCAAATTTCCATATAAACAGGTTATCCAGGGTGATGTGTTGAAGACTGATCTACCCTACTTTGACATATGTGTGGCCAACATTCCTTACCAGATCTCCTCTCCCCTCACATTCAAGTTATTGAACCACCAACCGCCTTTCAGGTGTGCAGTGATCATGTTTCAGAGGGAATTTGCAATGAGACTGGTGGCTCAACCTGGTGATAATCTCTATTGCCGTCTCTCTGCAAACACTCAACTGCGTGCTCGAGTCTCTCATCTCCTCAAAGTCGGAAAGAACAACTTCCGGCCGCCCCCAAAGGTGGACTCGTCTGTGGTTAGGATTGAGCCGCGAAAACCAGCTCCTGATGCGAATCTTGTGAGAGAGTTTGATGGGTTGATGCGTATATGTTTCAATCGGAAGAACAAAACACTCGGTTCCATTTTCAGGCAGAAAACAATTCTTTCTGTGATGGAGAAGAATTATAAGACTCTCCAGGCGTTACAGCAATCACAGAGCAATTCATCAGGGTTTTCAAATGTTGGAACGGACGGATTGGATTTTGGAGATAATGCAGATGACTTGAGGATGGATGTCGATGACGGTGGAGAAGACGAGATGGAGTTGGAGGAGGATGGCGACGGAGGGGAAGTGTCGGAATTTAAGGAGAAAATTTTGAATGTGTTGAAAGAGGGGGATTTTGAAGAGAAGAGATCATCCAAACTTACGCAGCAGGAGTTCTTGTACCTTCTCTCCTTGTTTAACAAGGCTGGTATACACTTCTCTTGATGAGTGTAGCAAATTTTTAGGTATGCAGTTTTGGTGATGTCAAGTTTCACAGCTTTTAAATGTAAGAGTGAGGAAGAAGTCCTTGTTGACTCATCTGATCAGTTATCATCTATAATGTTGCAATATCCTATGATACGAATTTTGACTTAGCGGCTACTGCTATTACTTATTACAGGAGCTGAGATTGCAATGCCCATCTCTCTCTCTCTCTTCCCTAGCCATGCATTTTTTTTTTTTGGGAGAAACTGCACTTCTTGTGTTCTTTTCTCTGTTCCTTTCCCCCCCCCCCCCCCCCCCCCCCCTGCAGCTGCTGATGCGAGCTGTTGATAGTAAAAAGAAGAAGCACGATTCTGTCTGGTTTACTCTCTCTGAATCCTTAAAGTGTTCTTATTATCAACTAACTAAATGGGAGACAATAAGCTCATTAGCTAAAGCCTGAGATTATTTTGATCAAGTGAGGTGGGATATTGAAGTGGCACTGACATAGCTTGAAAAGTTAAAGTCTTTTACAATTGACTGCCCAGAGGCTGGCTAGGAAGTGTGTTAAATCTCTAATTGCGCACGCATTACTGCAGAAAACTAACACAGACGCAGTTCACGGGCAGCCAGCGGATGAAAGATTATCATGGGTTGCCGCCAATGGCTTCCTTGCGTCTTCATCCAAATTGATTCTGGCCCCTGCAAGATAGGGTAATTCAGATCCCTCGGCTTGCAACAATCTCTATGTTTTCAGCTTGATCAGTGGTTCAATCGCTCGCCTTGCTGCTGGTGTTATTGCTATGAGCACACATCCAAACTGGCTTGAGGTTGACCAAGTTTTCAGTCATCTGTCCATCATATTCCCAGTTACCACTTCAAGTTTTCAGTTATTTTAATATACAGTTGTAAAACACATGAGATCAAAGCATACGAAAACAAAGCACCTTTAAAGAAATGTCAAAATAGCACAACTGGAAATAATAATGTCTAGGATATTCTTCTTCTTTTTTTCCAAATATTAATCTAAATTGTTTAGGTGATTTGTAAATGTTCAAACCAGGCTTTTCGGGTATGACCATTAATCTCCATTGTCTCATGTAAAGCACTTGTGTTAGTCCTTCTGTATTGACCCTTCCCTCTTGCTATACTGTCAAGAATCCCTGCAAGCTTATATCTGGCCCGAAAATGCCACCTCTTTCTATAGCTTGTCGACGGGTGATGGAGAAAATGTGATGGCAAACGAATTGTGCAAGCATTTTATTAAAAATGCAATTTAATAAAATTATAAAATCAGTTGAAAAACATTATTCTCTAATCATGAGAAATAAGTTGAAATCCACGTAATTAGAATTAATGTATTTTATTTAACAAAAGTCACAATGGTAAAAATATAAATTATCTATAATTCATAAAGATTAGCTAAGACAACCATATAATTCACAATTAATTCACCACTTAAACTAATTGTTACTATTCATACCACGATTCGCGAGGAAACTCAATAATAAGGGGGGATAATCCATGATGATGCTTAATGATTTCCCATTAGTATTTTCCGGCCACGGTCACGTACCAAGAAGAAGACACGTGTCCCAATCCCCTTCTCTCAGAGAACGAATGGTCATCGTCATCTTCTTGTCGTCGCTCTTCGCCTCGCCTTCTTCCCTCCAATGGCTTCCTAGTTGCAGAAACAGATAGAATCTCGAAGCTCAGCTCGGTGCCTCACAATTCTCTCTCTCTCTCTCTCTCTCTCTCTCTCTCTCTCTCTCTGACATGGCCGCAGCTCAAGTCTATGCCTCGCTCTCCGTCGCTGTTCGCGGTACCCTTTCCTCATCTCTCTGTCTCTGTCTCTCTCTCTCTCCCCCCGGCAATTTGTCTCCATTTGGGTCTCTCACAAAGCTCTGCACTGGTTGGCCCTCCGCTTTGTCTTTCTGGCTGCAGATTTATGCGCGGTTGGCGCGCCGAGGACGAGTGTCGTTCCCCGGATTCGGCCCCCGAGTCGCGCCGCGAGTGGCGCCACCTTCGCTACCGGTTCTCCTCTCGGTAAGCTTTTCGAATTGAGTATATCGGGTCGTATCAATGTCGAGGGGACCAGCTCGAGCAGTTATCTCAATTGGGTGAGAGGATTTCACGGCTGGAATGATGACTTTTTGATGTTGAAATAGAAGTGAGTAAGGTTGGGGAGGCTGCTTTCGTTGTTATGTCGACTGATAAAGTGCTGATGAATCGGTAGACCAGTTGAGTGAAGAAGAGTGATTTCTTCATATGAGTCTCCATGAACTACTTGAATTGGATTGTAGCCTATTGGGGTCCGACTGAGCTGACTTTTTAGCTGATCTAAAGCCAGGTTTAAATTCGCTTCCAGAAAACCCATTAGCCTGACAGACTGTCTGGCATTGCTATGCAGATGATTGCTACTTGATTTTCCCATATTGCTGTGTCCTTCAGATCATTATTGAGGACCATAAGTTCTTACCTCTACAACTGTCCGAAGTTTGCAGTATAGTTTATAGCATCATTGGCATTAGTGAATTTTGTAGTGTGTGCACTAATGATGAGTTAGTGACGACATGTCTTAGTGTATGTCCTTCTGTTTTTGGATGCTCGAAATTCTCTTGGTCTGCTGGAAATTAGAAATGCTTTTTTGCGTTGCAACATCGACGGCTAGTCATTATACTGCATGCTGATGCTTTTTCTCCATCCTTCTTTCTCTTGGTCAAATGCAGCAGTAAAGAGATCCTCCTCTATTAGAAAATCTGCAAGCAAGGCAGCAGCTCTATCCATTAGATGTGAGCAGAATACGCAAGAGGGGAACAGCTTAGATGTATGGCTGGGCCGTCTTGCAATGGTTGGATTTGCTGCAGCAATCAGTGTTGAAGTAGGAACAGGCAAGGGACTTTTAGAGGTACGGGTGGCACATGGTCAGAATTTTAAATTAAGCTGCCAAATTACATCCTCTTCCTATTGTGATTTCTGCCTTTGGGTACTCATCAATTACAGAGACATTTTATGTTAAGATCCACGTTGCACGAAGTCGTACAGCTGCTTGTCAAGATAAGTAATGAGACTTATGGTCTTATTCTTTCCCCACTAAAGAAAAATAAAACTTGAGCATGGCTGCGGTGATATCTCTCCCATTAAAGTAACTTCTGAAGTCTGGCTGCGGATATTAACATAGTTGGCAATAATAAAGCCTCACCTAACTTTGGGATATGCAAGGAACTTTTAGAAGTCTTTTTCTGAGGTTTGAAGTGTGTCCTGGGTAAAACTCCACCCTGGCACCAATTACAAATGCATGAGATGAGATACATATGATAAGTACTCAATAGATATTTTTTTTGCCTTGAAGTTGATAACATTTCTGACTTTAAGTTTCTTTACAGTCGATGCCAACAATGACTTGTGCTGTCAAAAACCAATACGTTATTATTCTCAGGAACCATATTAGCATCAGTAATTTTAATGTGAATATTGGCAGATGGTAGAACTTCTGTTTTATGTCGGCAGTTATTTCCTAGAATTCAGTTTACACAGCAAAGAGTAAAAGCTAATTAAATGAAGCTAGATATGTTTCTAAAAGTTAGTATTTAGTGCACAAATAGCTTCATTTTGATTGTAAATAAAGCCTCGTTGGAGTTCCCCACTGCTGTGAGGTGCACCCTAGCTACACAGCTTACTAAATTCACAGGTTGAGAAGTATCTCACGAGATAAATTTGACTTCATCCCTGCAGAATTTTGGGCTGACAAGCCCTTTGCCGACAGTTGCTTTGGCCGTTACAGCATTAGTGGGAGTCCTGACAGCAATCTTTATCTTCCAGTCTGCCTCTAGCAAGTGATTGGATCCATGGTGATATTTGTGTCTGTAAAGGTTGTCACCATGAGGAGATGACTCAAGAACACATTCTCTAGTTGTAATTTTTGTCAGGGATACATATCATACAACTTTGTGAGTGTAAAAGTGATGATAGTTTCTTACCTCTTTCTTCTGATTTGCATTTCCTTTGACTTCTTCTTTTTCCCTTTTTTACGATGGTAAGCAATTTTAGCTTTGTGCCTTTAGCTTTCCTCTTGACGCTGAGAATGCTGCTGAATCAGCTCTCATGATCCAATTTATTCTTTTCATCAACAGGGTGGAGTAAAAGGAGGAATACTCCATCAATCACTGTTGTATAGAAAATTACATTTTCCCCCTCAAGGGTTTGCCTCTCTGTTTCTGGCATCACGCAGCCTTTCCTTGTCCCTCCCTGAATATCTGGTATGGAGGAGTTGTCACGTTGAAAAGGAAAGCATGAACACTTTTGCTGAAATGGGCATTTAGGTCCAATTTTATTTTTTAGCCTTTTCAAGTCTAAAGATATGCTTTAAGACTTTAAAGGTAGCTTCGGTTGTGTCAATGACGGTGTGCCTTTAGAGAGGTTGGCATTTGTACCACTGCATCAGTTAGGGTTTTAATGCAATCGACTTTCCCTCGTCTTTATATAAGAATCAATTCCATTTCCCTTTTCTTGCAATTGCGTCTCGCAAGGTGCTTACTTTGTGAATAAGAGATCTTCTCAACCAAAGGTCTTATCTTTCCTCAACCATAGGCTTCTCAAGCTCTTTTCCAGTCTCAATTCCGAGTCTGTTCTGCTCACCGAACAATCGTACTCTGTCATTTTCTGTTCTGGCTCCCCCTCAGCACGAACTCCGAGCATGGGGGTTGTGGTATCTAAACTTGCAAAGAGGTTTCTAAAGAAGAGTGCACTGAGGATACTCATGGTGGGTCTTGACGCTTCGGGCAAGACAACCATCCTACACAAGCTGAAGTTAGGCGACGTCCTCATAACGACGCCAACCATCGGTACACACACCATCCACTTATGATGACAAACCTTTTGGTCTTCCCTTTTGCTCAACCGAAAGTCTTTTTCCAGCAAATCTGATCTAACTTTACCATATATTTTTAAGCAGACTTTGTTTTGTGCTAATCTCCCAAATTTACGTAATGACACATTGAAATCGAAAGCAGTAGATGGGAGATACGAAGACAGATTATAGATTACGAAAAGGAAAAAAGCCTAAGTCTTTCATGGTGAGTTCGGGTTAGTCATCATATGTTATAATTCTTTACTGGGCAGGTTTCAACGTAGAGACAGTAAATTACAGGGATGTCGATTTTATTATTTGGGATGTTGGAGGACAGGACAAGGTAATACGCCTTCTGTCTTTAAATGTTCAGCCTTGTTGCGTGTGATATAGATTCTGAAGCTGAAGAAAATTACATTCCTGTTGTGTGATTAGAGCATCTCACCTGGGAAAAACAGAGTACTAAGCACCTCACCTGTTGCGTTTGATAAAGATTTTGAAGCTGCAGCAGATCACACGTAATACACCTAATTTTGAAATAGTCTTATTCACAAAGTCTGATACGTGACAAAGTGACTTATCTTAAGAGGTTGATAGGTGAAAATCTGGTGGAAGAGTCATCAAACGTTTTTCCATGAATGTGAAGTTTAATGTCATGATCACAATAGCACTAGGAAGCCCCTTCTTGGCCACCATGTTCTTGACCGAAAGATGTCGAGTATTATACCGTCTCCTCGAACTTGGTTGCATGCTCTAGTTGATATGGATTCCTGCGTACCAGATCCGGCCTCTGTGGAGACACTACACCCAGAACGCACAAGGACTCATCTTTGTGGTGGACAGCACTGATAGAGAGCGGATTGGCGAAGCTCGCAGCGAGTTGCATCAAATCCTAAGTGAGGTTAGTTTATAGGTCATGTCTATGTATTGTTCCAGAGACAGTCGCAGTAGTTTTGTTATCATCATCTCCGTTGCATTGATACTGCCAGTCTTCACCATTTGAATGCGGAATGCCCTCAAGGCAACTCGGAATGAAGCAATGGCCTAGTTTTTTGTCAATGAGCTAAGAGGCAAAGTTCTAAAAGCATTTAGTTTCATGTAGGAGTGAAACGAAATAGAAGAAACAAATGCATAACTGTCTCGAGTTCACGTTCTTCAGAGTATATTTTTAATTCCATGTCACAGCGAAATCATTTTCTTTGGCAGAAGGAATTGCATGATGCAGCTGTTCTTGTATTTGCCAACAAGCAAGACCTGGAGAATGCTATGCATGTCTCCTATGTTGCTGACAAACTTGGCCTACATGCACTCGGTCTGCGTCGCTGGTAAAGCTTTAGTTTCGTTGTTCACTGAAGGAAAAGGCTCTGTAGGGGTTACAGATCGGTTTCGTGTCAACTGTGGTTGCCTAAGAAAAACATTTTGTTCAGGTATATACAGAGCACATCTGCAATCTCTGGACAGGGACTCTATGAAGGCCTCGATTGGTTGCGTATCAACATTCCCGGCAAGGCCATGTAGGAGGGTCTCTTGCTTGATTCTTCAGCAGAAACTTTTACAAACGCACTCAGATCACACTGACGAATGGAATCTATGCTTCATCTTTCACGAGCCATATAAAAGTCATTTTTCAGCAAACCGGACTTCCAAGACATCATCACACTTCAGAGTGCGAGTTAAAGAAAAACAGAATCAATTCTTTTTTCTGGTTGGGGTCATCGTGATTGGCCAAAGTGATAGTTGTAAACTGTATTCTCAGTTCGGTCTTGCAAATGGCCACAAACGAATACCAAAAGCTTGACCAACTTAATGAATGCCCAAATAATTAATGCAGGTGCATTTATTGTTGGCCAAATTTTGTCAGCTTGGCAGATTGTTGCCAATCTCTCATTGTAAACCTAACACATCACACAAAATGCATCTGCTGTCCTATTGACAACCAGAGATTTCTTTATGAAGAATCCGTGTCAAGATGATCAGAATCGAAATGGAATAGGCGCTTTAAAACATTCAGAACAAGAAATCATACCGCAAAGTCAGGACTATGGTCAATTTCTGTACAGCAATTCCAGATGACAGAGACTTGCATCTCGATGGAAGCAACCACACCTGACTCATTTCGGTAGTCACTATCTTCAAAAGAAGGAAAAAGGCAAATGGACCATAGAAAAATTCTACCAAAATTCTACCATCCCATATGCGCATCATTTTACTTCCATCATTGGAGGGGACAAAAAGACATTCTCTGGCAATGAGATGTGGATTTATATCTCCATCGATTGACTGGCAGCAGTGGCCTTTGATTTCTTGGTTTTCCTCTTCTTTCCTCCAGTTTTATTCTTTGTCTTGGGTTTCTCATCTGGAACAGGTTGTGTGCTCTCTAAGTGCTGTTGGATGGCAGCCAGTGGATTTGATTGGAAAGCTGGGTGGTTAAGGACTGTACTCAACTGTTTCCCTTCCTTCAATCTGAAAAATAAGAAATTGAAATGGCTGCTAACTTAAGAAAAATAAAAATAAAAAGAGTAATGCGAACATGATATTTTAGACAGTTTAAGAGAGTAGTGCAAACCACTCACATTAGCTTCCCCCTAGATCTGCAACTCAACTTGAACTCAGTAGGTGGACGTGGTTGCTTAGTCTCTGCCTCGGGAAGGAACTCAGAGAGGGCAGAGAGATCGTATGCTTTTAACTTTTTCTGCCGGCTTCTCAATTTCTTCTTCTGTCATAGCAACACAAATCTGTCAGCATGTCTTCCTTGATTTTTAAGCACTGTATTCACCTTGCAGAAAGCTTTTTATCTAAGACACATCATCTAGTCAAATGATACATCATGTGTGCACTAACTAACGAGCAAATATTAATCAATATGGTGCACAACAACCAGCAGCAAGTCATTGTTGGGTTTCCATCAGGATATGCGTGCATCAAAGCTCCTATCTTCTCATGAGTGCAAACTCTAATACTGGATGGGTCGGATAAGACAAAATAACTAAAAAACAAGGGCCTCGATTGGTTTAAGATCAACGAGAGAAATCTATCTTTGGCAACACCATCTGAAGAATTTCAGCAAAATATATTCTACTAATGACTTGACCTAACATATTCTGTTATAATGCTACGTGTTTCTTCAATACAGGATGAGTAAGATAAGATAAAATAACTAAGACACGAGGGCCTTGATTGGGTTAAGATCAATGGCAGAAACCTATCTTTGGCAACAGCATCAGAAGGAGTTCAGCAAAATTCATCCTTATTAGTGGCTTCACCTAACAAACTCTGTTATCTACGTTTCTTCAATTATTCTAGCAGCCGGATCTGCTTGTCACTCAACCATTACAGAAGCAAGCTATTACATACATCAAAGATGATCATACTAGTCTTGCTTTACACATAACATGGTTCTAGATTTAAAAAGGAGAGGACATTGCAACAGAAACAAGCAACAGTTTCTGAATCAAGCGGAATAGCTGAAGCTTAATGTTGATTAGCTGTAGCTTAATGAAGAAAAGGCAGAACTGACAAAGCTTATAGTTCTAATAAGTGATAAAGGCAACTGTAGCATACATTGCAATTTACGTGATTAAACCGACATGACTCATCAAGTGACGAAACTTATATTAAAAATAGAGACAGTACTACCATCTCTCTTTTGTTCGGATGTTGCCCTTTTGTCTTTTATTCAAAGAAAAAGAAAATAGAGCAGCCCATTGTCCCTCAATTCTTCCAAATGAAATACATGAGCCATTTGGTATTGTTAGTAGGAATTTTATTTGGCACATTCTTCCAAATGACAGGAAGTTATTCTCTGAATGCCGAAATTGTCCGAGAACGCATGTAAACAACGATAAGAGGAGCACATATTCGCATGTATATGAGCAACCAGGCCCGATAAAGCAGGGTCGAGAAGAGGGCAACAAGAGGGTTTCGTGTCAAGAAGAAGTTAAAACAAATTGGGGCATAGACAGTAACTCACCTTGCCAATAGCACTTTTCGCACCCAAAGAAGTAACAGTATCTCTAACCTCTGTATCAAAGCGAGAAAGAAAGGGCTTCAACTCACATACAATCACACTCCCAATAAATCAAAAACAAAGAAAGCACATTGCATGTTCCATCACAGAGATAAAAACATCACGCTCATCCGACAGCTAAATTATCACAACGAACAACTTAATTCTCATGGGTTCCCCCTAGAAGAAGGGGAAAAATCATCAATTTTCATCCAGTCAAATTTAAAAAAAGGGCTGAAACATTACTGGCGTAAAACTGGAGCTTCTTCTCGAACTTGCGATCAGCTTTCGACGCTGAATCCGACCTGCAATCGACGCTCAAACGCGAAAAAGAAAAGTCGCAGCCGTCAACACACGAACGATGTCTCAGAATGCACAGAGCATCAGAAAACCGGAACCCACCGAGAACCGGGCTTGCCCATGATTACGAATCCCCCCGAGCTTCTCCGAGCGCGACGAAATCCTGCTTTCACCTACGACCCAAGATGCAGAGCACAGCGTTTCGATTTACATCCCCAAGAACTGAAAACCGGGAATCGATTTGGAGCGACCTGGAGGCTAATGCCTTACCTTTGGGAAGAGAAGCCGCCGGCAGAGTTCTGGGTTTTCCTCAGAACTGCAGATTGTCGCAGCAGTGTGAAGCTGCAAGCCGGAGGTTGAAGAAGAAGACCTAACGATGGCGGAAGCAGAGCGGAGCGTGCTGTGCTACGGAAGGTCTAATTTGTTGGGCAAGGCAGTACTATATATTCCTTTTCTTTTATAATGTAATTTCTCGTTTAAAGAAAATCTTTTTCTGCTTAAGAAAAAGATTTTCAGTTTTTCTCATGATGAAAAATGAAAGGAATTTTCTAATTTAATTTACTTTGTCTTTGGAAAACTGAGAGAAAATTCATGAACAAATTGGGAGCCGATCGAGTCTGACATTAGACATAAGTGGATACGAAGAAGCATTTTTGTGTCAACAAGTGATCCGAAATACTCTAACTTAAGTCAAAAAGTGCATTCATTGAAAGGATCATCATCGGTCGGCAACCGACCAATCCCTTATTTGGTGGGACAATCACTTCGAGCACTGCTAATAGCAAATTGAACTTGAAACCTCCCTCTCTAGTAAATTAAATCTCTATTTGAATGGAAAAAAGGAAAAATATGGCTAAATCTTTAGCATGTGTCGTTTTTTTATTATCTAAATAGTAATTAGATATGATATGTTTATGCTAGCAGAATCTGAAATTTACATGTGCAAACAACAAAGTTAATTTTTCAATGGGTCAATCAATCTTGAATCTTTATATTTAGAAAGAATTGAATTGGTATAAGAGATTAACACAATTATAATTGTATAAAAAATAGCAATGAAAGCCTTAGGATTGAAATGCACCTAAGATACAATTAGGCAGACACATGGATTGTCAGATAATGCACGGATGGTCATGCATTAGCAAGCTGGATGTGATGAATCGCACGTCAGTTTCACTATAGCTTATTATATATATATATATATATATATAATTCATGGACACACATTATATTTATAGAGTATACATACATGCACCCAGATATATAGTTTGACATATACACACATTAGATATGGATAATGGATACATCATTGCCCTGGGTTGTCACCAAGTTAGCCATTCACATGATTCATCAAGCCGCTTAAAATTAGGACTAACCCATAAAAAAATTGCAGCTACACCTATCAATGCCACTTCTATATTTTTTTTTTTGGCACTAAAAGACGACAAAGGACATAATTAGGACCTAGGACTACTATATTGATTGATTATTTTAGAATGGACAAGTGAATATTTTTAAAAATATATATCTTTTAAATCATTCACTTTTTAAGAAATAAACCGAGCCTATTTTTTTTTTCAATTTTCATTAGAAGAAAAATAAGGACAGTATCCTGATACATAATTTTTCCCAATGGTCAATGTTATAATTCAAGATTCGAGAGCTCCAATCACTGCGAGCCTCGTTTCTTGACCAAAATTAATTGGGTGTCTTTGATATCTTGATTGCATACATATGTCAATTTGGGATAGGTGTTTGGAATAAGCCTTTTAAGATTTCAAATTTTCAAAAAAATGGCCAAAAATTGATTTGTTTTTATCAAATTGAAGATTTTTCAGCCGTTAACCGAAAAAAAAAGAAAAGAATTTCATCGGTTTCTAATCTCATTTTAGACATTTAGTATAGGGACAGTAAGATTGAGGAGACCTCAATTTCGATTAAGGAATTCTCAACCTATGAAGCCCACCAAACGTTTCGAATACCCCACTCAACCCCGTCAAATCGATCCAGATCACCTGATCTGAGGATCAGATGACCAGATCTACAAGCATTGAGGATTGTCTAATTTAAGATCGAATGGCTCTCATTAAATACGGATTTCTTTTTTAAAATCACAGCCGTATGATCTTTTCGAGTCATCCTTGCCTTAGGACCTTAGCAAGTACCGGGCAAGGGATCCAAATCCCCCTCCCATTTGTGTCTATTCGTGTTGTCTTGCGCTGGCCGTAAGTTCACGTCCCCACATGCACGTCGACTGTTTGACAAAATGTCTCCATCATTGCTTGCTCGCCACGAGGCTGTTTTCCGTACTTTTGGCTTCACGTGTATTGGTCACGTACCGACCTGAAGTTTTTTTTTTTTTCCTCTTTTGACGCCCTGGCCGAACGTCACCTATCGTTGGTCGACCCTCCGTTTTGTCGGTTTATATCGTACGGACGAAATGCACGTCAATGAACATTGACATGGTATGTTAGTTCGTCTCTGAGATGGGCGTCAAGAGCGTGTTGCTTGCGTTTGATTCATCGGACAGAAATCGAGTAGTTGGTTTTGTAGTTCACTGACTCCACTCCTGGCTTGCTGTGCATGGCTCAAAGTTACTAAATTCGTTGTTGTTCTCGCTGCACGTGTTCAAAAGGTGTTGAGTTCTCGGCTGCGAGTGAAGTACGTTTTCAGAATCTGCCGGCTTACTCCAAATGAATGTCGTGTATGTGCAGAACCTGCTGTAATCATGGTCATAAGTGTTGTGCGTGGCTCATATTTGCTGATTTCATCTCCATGCCTGCTGTCCATATCCATTCATTGTCCAAGCAACAGTCGCCGCGGCTCTGTCTTATGTATTAATCTTGGTCATATGGGTAAAGCTCAGGAGTCCATGTTAATTTTCAAGGGAGATAATCAGTTGCCACGCTCGAACTATTGAAATCAAGCTTGTGCCCACTCTGCGAGCATTGCCGATCTTCACTCGACCTCAGCTTTTTATTAACCTGATCGCGTGGAGCCGATATACACTTTCAGGAAGACTTGTTTCAAGACCATTGCTTACTAAATAATCATGAACTTCGGCCCTTTCATGTTCTGGTTGCGTTCTGGACTTTGTTGATTTCGCCGTTCTAATCATGAGGCGTGCAAGCTTAATGCGATGAGCGTGGTTTTGATTACCCATGATCAGGCCAGAACGGTGACATAATTTGCCGGCTGTTTGAAGCATGCAAGTCTTTCCTGAAAAACTAAAGCATGTCAGGTTTTTTTAGGGAGAAACTTAGACATTTGTTTGGAAATTTATCGCATCTCAAATCCTATAGGAAGAATCTTAGATATGTATAAGATCTTTGTGTAAAAACTTAGGGATCATAATTCCTTTGTGAAAAGAACTTGGGCACTCTAAATCTAAACAAGTATGTTTTCTCTGATGAACGAGATCATAACCAGATCAATCTCATTTTCATTTGACATACTCGTTTAGTCTCGACATTCTTAAAAATGATATTCCTCAAGGGAGTGATTTATTCTAAAATGATGATTTCATAATCTTTCCACGAGTAATCACTTGTTTGTAGCCTTGGAACCTCACCCTTCGCAAGTAATCGCAGCCTGTAGTCTCAAATATCTCCTCTCAAAATCTACCCAGTGGTTCTCTCAACTACCCCTAAGAACAGTTCATTGTCTCCAAAACGAAGTTGCTAAGCTGTCGCGATGGCTTTGTAAACTTCCTCCCCAATTTCATCCCTCAGCCTTTCGATTTTTCATCTGCATCTATCTATTACTTCTTGATGCTTCCCTTGACCCTCGATAATCTTGACACAATAAGCATCACGAAGTTACAGTCGATGCAGATAAATAAATTGGACGGCCTGAGGGATGAAATGGGGGAGGAAGTTTACGAAACCATCACGAAAGCGTGTTGATGAACAGACTCGTAATTGGAAACGGATGCAGGAATTTGGAGACACAGAGCTACATTCAAATCATTTTTTATGTAATCAATCTCTCTAAAGATGCATTCAAATTGCACCGTTTACGTGTATCGAGTAAATCTCTCTAACGGAGTCGGGCCAGGCTGATTATTAATTATGAACAGGACCCATCAAATTTGAAGACGATAGAGTCAAAACGTGGACAATGCGGCGCTGACTGGTCATAAGATTTTACTAAAATCGTGGCTGCTGTATTTGGCAAATAAACAATTGTAGAATGTTAGTCAAAAAAGCATCTTTTGACAGCTAATGATACTGCCATTTTGATTTGAACATCCGAAACTATACTGAGTTTTATGATTATATTATTGCCTTTTGGTCGGGCCTTGTCGTGACTAGTTGTAATGAGTTTGGTGGAGCATGTCTTATTAATAATCCCCAACATAGGAAGATGGCGAGATGCTGATTATATTCTTTTATTATAAGACTGAACGTAATTTTGTCTGATGGGATTAAATTATTGGAGTAGATGATTTTGCCAGCTTTGATACACAAGAGATGAGATATACAATAGGCTAAAAAGTCCATCGTGTGCCACGATTGACTTGAAATGAGAGTTTGTGTTTGGTAGGGATGAACCGTCTTGAGTAGTGTTCGATGTGGATTAAACTTAGCCAAATAGAAACAATTACGTGTGGACACCTATGTCGGAAGAATTTCGTCCATGTCACGCCATTGACGTCGGTCGACGGACACGTCGGATTGATTTTAGTCGGATTTGGTATTTGAGGGACTTAATTTGAATATTCTTGAAAATAATTGGACATGATTAGATAAATTAAACGTATAGGGGTTTGATTAGGAAGAAAGTCAAAGTATATGGACGACAAGCAAAAATTTTACTATAACAAAAGCATAGCTTGTTATCTTCAGATTTACAGAAAGGATTGTTGTGAAGTTTCTCATTTAAACTATGGTGGAATTTGGGTTTCTTTTATTTTCTAGAAAATGAATAATTTGAGAAATAATTTCTTAAAATTGATAACTTGTATCGCTTAAAATAATTAATCAATAAAAATATTTTATTATTATCAACAATAAGTTATATCGTAACATTTTCGCAAAGATAAAAATACATTTTTCGTTAATTAATTTTGTAAGTAACATAAGAGATTAATTTGTTTTAGATTAATTTCTTTTTAACGAAACAAACATAATCTTTGATTTGTTGCTCTGCTCAATTTATCCTTCTAAATTCATAATAACTTCATTATTCAATGTCACTCTCTCATCCAAACAGTTTTCAAAGAGACTAAAGGTCAAAAGTCAACTAAAGTGAGGACTCAAATGTTTGTGTCCCAAGAGAATAGTTTCGATGGTTTGGGTCCATTCCTCGGGGCCAGCTGCATTAAAGCATTGCGACTTCCAGCTGGTATGATTGGTGAAGCAAATAGAAAATTGAAGGAAAGGGGGGAAAAAAAGAGTACCCACCACTTTAGTCCTGCATTTAAAAAAATGTATTTTTTTAGGATTTGTTTAACAGAACGTAAAAGAAAATTATCTTGAAACCAAATTTATTTTGCCTAAAAAATGGACTGAAAAAAATATATTCATAGAAATGATCCCTTAAATTGTTTAAAATAATTATTAAACAAAAAATATTCCCCTTATTGTTAATAATTTATGTCTAAATACATCCGTAGATGATGGGATCTTTTTTCTTCATTTTTTGTAAGTAATATGAACAATCATTTTGAGAAATTTTTGTTATCAAACTATTCATATTTTACAAAACAAATCGAGCCTTAAATTTTGAAATTTTTCTTTGAAAGATTAATTATTGAATTATCATATTTGAAATAAAGAATGTGGATTCCTAAATCTTCAAATCATTGGGGAATTTTGAGGTCTACAAGATAAATGGCAGTCAAGAATAATGAAAAATTATATGTATATAAGTACATCTGAACATGAAACTTAAGTTGACATTACATAATAGGCTTCTAATCAATATCTTCTATAAGCCAAAATAAGGCATATATAACATCCTGTTAATCTCTTCATCACGATCACCAAAGAGGTTGTGGCATGTGTCGGCGTCGCTACAAAAGGGATATAAGGGGCATTTCGACAGGATCTCAATCTGTATCGATAGGGTGTATCAATACAACAATACAAAACCCAATTCACACGACATAAGACTGGGTGAAAATATGTGACATGGTGAAAAAAATGTACCATAGGAGTCGCGCTTATGTGAGATGGGTTCGGGACTTGATCTTAGTTGAGAACTGTAGGCAACCATGATATGATCGAGCTTATTAGGTTCAGATTCAAGACGACATTCATCACGCAAAATCCGCCTCATCTAATTCCTAATAAATGCAATCACGTGTAGCCAGAACCAAGTAATACTAAGGATAGATGCATCAGTACAACATAGAACAACAATCCCTAACTTTATACCCTAATCAATGTTTCAGTTCATTCACGTTCTTCAGTAACGGGATGCACAAAAACTATTAAATTCTAAGTACTGGACAGTCAGTGGGGACATAAAGTCCACGCATTGTGATATTTCCTAAGGTAACGACTTCCTTGTCTTTTTTGGTTTTTTATTTTAATTTACTATTGAGAATCTAGTTGGTACAACAAAAATTGCTTTTCTGGAGAATATTGGATTAACGTAGCTTAGAGCCGACATGTACGATTGCACAAATTGCCCAATTATGCGATTCATACACGACAATGGTTGCACATCGGAGTTCTCCCTCCCATTGTATAATTTATCACGATGATATCATATATGATGCGAAAAGATCGGAAGTTGAGTAACCCAAATCGAGATTCGGACTCGACCTCCCTAGGTGACGCCTGCGCAACCATCGCTTGTGTCGGCAATGCCAACGTTGGCTGCCAACCTACTATGTAGGGCTTCTGTCCCTTACTTTGATCTAACCCCACTTCTTATGTTAGTGGCTAGACGCCCTTAAGCGATGATTTTCACATATCGGTTTCTCATCGCGAGTCCATGCCACATTGGATTGGATAGATATCGGCATTCTATTAATTAGGAGGGTGCCATAAAAGCTTGAGACCTTCACCTAGAGATATCACAAAGAGAGAGTCCATTTATGGTCCGAGCTCGTCCCAGTTGGATCCACGGTCATTCAAAAACTTAAAACAACTTGATTCTCAAAAGTCGGTCTTTATCCTCAATCTCTTTCTCCACACTAAATCATGAAGGCTAATATCACAACCGCATCGGTCATTAGGTACTTTCCTTCAGATGATCACCAAAAGTAAAAACCAAAAATACCTTCTCCCGGAGAGATTGTCAACATGTAGTCCGCACTCGAGCTTGTCAATGTATCCAATTAGACCCATATTCATTCAAAATCTTAAATTAATTAGTCATATATTAACTACTAAACAACATTTAATTCTTCAACATGAGGTTTTTAAATATAACTCGCACGTCCAAGTCAATGTCGTTCACTATAGTTTACTGAAAAAAAGGGTCGCACGTTCATCATTTGTGATTTTGTTAATCTTTGTGCCAAAAATGAAAATCGCACCACCGACACCAATCATCACTAAATGCCATGATAGCGTCTCGGTGATGTCCCTGGTCATAACTCCGCTTTAGGAAGAAAGAGATTCTACGTGTCTGGCCAGAATTTACACCGGCCCGGACTGCGGGGTCCGCCCCGCGACTTTTTGAAATTGTGCTTAGGCCCAATTATTTCAAAGAACTTTACATATCCATCCATAATTTTTTTCTTTTAATGATCGAGAATCCACACTTTCCGCTAGTCCTTCGGACCTACGTATTCATAGGTCAATATCTCGGGGGAGATTAGCCCAGTAATCTATTACCATATTTTTTCACTTAAATTACGAAACCATACATGAGAGTCGAATCTCGAACTCAATTGTGGGAAAATAACGTTTTCACTAAAACATTCATGCGTGGGTAAGTTCCATCCATGAATCTTGATCTTGATAGTTTCGAAAAATTTTAAGGAAGCATTATTGGGAATGTTTAGAGAAAAAGTCTTCCCAATTTAAGTGCCGTGTTTTAAAACGATCGGGGCTCTCAATTTGTAAAAATATGATTAGTGATGAGTAATTAATTCGAAAAATCAAGAAATAATGCTTCAATACAGATGGAATGGTTGCACTTTGCTATTAGGTCCCTCTCTATTGTTGAAATTTTTCTTAAGAGCCATTGTCCTATTTAAAAATATATTAAGCGCATAACTCTATTAAGAAAGTCAAATGCCCCTTTCTATTTATTTTACCAATTATTGGTCTAGTCTTGGGCAAGATGATTACACCGAGAAATAAGTAATATAAATATATATTTATTTTAATTGATTTTTTGAACTACTAGCGTAATTAATGCTGTTATTAAATCTAAAGGCAAATGCTACGAAAATTCAAAATTACGTCACTATGACACAAATAATACTTATAAGTTTGTAGTGAAAAATCTAAACTTATACATGTATATATACCCTCTATTTCAGTTCCATCCAAGATATATTTGTCATACTTGTATAAGTTGAGAATTTTTATCCCATAAAGTTGAAATATTTGTAGATAAATTTATGATTTTTAACGATATAGAAAAAATTCCGGTTATTCATGTTACAGTGGAGATAGTTTGAGAGTTTATGTGATGTCAAGTTATTAACCCTAAATCTAATTAAGGCGCAGAATTGGAGTAAACTATTCGCGTCTTTACTAATTTTATCTAACACATAAATAAAATCTTCACAGGCACTGATTTTTTAAGCTTCGTTAAGACTCATAACTTATGAGTCGTTCATTAAATTTAGAAATTAATGGACTTTAGTTAAAGGCGGATAGGACGCATGAGAACCGACCCGGAGCCTACGAGGTGGGTAACATTAGTGTGGACTTAATAGATCCACGGGTCAATGATTGGGGTAACATTTACTACGTCACCAATAAATTGAGTCTACTCAATGATACTATTAATTCTGCCTTTATTATTATATTCACAATTATTAGCGCAGGTCAATCATCAAAGATAGTCTATTTATACATCTAGCGTCGATCAACAACATAATTCACCCAATCGTGATGACTGTGTTGGTTGAGAGACTCAAGAGTTTGAAACCCTAATATCTTAAGTGAAGGATATGGTGTTGGATCATGTGTTAATCTCCCTCGAGATATAGATGTCTGGCTCTTCGGTATTGTCCGATCATGGGAGGTTCATGGTGAAGATCTCGGTCATTAAAAAAAAAAACTGAACATAATTCAGTTGGATCAGACCTAGTTCCGACCCGGAAAACCCTTGTTCAAACCCCACACGATTAAAAAAATTGCTAATGGCATGTCAGTTGAGATTGAGGAGGAAAATTATGTCCCGCGCATGCCTCGGTTTTGCCCCTTTTACCTTTTAGAAAATGACCTAGTCTTGACCAGATAATTAGCTGGTCGTCGACTTACTAAGTGGATGAACTCCAGTGCGTTCCCCCGATGTTATTCTGATTGATGACCCATTGAATTCGAGTAATACCCAACACTTAACTACGTGGACACATTCGTGCGCGCTTAAACATGCAAGGAAGTTTTATTTATTTATTTAAGCTTGTTTTATGTTGTAAATAAAGTCGGATTGCAAATGATCGCGCAATGAAATTCGAATTGTTGGAATCATGCGATATGTAATCGTACTCAATCAATAAGGAACAAAAAGAATAAGACACCAGAATTTTCACGTGGAAACCCAATATGAGGAAAAAAATCACGAGACGTTGGTCCAGAAACTATTCCACTATAATCAAAAGATTACAATTAATACTCTAATGATGTTTCTTTCATAATAGATCCTCACAACTTTCACGAACACATTATCGCTTGAAAAGTCTCTCAAAAGCACTCATGTTTACACACATTGTTGAAGACTCTTTGTGATACATCCTGGAGTATTTCTAGTGCACAACAAAAACCTTCATCCAAGCCTATGTTAATAGCGGTAGACATCTTCCTAAATTAGAAATTCTTTGTTATTGATTTGATAATAACATCGCAATTGAGAAACTCCCAAATTGATTTGAATTCTTTTAATTTGGGCAATCGCTAGAATCGACCCCATCCCATAATTCCTTTTAAATAAGATTTATTCTTATTAAATCAATTCATTTCCCAATGTCCTATCATAATTAGGACTTCTCCTTATTAGGTAATCTTGATGAGCTATTATCGGAATCTTTCAAATCCAATCCCGAACATGTTGGGTTGCTCCCAGCATTTTACTATATCAGAAGGGTTGGACATTGAGACCCGTCTTGAATCGCAATCAAATACCCATTAATACGTAGAATCACATACCTTTATAATAATTGATTTTTTTCCAAACATATGTTCCACGGTCCCAAAGCCATAGTGCATTCCAACCATTGAGAGAGAGTAATGATAACAAATAAATAAACCAAGAGAGAATCAAAATGAGGACAGCCCAAACCCCACCACCAACACCACCACTCTCCCTCGACCATTTTCCCCCGTCCATCGCTACCAAATTCGTCTTGGGCAAAGCCGAAGCCATGGCCAACCTCCTCTCCTCTCTCTACCTCTTCTTCATCGTCGCCGCCGTCGTTCACCATCAACAAGCCCTCTCGATCACCTTCCCCTCCGACGTCGCCGCCCTCAAGGCGTTCAAGTCCGCCGTCGACCCCTCCTCCATCTCCCCTTGGTCCTGCCTCGCCTCATGGAACTTCTCCTCCTCCGACCCCTGCTCCGTCCCCCGCCGCTCCTACTTCACCTGCGGCCTTTCCTGCTCCTCCTCCTCCGGCGGCCCGGCCCGGATCACCCTGATCACCCTCGACCCCGCTGGCTACTCCGGCACCCTGTCACCGCTCGTGTCCCGCCTCTCCCTCCTCACCGTCCTTGACCTCTCCGACAACTCCTTCCGCGGCCCCATCCCCTCCTCCCTCTCCTGCCTCTCCGCCCTCACCACCCTCTCCCTCCGCGCCAACTCCTTCTCCGGCTCCGTCCCCGCCTTAAACGGCCTCAAGACCCTCCAGTCCCTCGACCTCTCATACAACTCCCTCTCCGGGTCGCTGCCGAGATCACTCAGCTCGCTCTCGAGCCTGACCCGGCTCGACCTCAGCTTCAACCGCCTGACCGGGTCCATCCCGAGGCTCCCGCCGAACCTGCTCGAGCTCGCCGTTAGGGGGAACTCGCTCTCCGGGCCCCTGTCGAAGCACTCCTTCGCCGACTCGGCTCAGCTCGAGGTCGTCGAACTCGGCCACAACTCGCTCGCCGGAGCCCTCGAGCCCTGGTTCTTTTTGCTCCCCTCCGTCCAGCAGATCGATCTGGCCAACAATAGCCTCATCCGCGTGGACGTCGCGACCCCTCCCGCGGGCGGGGGCAGCCTGGTCGCCGTCGATCTTGGGTTCAACCTCATCGGGGGAAACGTTTCGGGCAACTTCGCGAGCTACCCGCTGCTGTCCTCGCTGTCGTTGCGTTACAACCGGCTGAGGGGGGACATTCCGGCGGAGTTCGGGCAGAAGAAGACGCTGAGGAGGCTCTTCCTGGACGGGAACTACCTGACGGGGAAGCCGCCGGAGGGGCTGTTCTCGGGCGAGGCGGCGGTGGCCTTCGGTAGCCTGGGGGACAACTGCCTGGAGGCGTGTCCGGCGACGTCGCAACTGTGCGTGCCGTCGCAGAAGCCGGACGCGGTGTGCAAGCAGGCGTATGGCGGAAGACCGAGGTCTTAGTTTTGTGTCAGGTTTCAGTCAGATTTTTCAACATTTATTTTTTTATTTGTCAATTCTTGTCTTTTTTACTTCTTTATTATTATTATTATTATTATTATTATTATTATTATTATTATTATCAGATATATGCAGAAAAAAAGAACAAAAAAAGAAAAAGAAAATGTATGAATAATTAAGGATAGGGAGGATGAAGGAGTGAGGATATATACAGGGAGTATGTGCACGTGTATTTGTATAGCTGAAGATTGAGACTTTTCCTCGTATAAAAAGAGTATATTAATCAAGTTATTAATTAAGGAAATTTTAAAGTTAATCGTTTCTCTGCCTCTTATTTTTCTTATTTATTTAATTTTTTTGAAATTTTGTTAATAAATCATGCCTATTGAACTTGTCATTTTTTTATCGTCCATATAATTTTAGAGAGCAAGCACTTAATTTTCTTTTCTAGAATTACTAGCTCACCAACGAAATTTTTGGCAAACTCAAGGGTCGATTTTTATTCAAAGATGCCATCAAATGCTTGTTTGATTTTTTTTGTTAAGATGAAAGAAAAAAAATACTCTTTATTTCGTAAATAAAAAACTAGTCTTGCTTGAAATTCATTGTACGAAAGATCTAAAAGCATTTGAATATAAACTTATACTTTCTACTTCTAATCTAATATTCATTTAGAAAAATAGCATCATAACTTTACTTTAATATTACATAATCTTTAGTGCCATCATTTCGTGAAAATAAAATAAAGAATAGCTCATCACAAGAATTGAAAAATCTAGCTTGTCATGTCACTTGTAATTAAGTATACAAGTGGTCGATTTTTTTTTCAAAAATTTGCCATACTTTGTTGAACAATTGAAAATTTATAATACTCAGATGAGCGCCGTACGAAAGTCGTGAATTTTTGCCTCTTCCATTTTCCAATATATTAATTTTTTTTAATTTACTTTTTAGTTATAAAAAGGGATGAGGAAAAATGCATCACTTCGACCGGCCCAAACATTTATGGAAAGAGAGGGTTGAGTGACGTGGAAGTGAAGTCACAAATAAAAAAAGTGCTTTTCCTTCTTTTTCCTTTTGTCTGAAACACGAATTAAAAAAGTCGATCTTTGGAAAGAAAAAAGAAACTTTTTCCTCTTTTCTTTAATCGGTTTGGTGTGGACGGACATGCGGTGTTCTTGGGGGCGGATTTCGGACCCTTCATCCGACACCGAAACTTGACAGCCGCAGGAACCGCACAGGAATCTTTCGGATTTCTTAATATAAATACAGATGGAAATAAAAATACATTCTTTTAATTTTTGATAATTAAAAAAGTCGGACACTAATGACAGCCTCGCCAAAAACCCAACGGTCGAAGACACGGAATTAAAAGTGTGCACAGTCTAGGGTGGTCCGATTTCTCTCCGGAACTAGAAATCGGACTGATGGGACTGGTCCTCTTGCCTAAATCTTGGACTAGACTAAACCGAACGATGGGTTAAATCTAATGAATTGGTTAAGAATCGGAAAAAATCTTAATTATTTTTGAGAAAAAAATTATTTTGGTAAAATTGGATAAAATTTTAAATTGAGTTCATTTTACTTTTTTTATAACGGGTTCATTTTAATTGTTTTTACATTTTAATCTTTAATGATATATATAAAATTTAATTGATCCGATCCGATCCGACCTTCTTAGGAACCAGAAATCGGATTGTCCATATATCGGTTTCACTTTTGGGAACGGGAAATCAGACCGTTACTCCCAATCGGTCCTAGCAGTTCTCGTCCCAAGTTGTTCATCCATACACGAGACGCCATGAGAGCGGTTCCGACATCCCCGCTCTCAACGGGAGCCGAAACCGCCCCGTCGGAGCATGGGGATGCGCCGCGCGGATCTCGCGAAAATCTCCAAAGTCTGTCTAGAGAAAGATCAGAAAAGGAAAAGATCGACTTTGACACCTCCAAAAGTCGTTAGTTAAGCTTTATCTTTATGTGTGATAATGACTAATGTCTATCTTATCGAGTCCTTTCCACATTGGTCGGGACCACTTCAATTTTTCCCCATCCGTGGGCCGTTGCGCTAGATATGTTACTCGAGAGAGAGAGAGAGAGAGAGAGAGTCGCTTGCTCCGATTAGGTAAAGGCCCGACATTTGTACATTATCTCTTCAAATATATTTTAGAATTTTCATATATACTTTCATCATTCTCGAATTTATAATAGGAAAAGAATTTACAAAAAACCTCAAGTTATACTCTTTGTGACATGTTCATCATGAATCTTTTTTTCTTTTTAGGGCATCGGAAATTTTAAATTTATACACGTGTGGCGTGATTTACCCTTTTTCGTAAAGATTACATGAATGAGTACTATTAAAAATTATCTATCTACATGGGAGATGGAAAATCAAAACTGCGTTAACATGATGCCCACGTGACCTAAGTGAAATAAAACAATGTCATTTCGGCTAAAAAGACACTTTTCAGAACCTTGACGGAACGAGAATACGTACGCCAGATTAGTACAAGCTTCGTGTTTATATTATGTGATAAAATTTTAGGATAAAGAGGTACTACTTAGGATTTTTTTTGTGTCGCAAAAAGAGATTATTTAATTTGTCACAATATACATAACTTATGATTTTTTGTGGCGTCCTCCCTCTATATAAAGAATATACTATAAAGAATATACAACATTTGTTTTTAACAAAGACCTTATTGATGGGTTCTCCTAGAGCAAATATTAAATCAACTAGAAGTGGAATCAATGCTCTTCAAGATATTTCTAGAAAATGAAAGAAAGAACCTATAAATTCTCAATAAGAAGTGCCGAAGAACTTTCAGAAGTGACATATCTATACAGAGGCAGAAATGAAAGGGAATCAAACAATGTGTTGCCTTAGGTACAATGAAACAATGTGTTAAAAGTCTTCAGCCATTTACACAACCAGGAAAACGAACTCCCGGATCGGCGTGATCTCGCCGATCTTCTTCAGCGTTTCCTTGGTGGGCTGATCGTCCAGCTTGATCGAGATCATGCTCTCCGAGTTCTCTGAGTCCACGGTGGTCCTTGTAGCCCTCATGAAGCTGATGTTCACGTTGGCCTCTCCCAGGATGCTTCCGATCTTTCCGATCAACCCCGGCTGATCGATCGCCCTGCAGAGTAGTATGCACCCTTCCAACCGGACGTCTACGTCGAAATTCCCCACCTTGGTCAAGAAGGGGAGCCCGTCTTTTACCTGACCCTCGACTTCGATCTCCCCCGACGTTGATAAGGCGCTGTCGAACCGTGATTCCACGTTTGCAATCTGGACCTGGATGAACTCGAGAGGGTACTCTGGCGACCCGGTCAAGGTGACACTCTCTTCGGTAATTCTGAGTCCTCTTTGCTTAGCTACCGAATCTCCGTTCACCCAGTTGACGATGACGCTGGAAATGGGCTCGATGAGGCCCTTGATGATTGCAGCTCGAAGGAGTTTCGTATCGAGTTGATCTGGTTCTCTAGCAGACGCGTATGTGACTTTTACTGTTTTAAAACCACCTCTTCCTGCTATTAGTTTGACAGCAAATCTTCCAAGATTAATTGCAAGGTCCATAAACGGTTTCAACTCTGCGAGAACCTGATAGAACAAAGGAAGCACTGAAATGCGCAGGACATAATTTCTCATGAAATGTAAAAGAACAGGCAACTATCTGACAGCATATTAGTGGAATATCAAGGTTTTCCTAGCCCAGAAAAGGCGTCTACTACACCTTAGTTAACGTTATAATAGAAGGGAATTCAAATAAAATGAAAGGATCAACCCATGACTAAATAAATTATCTGTCCCACTTTATTTAGTCATGTTATTGTTTATTCACTGCTAAAAAGATGATAGTGCTCTACTTGGAGATGGGGGCAATGGCTTCTGAATGTGAATTCATCAACAATACAACAACAGATATGCAGTACGCTGCTTTGAAGGAGCAGTTTTATGTCGCATTCAAGGTGGTTTAGCTCATGAGAAGACTAGATGCTACACAATATAAATATGCCAGGTGATACCTCGGCGGCAACCATCGGTTCATTGACTACGGTTGAAGGAAGCTCTCCTTTCAAAGTTTTGATGACCGCTTCTGCAATTTCAATAGCCAACTCTTCCTGCATATTGCTTTGGCTGTCATTTGATGGCAGAAAAAGAGAAATAGTCCAAGCATTCATAAAGTCAGGCTAAATCAACCAACCTGAGCTTCAAAAGTACTGTCTCCAAGATTTGGGGTAACAATAACGTTCTCATGTTGGACCAGCTTGTTGTCTTTTGATGGCGGCTCCTCTATCAAAACATCTACTGCTGCCTAATAGAGAAATCACTTCAATGTTCCAGATGACACAATTAGCTGTCCCCAAAAGACAAAAAGCGAGATAGAAAGAAGTACCCGAGACACAATTCCAGAATCAAGTGCCCTGACTAGAGCGTCTTCATCAATCAATCCTCCATGAGCAACATTCAGAATTTGAACGCCTTTCTTCATCTTTGCGAAGGTCTCATCATTAAGCATCTTCTGTGTTGCAGGAGTGAGATGCATATGTAAGGATATGAAATCGGCATTCGCTATGGCTTTGTCGAATGTCACCAACTCTACCCCGATTGCGCGGGCTAGATGACCAGAGGCGTATGGATCATATGCAATTACGTGCATCCCAAGACCTTTGGCACGTCGGGCGACATCAAACCCAACTTCTCCGAATCCCATAACAGCAAGGGTCTTCCCTGAAAGAGACATGCCCACATACTTTTTCCGTTGCCAATTACCTGCATTAGCCGATGCATGTGCCAAACGTCACTTCAAGTTTCTGGCCAAATTGTCACAGTCAAGTTCTTCCACCTCTTTTTAGCCAAAACAGTGGACCGTATAGCTGTCCAGTTTGAGAATATGTAGCATGCACACAAAACAGAAATATACACCAGATTGATCAAATTTTGTTTGGTTATCTGACGGTCGGCTATAGAAAACTGTCATCAATCTAGTAGCTCCTCTGCAGAATTCTAAGATCTGGGGGTAACCACTGAGAAAGACAATGCTACCATCAATCAAGTAGCTCCTCTGCAAAATTCTAAGGTCTGGAGGTAACCACTGAGAAAGATAATGCTACCGTCAATGGGGACATATGTTGATAAACATAGCCCCTGCTAATAAAGTCAGATTGACAAACTTAACCTGTTTCTTCAGCATCCTGATTTCCCAAGGTCAAAGAGGAACCTCGTCATAAACCGAACAAAACGAAGTTAATAATTTCAATTTATGCATACGTGAAGGGGTTTCCTGAATTTACACTGCAGCTTGCAGTAATTAGTATGTGGTTATACTAAGAGACATCTTGTAACACCCTTAAGACTGATATCACTTCAGAATCTTATTTCCGACTAGAATATGAAACTCTGCTCCTCTTTTTCTTCAAAAAAATAAGTTATGAAAAGAATCCCTTTTTGACCAGGTGTCATTCCAAAAAAGAACGGATAAGTGCATGAGGTGCTCATGGCTCAGAACAAGTCTATCTATCGGACCTGCATGATCCAAATGGCAACGCCAATTGGGTGCGTCTGACCCAGGAACATGCAACCAATTTTCCCAGAAAAGGCGCTGAGAGAAAGCATCCAATTATTGCTGTCGTGCACTTTTAGATCACAACATCATAGTTGCACATGAGTATAGAGCTAAACCTTTTACACGCAGATTCCAGGTCCCATGTTATTCTCTGATTGTTCCACATGAAACCGAAACACGATCCAATGGAATCTTCACCAACTTTTGATCATGGAATATATTCCAAAAACTTTAGGGACAAAAAGTATCTCATGCCATGAAAGATTTCACAAGTAAATAAGCCTTAGCTAGATGCTGAAAGACAATTCAACAGTTACCATTTGAGTCCCTTCCCCGTGTATGAACAAACCCTTCCACATGATACTAGACAATGCCAAAACAGAACAAACAGCCAGAACTAGAAGTGCTGAAGAAGGATTGAAATTCATAAAACAAACACTGACCGGACTTCACTGAAACTGCAGCTTGCGCAATGTTTCGGGCCATGGCGGCCAGGAGCGCGATCGCGTGCTCGGCCACTGCTGATGCGCTCGCGTTAGGCGCATTCACCACCAAGCATCGATTCTCGTTCGCCGCCGCCAAGTTCACATTGTCGATCCCACCCCCGGCGATCCCGACCACCTTCAGCCTCCCGCAGGAGCAGCCAAACACTTCCTTGCTCACCCTCATCTCGCTGCCGACGATGAGCGCGTCGCACCCACCAATCCTTGCGCACAGCTCCTCCGGCGCGAGGTCAACCGCGTAGTCAACCTCAGCGAAATCCCTGAGCATCCCTAGCCCTGCTTCTCCGACCTCGTCCGCCACCAGGACGGTGAACCGGTCGTCATCGGAGGCCGCGCGCAGGGCCGTCGGCGGGCGGCGGAGGACGTGGCGGAGGGAGACCGAGGCGGCGAGTTTTGGCGAGAGAGGGCGCCGGGAGGAGGCGAAACTGCCGGTCGCTAAGGCTATTCCAAGGTTGATGGTGCTCGCCATTCTGTCGCGATGTTGGTTTCATTCGAGGAAACCAGAGACGGAGGGGATTTATGGTGGTTTTCATGGCGGATCTGGGGCTTTTCATGGAAAAGAGAGGGAAGATGAAGGGAAGTCGTCAGAAAGATGGAAAGAAAATAATGGGAACTTGGTCAAGTGCCGCGTGTTTAACCGACTTCAGAAGCAAAAGAAAGTCGTCGCTTCCACCGCCATCGGCGGTGGACGGTCGCTTCGAGCCCCGTCACGGTCGACGGTGGAGTTAAAAAGCGACCTGGTCTCGCCGTCTTCTTCGTCTTCTTCTTCTTCTCACGCGGTCCCTGCAGATGCAAGGAATATACACCACCCAACGTGCAGAAGGATGGCAAGAAATCGGCATTTTGGAAAAAAGGTTACTGTTGGCTTGGAAATATTCAAAGTTTCATATTGAAATACGAGAGATATAAACAAAATTATTAATCTACGTCCTTATCCACAAGCATAACGTTAGTAAATTATATAAGTGCGGATTAGAGAAATAAACGATCGAAGTTCTTAGATTGAAAAAGAGACTTATTAAGACAATGCATAAAATTTTTGTAAGATGCTCCAACTTGATTATATTTAATTTATTTACTTTTCTTTCTGCAGTTTAGAAAAGAAATTTGTTCACCCATTATGGTCAATTGCGCGTATTGCTGGTAAGTGGTAAATTGTGCTTTGTCATCTATCCTACCGTATAAAGTCAACTTTGACGTTGGTTTTCTGCTAATGGAACATTGAACATAATCATAGTAGTGTCAAGGTGCATTTATTTCGCTAAAAATTCAAAATTAGAATTGTTTTTTGAAAAATGATTGGTTATATCAGCTAAAAAAATCAATAAAAGGTATTTTTATCATCCACAACATCTTATATTTTTTCTGGATGATAAAATGTTTCCATCAATTCATTTTTATATGTGATATAAATGATCATTTTCGAAAAATGATTTTTAAATTTTGAATTTTTTCATATAATAAATGGAGTCTTATACTCAAGGACTGAGCAACAGTTTCTTCGGCATATCAATTGTATATGCCTACTTCCTCCACTTCAATAGATAACCGACTCGACTTGTCGCCAATGGTTCCTTCTGTGTTATGTATATCAGGGCTTGAGATTTTTCATACAATTTGAACCTCAAAAGACCAAAAAAGAAAATAAATAACTAAGATGATGTACGCAAATTCTATTTTCTCCTATAGATAATCAAATCTCCGCATGCAAACTCCACTTCAGCGCTATGATCAAATCCTTAAGAAGATCTTCGGAAGCGCTAATATAAATATCCCTAAACATGGACTCGATCAATTTGTAAAAAAGCTTAGGTCCAAGATAGAAGATCATCTTACTTGTTGACCCAAGAGTGTAATAGCATAGTAACATTCAATGAGTAACATGACATTATATTGCATAGAATCACTATAATCCAAAAAATGGAAATCACTCATTTGACGAGAGTAAAATATATATACTAATTCTTATGTCTTAATTGTTTACATATTCCTAATAGAATAACTCGATTGCTTGGGGAAATACAACGTTTACTCTCTATGATTCAAGTACTTGGAACGCAATTCCACTTGTAACAGGTAAACCATTTCATCTTCTGTGAGCACGCATCACAAAATGTCAAGATCCATACACTTCATTGCATATTCACAAAAGCAGTTTCAAGTACTAGTTAATCATGTCAAATTTTATCATCACTTGCTCACTTCAGTAATAGGAAGAACAACTTACTCTAAAAAATAAGTGTGTACTTACACTTTTCAAACATATTATTTAAATTCATTTATGATATAAGTTATGCATTATCATAAGTGACCATGATCATGTATGTGACGAATTATAATTAGAAGCAACGATATGACATTTAGTTTAACATTCGGATGCACACAAATGATGTACGATATGTAAATATCACATAGTAGCTCATAGGTATACACAGGTGAGTGTCTATTCCTTGCTTGTCACATGTCAGAAAAACATCTCGACTAAGGAGGCATTTCGATTAATGAGACAGCATCAATACCAACTCATGGGAGATGAAATCATAAATAATTCTATGCCACGCCTCTCAACCCAATCATCAAGGATATTCTCTATAACAACAAAGGCAAATACACCATTGTAGAGGCTCGTCTTAGACGATTTGTCTTTTTTGAGAATCTTATACACGTATTCATACAAGGAAGTACACTTATCTAGTGAATAGACCATGGCAAAGCCCCGCCTCACATGGCATCGCTGGCATGCATATCATTATGATAGTAATACATATATTATCAATCTAATCTAACTGGTATTCTTGTATCAACAATGGAACCAAATATTCATCTATTGTCGTTTCCAAATCCACTCATTAAACAATTACCATTTTGTAATAACTTATGATATGCTAATTTTTAGTACACAACATATGCCACAAATGACTCAATAATTATTTTACAAATAATAACACACTAACCTCTTGACATTATTATCTACCTATGGGTAGCTCAGCTGATTAGGGCAAACTTGGACTTCGTTGATGTTTTGGGTTCGATTCCTCAGGGAAGCGCCTGTGATTTAAGTGGGGGGCCATGGCGGTAGGTTGCTATGCTAGTCTCCCCCGAGGAATAATTGAGGTGCACACAAGCTGGCCCGGACACATCGGTTAAAAAAAAACCTCTTGACATTATCTGTGTAAACAGTGACGATCAAATAACTTTGTGCACTTAAAGCTTATTCTCTAAACAACATGCAATCATCCTTCAATGAAAAATGTGTGCAAATTCATATCATTAAGATGAATTTTCCTTAGGCAATCAACATTTCTATAAGTCATGTAACTTGCATAATTTTGATTTTCAAGACCTTGCTTTGATTAGGTTAACCTTAATCATCAAAATTAAAACTAATTTCCTCTAATTGTAGATTTTAGGAATTATATAATTGTCCTTATAAAATTTTTCATTTTACAATTTTTACCCTTGACTTCCAATCTCCAATTAATTAAGCCTTATAAACTAAGATGAATATGATATGCCATTTATTTGTGATCTAAAACATATAAATACTATTTACACCAGACATCAAATTTTATAAAATTATCCAAATAGCTCACTTTTAAATCAATTGTGCAATTAAGTCCAATTTTACCTTGTTTGATAAGTTATTTAGATTAATAAATCATTATAAATAATAACTTCACTACCTATTATGATAAGGTTTCTAATGCCTTGAATAGCCTCAGAAGTTGCATTTTTGTAGATTAGTCTCCTAGCTAGGTGAAATTACAAATGTCCCCTAAGGCTTCGAACCTAGTTATTTTAAATTGGTTTGATTTTTTTTAATTTTATCTAACTTAATAACCCACATTAATGCTTAAGACCATAAAACATTGCCGTTAAAATAGCCTTCTCTTTCTACAAATTCACAAAATTGCATCTAAGTATGCTGAAAATTACTCAAATGCCGCTTTTAGGTCTAGTTTTACCATTTTCTCATTTTTACCCATCCAAGATGCGATAAAACCGTTGGGTAGTCCCTTAAACACCTTCCACGCATGTAGACGAGATTTCAATTAGGGCAATAAATCAATATAACTAAACATATCAATCTTGTAGTTCAATTAAATTAACATCACAAATCAAATCAAATGAGCAAACACTAAACAACCAAGTTCAATAGCACTATCCGGATCAACTTAACTTAATCCCAAACGTTTCCACTTACCTTGTGTGGAATCTTGAGCAAACGCAGTCTTAAATCACTTCAAACAAAGTTCATGACTGAACTGTGTAAGATGTCCAAGATGTCCTAAATTTATTGTACCATTTAAACCCTTTAGTCTAGAATCTTTTGATTATGCCAATTTAGCCCTAAACCTTTTTATGATTTCCCAATATGATACTTTCAACCAATTTTTCCATGGCATGGCCGATGCTGCCTTTATAGGGGAGTTTCAGATGTCACTATTTATCTTTTGTAAACAACCACAATAATTTCACGGTAAATGCTTCGCCCCACTCAACTGGGGATTTGTATTCTCTCTTTTCTTTTTTTCCTTTTTTCAACTTTTTATTTGTTAAGACTTTTTTCTTTCTTCTTCTCCAAATTTCTCCCTCTAATGAAAAGATAGAACTATGCCATCGATTTTTCTTGCATGCATGCAAGTGAATGCACAAAAGGACATTCATGCACCGACACTATGAAAAAAGACACGAACATTTTTATTCATCCAAATGAGTGCTGACAATATCATGTCAACCATAATCAAATGTCAAATTATTACGAAACTCTGCGGCATAGGTTTCGTCAGTGCCGTAGGTTTTAGGAATTCCATTTTTCACAGAACTTGTTGAATAAGCATGGACCCTCAGGTTTAACAAATCAAACACACCAGTCAAATCTATCGATATCTCTCTTCTGAATGTATACATCGAATAATGAAATGCACCAGGCCGTTGGAAGCTGCAAAAGAACAGCGTCTTGCCGAAAAAGCTAGGTTTGAATGAAAATCCCCATCTGGAGCTGACCTGGATCTGATGAAAGCCGAGATCACCATCCTTGGATTTACAGTGAACCGTGAGCAGTGGTTCTCCTGGCAAAGCATTATAGATTTGGACATCACTCTTCCCAAGAGCTTCCGAGCTGGCTTGTAGGAAAACAAGAATGACCACCAGAAGTTTAACTGACGAATGCATTTTCGCAACCTTTGTGTTTTTCTTCTTCCATATGAATACGGTGAAGCATAATGGAGCGCTCCTATTTAAGGAGGATGAAGTTGCTTCGTTTGGAAAGACAGAAGAATAAAACATGGGTGAGGACTAGATACCTATTCAAGCGTCATGATGACAAATATGAATGCCAAATTTATACATATAGTGTGGGAAAATGTAGTAATTGGTTGATTAAAACATATATTCTTCTTGAAATTTATAGTTGTATCTATGTCTACATAAATTCACACTAATATATGGAAAGAAGCTTTTTACATTGCCAGAAATCTTGCTGTGATGCTAGCTATATCGATTGCTTGCTATGGAAAATTCATGTAGGACTCCAACTGTACAATCATTCTTGGTAATTTGAATGTGGGATTAGGCTACAAGATGTTGGAGAAGGAAGACGTGTACAATCATTTTTGTTTAATAACTTGGGTTATACAAAGAACATAGACGATTTGGTTTTGTAATAACGTTTTGTGTGTGTAGACTATAACCTCTGAAATATATGGCATTTCTAATTTATTTATGGAGAAGATAAAGAGATTGCAATTTTAGAGTAGAAAGAGATAGATTAAGTAGTTTTAACATCTCGGTTATCTTTATTATCTCCTACCATATCTTACGTTAGATCTCACCTGGAAGACGTAATTAACAGTTGCGAACAGTGAGTGAACCAGCAATAGGAGGTTCTTGAGGTATTGTCATTGGTGATCTTGGCTAGCGAAGAGGTCTCAATGATTGAAAGTCAAGGAGTCGCTATCGGAGAGGTCTCGATGAATGAAAGCCAGAGAGCGAACCAATGCCGGTGAATGAAAGCCAATGAGAGGAAGGAAATTCTTTTCTTCAATCCACTGCCTCACGACCCATGCCGGTCATTGATACCGTATCAATTTCTATTTTAAGGTCACGTAGGTGGACTAGTTTCTGGAATGATTCGATTAGTTACCCATCTGGGAATCGGGAATTGAACTGCATAGTGGTTTCAAGAAATATGAAACCGGGAGCTAGACCAAGCCCCACTCGAACCTGGAACCAGACCGAGAGGAACTGGTGTGGTTCTCCAGTTCTCAATTCTATTCTAGAACTATGCTCATCCTATAGATAATTAGTTTCACCTATTGTTAAAAATGTATTGAGTTTGAACTCAAAAAGTAAACTTTCTTAATTTAAATAAGTTTCCTATTTGGAGTAGGGTTTTTTAGTCAAGTGATTTCTTAGTATGAATAGATTCCTTATTTTGGATCAAATTCCTGTACATACATAAGAAGTTTGACCTCTTGTGAAGAGTATCAGATGATTTATTTGTAAATTACAGTCGAAGAGCTTTTAGCATTGAAGTCAATTAAATCTTGTGGTTAAATTTGTATAATTCTTTTTTGAGATTGAAAGATTATTTTGCGAGGAATTGTTGGGCCAAAGACTATGCTAGTTATTAGGTGTAATTACAGGTTGGGAAATACTGACCATTTGAGTGATTTAAGTGTGGTTGTAAATTACTGTTATATAGCTTGATCGCTGGAGAAATTTTTTACTGCTCTCTTTATGAACGAATGATGTAAAACTAGTGTTTGATTTATTTCTTGTTTTGTCTATTACTTTGTTTGATCGCTTGTCTCCAGAACACTTAATCTAAAGACTGCTTTGTACAATGAGGAAACAATATGTTCGGAAAAGGAAAAACCGGCTATTTTGCCGATCGCTGGGGCTTTTCGAGGTTGATGGCGCTCACCATTTCATCGTGGTTTCGAATTCATTCCGGGAAGACTGAAAGGGCGAAACTTAAATAGCATGTGATGATGGCGGTCACGGTGGATTCGGAGTTTTGATGGAAAAGAGGGAGAAGATGAAGGGGAACGTTCAAGAAATATGGGCAGAAACGTTCAAGAACCATCTTTAGAAGCATAGGAAAATCGTCGCTTCCTTCATGGCCGGCGGTTAACGGTAGCTCCGATCTTTATCGCAGTCGACAATGGACTGCTTGGTCTTCCCGCACTACGCATTCCTTTCTTTGTATGAAAATAAATTTGTTTTTATCATTTGTATATACAGCCAAATCTGCGTAGGAATAGCAAAAGGAAAAAAATCGGCATTTGAAAAATTAAACAAATTTAACTAATTAAATAAACATTTGAACTATACTCTAGTATGAAGTAATCAACTATACAACTATATGTGGAATGTGATAATAGGTGAAATGATGATAGAAAAACCTTTCAAGTGTTGAACTATCTTTCCTATAAATAGAATCGTAAAAGGTTGCTGTTGTGTAGGAAAGTTTAATCTTTTAAAAACGCAAGAGAAATATATAGTTTAATCTTTAGCATTGTCATCTAATGCTTCTGTCGAACTCTGAGTTGATAATAGCGCCTTTGTCTTAATGCTCCATTGCCCAAAATTGTTCCTTCCATTAAATTTCTCATTGCAACAACAAAATATATATAATAATCATACAAGTAAAAACTCCAAATCAAAATCCAGAAAATACTATCTTTAAGCTTTTTATACTAGATGTTATATAATTGATGCAGACAATGATAGGATTTTTTTTTGCAAATACCTCGACACAAAATCAAAGAGAAATAAAGACACCGAAGATTTAAATGATTCAATCCGAGTGTCAATATCAATTCCACGATGAAATTGAATAACAAATAATTTACCGTTAATTGGAGAATGAGAGTTACATCCGCCCGCACATTTGGATGTTTTCTGCACCTAGATTAAGCCTACACTTATGATGTTAACATATAAACATTTCAATTGGAAATAAAACCGATAGCAAAAAATGAATTTCTCTGTATGGTCAGAAGCATGAAGGTCTAGCACGTTTGTTGTCTTCTCTGTGCGGCGTCTCTTCCACACAAGAGAGCCCACCGGCGGCTTTCACAAGAAAAGGACGACGGAGAGAAACGTAGAAAGCCATATATTTTATATTGTCTTGTTTCCTCACAAAGACCTTTTCACCCCACAATAACCTAGGCCAGCTTTTAATTCTCTTGTGCAGCTACACATAAGAGTGAAACAACCACGCATCTCCTTTGATCAAAACAAAAAAACCAATAACCTTGGATCGACAAAACGACATTGTCTGATAAATTCTAATCCAAAAAAGAAAATGGATTTCTTGAGATTTCTGGTACAAACTCAAACTTGAGATATGATTTAACAAAAGCTTAGCTTTAAAAGAGCAGTACCATTCCTCATTCAAATTAGTTTAGTAAAGTGGCTCCCCAATTGGAAAACGCTTTCCTCTTGGATGAGGGAGAAGTCATTTTCTACTTTATGTGCTTTGGTGGTTTCCTTAAATTGAAAACTGTTTCAAGTTGGCAATTTATTTTTCATGTACCAAATACTAAAAATCAACTTGAAATATTTTCAAAAAAGATATTTTCAGTGAAGTAAACGTATCCTTATTGTAAAAGTTAATTCATCATGGAAAAATTTCGTGGTCTATTATTGAAATGATTAGACTCGATTCACGTGGACCAACCAATCCAAAAGAGTATCCAAGTGTCATCAATTATACAAAGACCATTTTGAGTTGGGTAGTTAATGGATCAGAAGCAATTGAAAAAGCCAAACCCAATATGGTATCGATATCTCTCGGAATCCTAAACTAAATAGGATACTACCAATAATCGTAAAAATCCACATATGTCTCTATCCCATCAATCAATACTGATTGATGTAATGGAAATTCGTATATTTCTTAGATGAGAAATGCGAATAAAAAAAAAGAAAAAGAAAAGAAATCCAATCCATGTTGGGAATGAAATTCGACCATTTTATTTGTATCTCTTTTCACATCCAAATGGAGAGATGATTTAATGCATTTTTTGTTGGATTTGGTTCCGTCGGGACCGACAGAGCTTGAACCCGCAGCTTCCGCCTTGACAGGGTGGTGCTCTAACCAATTAAACTACAGTCCCTAGGAAATAAAGTGTGGAGTATACATACTCTTATGATTGCATTTAAATAATTTCTTTTTCGATTCGAATTGCCGTGATGCAAAGATTAACAGAGGCTTGTATCTCCATGGATGGTCACTTTAGTGGGAGCGACATATATCACTTTCCTGAACCATTTTCTAATTGTTATGGGATTTGAAGTGGTAAAATTTTGTTAATAAGATTGTTCACCACCGAGAATTTTGAATTTCATCATGTGCAGCGAGGAAACACAAGCATCTTGCTTTGAAACCCCAAGAGCAAGAACCACAAAAGCTGCTTTCCATATATCTTTATTGAAATCGATACCAAGTCCTGCTTTCAAAATAAAGCCACACTAAAATCCTTCACTTATTTCAAAGGGAAGACATAGTAGTCCACACCTGTGCGGATAAAAACTCGATGAGAGGAGCTCCAAGCTCTTTACGAAAAAAAAAGGTACATACCACTACTCGAAAAATACATAATTTTCGTATCGGATTCTGCAATCTTTTAACTGAACTTGAGCCCCGATTCTGTTCGGACAAACCTCACTTATCGCGTTCGCAGCTTCATTCAAGCATGTTGTGCAATCTGGATGAGAAATCACCCCATTGCATGCCGCATGGCCATAACATTCATCTTCGCCTCCCGATTGGCAATACGTATTGTAACCCGTATCTGCAGTGTTGTCGAATAAACACTGCATAACATCCAGGATGTGATGATCGTAGTCACTACCTGGCGTGTATGTTGCGTCGTTACATATATAGTACTCAAGAGTAATGTCAGGATCACTACTCGCAACATAAAAAGTGAAAAAAATTGCAATCAGGGGTGTTGCAATCCTTTGTAAAGTGGCCATTTTGCTCAATCTTAATTTTGCGTCCCTAGCTAATCATCTTGGCTATTTAAAAGGATTGATCTTGAAATTGTCTCCTCAATATTCCCTATGACGTTAGTCGGCAGCTCTTGAAACAATCAGCTATTATTTACCTTTTTTTTTTGACGCTATTGAATATAAGCACCAGCACTTCCAATTTAGACGGTATAAGGAATGATGCCCTTAAATTTATCGAGGTTCAACTTCTTATGCTGAACTTATTATCCACCACTCGGCAGGGAATTTTAATGGTTTATCTAGCAGTCAATACATGCCTTTGTCATAAGGACAAACATAATTGTAAGTAATACATACAATTATGTTAACAGAACTTCTCTGAAGACACAGTGAAGTTGCATTATTTTCGTCAGAAAATATTTGTCTTTATTCAACAATCAACACTAAAAGTGTACTTCCTGCCACCAAAGGAAGGGGGGCAAACATCAATTGCCCTAAAACCATAGAATGTCAAATATTGTGTTTTGAGACCCGATTGTTTGTGCTTTTTTTTTTCCAGGGTGGCATCGTCTTAACCAGTCAATGTTAATCTTGCCCATATAAAATTATCTTATGATCACATCTATGCTAATCACAGGCTACTTACTGTAATTTTGTCTAATTATACATATTTCACATTAAATTCACAAATTATGATTGACTATTAAAGTGTAATTGTTAAATGCAGTTTAATATTGATTTTAGGGTTTCTTTGAAAATTCCGATGCTATTTTTCCTTGATTACGCATGTCATTCATGAAAACATTACTTAAAATAAACATCACAATAGGTGAGACAGTTCTCCACTGCATTGCAATGTTATAGCTATTACATCGTAACTTCTTATTCCATTCCTATAACCAAACTGGTTGCCGGGTTCATTTCCAATTGCTAATCATTTTTCCCGTTTGTTTTCAAATATCTGATTGCCAATTCAACAATCGACCAACCAAGGATTGGTGGAGTGGTCCATGGCTTGATTAATGCGGGCGTGATCCCTGCCCTCGATCCTTCCCATTCCCATCCATCGGTATGAAGGTAATTTTCCATAACAATACATCGTCCGTGCTTCATGAAGATTTATGTTACTGATATCCATCTGTTTCAGTTTGTGCATAAGTTAGATTACTAACCTGGAATCCTAGATTAAAATAGTGATATCATTTGCTTTAGTCAGTAGTTCGACACTGTTAATTTTACCGAAACAATTCGATGTTCCGCTGCGAGTTAATTATTGTGTGCACCTTCTAGCTTTTTGAGCTACTTATGAGTTCCTTAACATGAAACTTGTTAACCTGACAGACAGCAAGTTCATTTCAGGCTAGAAAAAGGTAGTGTTGGAGAGACATTATATCATGTATTCTGTACAATATGGGATAAATGCCATTGGGCAGACTGTCCCAGGCGCTTCCATCTAGAGTTTTGACCACGCAGTGCATTCACCCTTCTGTACTAGCAGGCTTGAATAAAGCCGAATCACTGTAAATTCAGTGCGCGATGATTTATCTTCTCTCAACTCTTGATTAAGTGTTTCTAAACAATATATACTTGCACATAGTCAAGTGGCATTGCATTTACGTAGTTTCGAAATTTCAGAGTTTAAAATCTGGTGTGTCTCTGCTTTTTCGCCGGACATTAATCCAATTTGTTTTACTGCTGCGATCAATGTTAAGTTTGTCAAGAAACACCTGTTCACCCTCTCTAGATGTCATAACTAGCCTCCAACAAATGTTAGCAGTTCCTCTAAAGATTGTTTGGATACACCTTAGTTGATTAGATAGCAACTGCTAAGTTCATTCTTGATTAACTCAATGCATTCTTTTTACCCGACTTTCTAGATCTTCTGGCCGTGAACCCCAGTTCGCCCTCAATGACCTCTGGCCACCCCTTGCCGCCACCAGCCATCGACCCCCCAGAACCTCCATCGGCGTCCCTAGCTGCCTTGGCTACCTTGTGGAGCTGCCATAACGCCTGACCAGCACCTCCAGCTACCTTTTCCGGTGAACCACGCTTCTGGTCAATGGCGTTGACCACCACCACCGGCGTCGATCGTCGCCACCAGCTTCCTCGTGACGTGCCAGACCTATCGGGACCCCGTGTAGCAAGTTGCAAGACTTGTTACGGGCCCGAAGTCGACTAACGCCGCTAATTGCGAATAAAACTTGGACCAAAAGTTCTGACCATGGAGTTCCTCCTCGAGGGCTGGATGAGGCCGGAGGCACCCACTGACGCTGGTTGGTTGGTTGATATCGTTGTATCGGCTAATGCCACTTTTGAGAGACATGAGACTACTTTTGACCTATAATCTAGGTTGTATAAATATATGGGTTTGGCCTCTTCGTGGGTCCTTTCTAAACACTGATCCTGTTTATTTGAATACCTTGAGCTTTTTCAGGGATTTATGTACTACTTCCAATGTGTTATTTATTTATTATTGATGGATTGGTGATGAGTCTTGGGAATGTCGCGAATTTATCGACCGATGAAGAATATTTTCGGAGATTGTTGCGCGCTCGAGTCCGGGATGTGACAACATCTAAACTGAAACATCATCTTCAACATGCATAAAATAATTGTTCAAACCCTTCGTCGTATAGATTGCTCACAATTCTACAACATCATTCTCCTCAACCACTTCTATTAATAACTCATTCGATTGGTTTAATGGGATTATACTTTTTGCTTTCTCCATGAGTATGTCTTTTTCACCCATCTTTCATTGTTTATGGCAACTTAGCATTGCCAAACCTTGGATTGTTAATAACGCCTCATCTTGACGCTCTATTATCCAAAATTGTTCCTTTCATTAAATTTCTCAAATTCTGCTTTTGCTCAAGATATAATTGCATAAAAAAAATATCTAGACAATAATCATATAAATAAAAGCTGCAAATCAAAATCTAGAAAATCCTATCTTTAGGGTCTTGTACTAAATCTTGTATAACTAATCCAGAAAATGATTGGTTTCTGTAAATAAATCAATGTAAAATCATCAGAGAAATAAAGACATCAAAGACTTAAATGATTTGATTAGAGTGTTGCTATCTACTTCATGAGAAGAGTCAATAGAATTCACCGATACGCGAAGAATGAGCGCTACAATCGCCCATACACTTGGATGTTTTCCACACCTAAATTTAGCCTACACATATAATGTTCACATATAGTCAATTCAATTGGGTATAAAACGGATAGCATAAAATAAAATTCTAAGAATGGTCAGAAGCAAGAACATCTCGGACGTTCGTTGTCTTTTCAGTGTGGCGCCTCTTCCACATGAGAGAACCCACCGGCTGCTCTCACAGGAAAAAGGACAACAGAGAGAAACGTAAAAAATCCTATATATTATATTGTCTTGTTTCCTCTCACGAAAACCTTTTCAACCCACAATAACCTTGCCCAACTTTTATTTCTCTCGCGCAACTACACATAAGAGTGAAACACCCCACGCATCTCCTTTGATCAAAACAAAAAAGCCAATAACCTTGGCCCATCAGTTGGAAAACCAGTCGAGAAAAAGACATTGTCTGATGAATCCTAATCCGAAAAGGAAAATGGATTTCTTGAGATTTCTCGTACAATCTCAAACATGAGATATAATTTAACAAAAGCTTAGCTTTAAAAAAGTAGTATCATTCCTCATTCAAATTAGTTTACTAAAGTGGCTCCTCGATTGGAAAACGCGTTCCTCTTGGATGACGGGGGAGTCATTTTCTACTTATGTGCTTTGGTGGTTTCCTTAAATTGAAAATTGTTTCAAGTTGGTAATTTATTTTTCATGTACCAAATACCAAAAATCAACTTGAAATATTTTCAAAAAAGATATATTCAGTGAAGTAAATGTATCCTTATTTCAAAGGTTTATTCATCATGAAAAAGTTTCGTGGTATGTTATTGAAATGATTAGACTCGATTCACGTGGACCAACGAATTAAAAAGAGTATCCATGCGTCATCAATTAATACAAAGACCATTTTGAGTTGGGTAGTTATAACTCACATTCCCGAACCATTTTTCTAATTGTTATGGGATTTGAAGCGGTAAAATTTTGTTAATAATATTTTTCACCCCCGAGAATTTTGAATTCCATCATGTGCAGCGAGAAAACACAATCGTCTTGCTTTGAAACCCCAAGAGCAAGAACCACAATAGTTGCTTTCCTTATATCTTTATTGAAATCGCACACTTACAAAGTGGTAGTGCTTTCAAAATAAAACCGCACTAAAATCCTTCACATATTTCAAAGGGAAGACATAGTCGTCCACACCTGTGAGGATGAAAACTCGATGAGAAGAGCTCCAAGCTCTCTTAAAAAAAAGTACGTACGACTATTCGGAAAACGGATGATTTTCGTATCGGACTCTGCAATCTGCTAACTGAATTTGAGCCCCAATTTTGTTCGGACAAAGCTCACTTATCTGGTTCGCAGCTGCATGCAAGCATATGGTGCAATCTGGATGAGAAATCACGCCATTGCATGCCGCATGGCCATAACAAACGTCATCTTCCTCTGTCGAATGGCAATACGTATTGTAATCCATATCTTCAGTATATCGGAATAAACAGACCACAACTTCCAGGATGTGATGATCGTAGTCACTACCTGGCATGTATTCTACGTTGTTACAATAATGGTACCTAATAGTAGTGTCGGGATCACCATTCGCAACATAAAAAGTGGAAAAAATTGCAATCAGGATTGTTGCAATCCTTTGTAAAGTGGCCATTTCGCTCAATCTTAATTTTGAGTCTCTAGCTACTCATCTTGGCTATATAAAGGAATTGATCTTGAAATTGTCTCCTCAATATCCCTGATGAGGTTAGTTGGCAGATCTTGAAACAATCAGCTGTTATTTTACCTTTTTTATTTGCGCTATTGATTATAAGCACCAGCGCCACCAATTTAGACGGTACGAGGAATGATGCCCTTAAATTTATCGAGGTTCAACTTCTTATGCTGAACTTATTATCCACCATTCGGCAGGGAATTTTAATGGGTTATCTAACAGTCGATGCATGGCTTTGTCACAAGGACAAACACAATAATAATACATACAATTACGTTAACAAAACTTCTGTGAAGACAAAGTGAAGTTGCATTATTTTTTGTCCGAAAATATTGTCTTTATTCAACAACCAACACTAAAAGTGTACTTCCTGCCACCAAAGGAAAGGGGACTTCGATTTCGGGGTGATATACATCAAATTACCCTAAAATCACAAAATGTCAGATATCGTGTTTTGAGACCCAATTGTTTGTGATTTTTTTTCCAGGGTGACATCGTCATAACTGGTCAATGTTGATCTAATAATATTCTGATCACATCTATGCAAATCATAGGCTAGTTACTGTAATTTTGTCTAATTATATATACGTTGCACTAAATTCACAAAATACGATTGACTATTAAAGTGCGATTGTTATATTAGTTTAAAATTTGATTTTCGGGATTCTTTTGAAAATTATGATGCTATTTTTCTTTGATTACACATGTCATTCATGAAAACATTACTTAAAATAAACATCACAATAGGTAAGACAGTTCTCTACTACATTCAATGTTATAGCTATTGCATCGTAACTCTTTATCTCATTCCTATGACTTGATTAATACGGGCATGATCCATGTCCTCGCTCCTCCCCATGCCCATCCATCGGTAGAAAGCTAATTTTCCATAACAATACATCATCCATGCTTTGTCATCAGTTAGATTACTTACCTGGAATCTTAGATCTAAATAGTTATATCCTCATTTCAATTAGTAGTTCAACCCCATTATTTTTACGAAAACAGTTATGCCATGAATGGTATTAGATCACCAACGGCAACACCCCTCTGTACGTATGGCATGAATGGTATTAGATCACCATCGGCAACTTACCATGCTACCAAGTGATGATCGCGGCGAAGAGCACAATGAGAATTCAGCGACGATGTGATGACCCTAGCTCAATGGGGGGAGCAAGTGAACTTTGATAGGTGGCGGGCCTTTCTCAGACTAGATAACGGCAATGAGACCACTGACCTGAAAAAAATCAACAACCGCTATCTACCAAACATGAGCGTTGGGTTCAGACAAGCAGAGAATGCTGCTGAATAGGGGGACAATCGCTAGGTTCAGCGGTACACGCTAAATGCATGCGACAATGAACAGCAACATCAATGGAGCAACGTCCCAAAAGTAGATTTGTAAGGAACTGGACAGACCAAAGATGGTTGTGATTTATGTGTGGTGACTGGCTACAATCAACATACGTGCAAGAAGTGAATTCGATGATGATGGTTGAGGACAAAGGGAGGCGGCGATAAAGCTCAGCCGAGTACCTCCTGTGCGCCAATTAGAACTCAAAAATGGAAATATGCTACATCTCGCTGGATGGCAAAAGCAAGGGACACAAACATGGAGACAAGCAGCGGCCCTGAACTCGTCCTTGGAGAATTCCTCTGATATAGCAAGGACCCGTAGATTTTGTTGTGATTCTGAGACCTGTTGCGTAAGTGGCCGGTTTACAAAATTCGTGTATTTCACCCGAGTCAATGTTCGATATAGACAGGCAACTCTAAAAAATAATAACATGCCCCTATTTTCTAAATGCGAAAAATGCAATTGGAATAGGTAAGATCGCTATTTTTTTTAATGAATGATCACTTATGTAATTATTGGTAAATTCGATCCGATTTTTTATTTATTTATGAATGATAAATATTTTCAAACCATTTTCTAATTGTTATGGGATTTGAAGTGGTAAAATTTTGTTAATAAAATTTTTCACCACCGAGAATTTTGAATTCCATCATGTGCAGCGAGAAAACACAAGCATCTTGCTTTGAAACTCCAAGAGCAAGAACCACAATAGCTGCTTTCCATATATCTTTATTGAAATCGCACATTTACCAAGTCCTGCTTTAAAAAAAAAAGCCAAAATAAAATCCTTCACTTATTTCAAAGGGAAGTCATAGTAGTCCACACCTGTGAGGATGAAAACTCGATGAGAGGAGCTCCAAGCTCTTTACAAAAAAAAGTACATACCACTACTCGGAAAATACATAATTTTCGTATCGGATTCTGCAATCTTTTAACTGAACTTGAGCCCCAATTCTGTTCGGACAAACCTCACTTATCGCGTTCGCAGCTTCAACCAAGCATGTTGTGCAATCTGGATTAGAAATCACCCCATTGCATGCCGCATGGCCATAACATTCATCTTCGCCTCCCGATTGGCAATACTGATTGTAATCCGTATCTGCAGTATTGTTGAATAAACACTATATAACATCTAGGATGTGATGATCGTAGTCACTACTTGGCGTGTATGTTGCGTTGTTACATATATAGTACTCAAGAGTAGGTTCAGGCTCAATACTCGCTACATAAAAAGTGAAAAAAATTGCAATCAGGATTGTTGCAATCCTTTGTAAAGTGGCCATTGTTTGTGATTGTTAAAGGTGTACTTCCTGCCACCAAAGGAAGAGGGACTTCGATTTCGGGGGGACAAAGATCAAGTTGCCCTAAAATGACAAAATGTCAAACATTGTGGCTTTAGACTCAATTGTTTGTGCTTTTTTTTTTTTCTGGGGTGGCATCGTCATAAACAGTCAATGTTGATCTTGCACATATCAAATCATCTTCTGATCACATCTATGCAAATCACAGACTAGTTACTGTAATTTTGTCTAATTATGTATATGTTGCATTAAATGCACAAACTATGATTGACTATTAAAGTGTGATTGTTATATTCAGTTTATATTGATTTAAGGGATTCTTTTGAAAATTTTGATGCCTTTTTTCCTTGATTACGCATGTCATTCATGAATACATTACTTAAAATAAACATCACAATCGGTAAGACAGTTCTCTACTACATTACAATATTATAGCTATTGTCGAATATACGAATTCGATCCTATCAACGATGCAAGAAAGTAATGGAAATCGCACAACGCAAGAATTTACGTGGTTCGGCAGGGGAGTTTTCCGCCTACCTACGTCCACGGGGGATGAGATCTGTTTCACTAATAATGAAGAAATGTGGACAACATAGCAGTAGCTATTCATGAGCCTAAACTCAAACTACTCTTTACCCTCTCTGGTTTAACCCATCCCGAGAGACTTGTTTCGCTCTAAATACATACATACATACATATATATATATATATATATATATAGCGAAACCCTACATGGCCTAAAATAGGATACTTCCCAGAATTGACCACATAGCCTTAGATAGGAAAATTCCTCCTATATACTCACAATCTTCATAATAGGAAACTTCTTGATAATAGACATCAACCGCCTAGAATAGGAAACTCTATCATATAACAGAATACAAGACATCAACCTCAACAATCTCCACCTTGGCTTGGATTCTGTAAAGCCACATGTGAAAGAATATGAAATATCAAGATGTCTTCATCCCGGTACCTCCATAGGAGATACACTCCCATACTCATTGAGTGTGTCCTCACCTTTATCAGCGAGCTATATTGATTGAGCCCAAACATGACCCTTTCACCCATATGCCTTAACCGCATATGCCACAGATGATTATCACCTGTATCAGACTCTACAGCTGCAGCCACATATGCTCCACCTGAAACTGTACTCCCTATGAGTCCATGTAAACTTCCAGGCAACTCTTCTTTCATGACAATCATAGCTCCCATGATAACTTTGAGAACTCCACCTGCTACTACATACTTGCAGCCGTTCACATCAAGTGAACCCAAAGATATCAAATTTTTCTTTAGATTCGGAACGTCCCTCACATCAATCAAAATTCTGACTACACCATCAAACATTTAGATTTTGATAGTCCCTACTCCAATGGTTTTGCAAACCGCATCATTCTCCATTAGAATAGATTCGCCATGGTATGAATTAAACCGATCCATAGTTGGGCACATGCGATGAGAGCATCTAGAATTTAAAATCCAAGAATCAACAAAATTGATTCTTGCCTGATGATATCAAGAGAATATCTCTATCATCGACGTCTGAGCTATCAGCCACACTTGCTTGATTGGAAGTTTTCTCATGTTTCACCAGCAACACTGCCGATAGGCCCTGCTGAATCAGAAGATCCGTCATTCTTCAATGCCAGAGAGTGAAGTTGTTCTTTCCATTAAGCCATTCGATGTCGCTTGACACTTGAACCTTTTCATGCCATCTTGATAGCTTGCCAAACCAGGCTCTGATACCAGATGTTAGGATCGACGCACAATCGCAATAAAGTAAAACGAGTGAAAGGAAGATAAAATTGAGATACAGGGTTTTATCCTGGTTCACCCTTAAACTAAGGCTACGTCCAGCAGAGGATTCCACTATATAAGCACCTCACCCTCTCGTTACAACTCTCAGCGCAAGAAGCAAAACTCTTCTTTCAGCGCAAGAAGCAAAACACTCTTTTCAGCGCAAGAAACAATATTCTCCGCAAGAAGTAATATTTATTGCGCAAGAAGTAAAAAAGGGTATATATGGCAGTAGCTTTTCATGAGCCTAAGCCCAAACTACTAGTGAATAGCAATAGCTATTCACGCAAGACCCACGTACTTTTCTATTGTAGGGGAGTATGAACCACACCTCAATATTCTCCCACTTGGTGAATACTTCACATGCTTCTTTAGACCCAATTCAGTTGTGCACCATTGATACTTTTCTGCAGTCACTGCCTTGGTAAAAAAATCTGCACTATTTACCCGTGTGTCAACTTTTTTCAGCATTACAACTTTTCATTCTACTTTTTCTCGAATGAAGTGATATTAAATATCAATGTGCTTTGTTTTTGCATGAAAAGCAGCATTCTTAGCCAGGAATATAGCACTCTGATTATCACATCCAATATTCACTCTTCCTGTTGTAAAACCAAGCTCTTTACACAATCTGCTCATCCGGATTACTTCCTTAGCAACATGAGTAAGAGTCATATATTCTGCTTCAGTAGAAGATAAAGCAACTGTACTCCGTCTCTTGCTCATCCAAGACACAACTCCACCGAATAAGGAAATAACATAACCGTTAGTCGACCTCCTACTATTAATGTCACCTCCCCAATCAGCATCGACAAAACACTTCAATTCTAACGCTTGATGTCCCTTTGAGCTTTTCATACCTTCATAGCATAACTCAAAATCAGATGTACCGCTAAGATAACGAAGCACCCTCTTTGTAGTTATCCAGTGCTCTTTTCCTGGATTAGACATATATCTACTCAATACTCCCACTGCATGGGCAATATCTAGACGAGAACATACCATGGCATACATTAAGCTCCCTACTGCATTTGCATATGGAACTGCTGCCATCTCTTCTGCTTCCTCTTCAGTCTTGGGACACTGAAACTTTGATAATTTGGAACTTGTGGAATAGGGGTGTTCACAGGTGTACAGTTTGCCATGTTGAACTTTTTTAGCACACTTTCAACATATTTCTTCTGACTTAACCACAACCTCCCATTCTCACGTTCCCTCCTTATCTGCATGCCCAAGATGAAGTTTGCTGGGCCTAGATCTTTCATCTCAAACTGTTTCGCCAACATTCCTTTCACAGTGCTAATCATTCTCATACTGTTCCCAACTAGCAGCATATCATCAACATATAAGGTTAAGAAAACAAAATCATCATCTAACCTCTTCACATAGACACAATGATCGGCATCACAACGAACAAAACCAAGTTTCAAGGCATATGAGTTGAACTTCTGGTACCACATTCTTGGAGATTGCTTCAGGCCATACAAAGACTTGTTCAATTTGCAAACAAAATATTCTTTTCCTTTGACCACAAACCCATCTGGTTGCTTCATGTAAATATCTTCCTCCAAGTCACCATGAAGGAACGCTGTTTTTACATCAAGCTGCTCTACCTCTAGATTATATGCAGCAGCTATAGATAAAATAAGTCTTATGGAATTTAATTTAGCAACAGGAGAAAAAATCTCACCATAATCGACTCCTTCTATCTGCGAGTACCTCTTTGCAACCAAACGAGCTTTGTATTGTTCTATATCACCATTTGCAGTCATCTTCTTCTTGAATATCCACTTAGAACCATTGCTTTCCGATCTGCAGGTAGTTTTACCAGACTCTATGTTTTATTTTTATCTAATGAGTCAATCTCATCTTTCATGGCTATCTCCCACTGTTTGGCATCTTCCGCACTTCTTGCTTCTTTAACAGTATTTGGATCATCACCTGTAACAGTCAGAACACAATTTTCATTACTGGCAAATAAGGTATATCTATGAGGTGGTCTAGTCTGCCTTGTGGACCTCCTTAAGGCTGGTTCAGGTAGTGCTCTGATACCAAATGTTGAACATACGAATTCGATCCTATCAACGATGCAAGAAAGTAATGAAAATCGCACAACGCAAAAATTTACGTGGTTCGGCAGGGGAGTTTTCCGCCCACCTACGTCCACGGGGGATGAGATCTGTTTCACTCATAATGGAGAAAAGTGTACAACATAGCAGTAGCTATTCATGAGCCTAAGCCCAAACTACTCTTTACCCTATCTGGTTTGACCCATCCCAAGAGACTTGTTTCGCTCTAAATACATATATATATATATATATATATATATATATAGCGAAACCCTACATGGCCTAAAATAGGATACTTCTTGGACTTGACCACATAGCCTTAAATAGAAAAATTCATCATCCAATAAACAGCTATTGCATCGTAACTTTTTATTTCATTCCAATGACTAAACGAGCCGCCAGGTTCATTTCCTCTTATTATTTTTCATATTTGTTCTCCAATATCCGATTGCTATTCAGTAATAGGCCAACCAAGGATTGGTAGAGTGGTCCATGACTTGATTAATACGGGCATGACCCATGTCCCCGCTCCTTCCCATTCTCATCCATCGGTAGGAAGCTAATTTTCCATAACAATACATCATCCATGCTTTGTCATCAGTTAGATTACTAACCTAGAATCTTTGATCTAAGTAGTCATATCCTTCTTTCAATTAGTAGTTCGATCCCATTATTTTAACGAAAACAGTTATGCCATGAATGATATTAGATCACCAACGGCAATGCTACCCAGTGATGATCGTGGCGAAGAACGCAGTGAAAATTCAGCGACGATGTGATGGCCCTAGCTCAATGGTGGGAGCAAGTGAACTATGATAGGTGGCGGGCCTTTCTCATACTAGATAACGACAACTCTATCATGCCTGATTTGAACAATGAGACCACTGACGTGAAAAAATTAACAATCGCTATCTAGCAAACATGAGCGTTGGGTTTAGACAAGCAGAGAATTCTGCTGAGCAGGGTGGCAATCGCGAGGTTCAGCGGTACACGGTGAATGCATGCAACAATGAACAACAACATCAATGGAGCAACGGCCCAAAAGTAGATTTGTAAGGAATTGGACAGACCAAAGATGGTTGTGATTTATGTATTGTGACTGGCTACAATCGACAAACGTGCAAGAAGTGAATTGAATGGAAGTTATATCTGTGGCTGTGAGTTCGATGATGATGATTTTTTTTTTGGTCGAAAAACTTGCCTTCATATATTTATCTCGAAATATCACTAGTCTCAATACATAATAACTCCAAAAGAGAGTTAGGAGGATATAAATTCCATAAGTTTGGAAGATTTTTTGTTCTTTGGGCCTTACCAACCCAATTAGCAATTTTATTTTGACTCCTTCGGCAATGGGCTATGCTCACATTCGGGGATGCACGTGCATGGGCTTGGGCTTCCTTGATAACCGACCGTGCTTCCCAGTGTGTCTGATCCGTCCCTTTGCTTATCTCCACGGCCAGATCAAAGTGATCTGTCTCCAGTATGAAGGGTTCCTCGCGTCTCTCTCCTACCCATTTTAGGGTTTCAGCAATTGCCGTCGCCTCTGCTTGAAGAGTTGAGGCAATACGAAGGCTTTGCGCAAATCTATCTCGCAAAACTCCTCTCTCATCTCTATACACACATGCCATAGCACCTTCTCCAGAGAAGGGGTCAAAAGACCCATCACATTCAGTTTCAGAACCCCCCGCAGAGGAGGATTCCATTTGCTTTCAGGTAGGCCGATTTGGATCTTCATCGTCTTTCTTTCCGACCATCGTTGGTGGTTTGTAATTTCCGTTTTGACTGATGTAATCAAGTGTTCAGGGTTGAGTTTGAGTCCTTGGAACACAAAATCATTTCTTGCTTTCCAAATCCTCCAGAGGAGCATTGCCAAAAATTCAAAGGAGACTGAGGTATGTTGAGAATTCTCCAAAAGTTCTTCGACTCTAGTCACTGAGTATCTGTTTACAACCAAATTAGTAGCTGAGTGGCTCCAAATACCTTGTAACCATGGACAGAGGAATAGGAGATGCTCCATAGTCTCGGGTTCTTGTAGGCAGACGGAACAGTAGTTATCTTGGGTAATTTTTTTCGCCATAAATTGTCTTTAGTAGCTAGGGCATTTTGGCACAATTGCCATAGAAAGAAGTTTATTTTCGGAGGAATTTTAGAATCCCAGATACGCAGCCACAACTCTCTTAGGGTATTATAAGATGAGGTAGCCTGAGAGGGGATATTAGTCACTTGTTGGCCCCTTAACGAGTTATATGCACTTTTCACTGAATATTATCCATTTACTGTGTTTTCCCAAATCAGAGAATCAACTTGGTTCTGAGGGCTTAGTGGTATTGCCAATATATATTGAGCAATTTTAGCATAAAAAAGTTCAAGAATTTCTTATTCTCTCCATCTATGTTCATCTTCCTCAATCAGTTTTGATACTCTTTCTGGGTCTTCTCTATTGGCAGGTCCTCCTAAAGTCCCTTTGGGCAGCCATTTATCCTCACTGATACTTATCTCCTTTCCATTACCAACCACCCAGCGAGTTGCCTGGCGAAGCATATCACGGCCAACCAAGATACTCTTCCATCCCCATAAAGGTTTGGACTTTTTCTGAGCATGTAAGAGATATGTATTTGAAAAGTACAATGCTTTAAACAATTTACTCCATAATAAATTGGGATTTTGAACTATCCTCCATGCTTGTTTACCAAGCATTGCCTGGTTAAAAGCCACTAGGTCTCTGAATCCTAGTCCTCCTCTGTCCTTCCTTTGTTTTAAAAGATCCCATTTTCTCCAGTGCATACCTCTTTTTGTTCCATCTGTTTTCCACCAGAACTCTGCTACTCTCATTCCAATCGCTTTACAAATTGAAATAGGAATTTGGAATATAGACATGGCGTATTGTGGAAGAGCTTGAACCACAGTTTTTAGCAGGGTTTCCTTACCAGCCTTTGAGAGTAACTTCTCTTTTCACCCCTCTAATTTGTTACTCACTTTGTTAAGGATCCAAGATAACATTTGCCTTTTAGATCTCCCCCTATCAGAAGGAATACCGAGATAGTTGCCCATCTTTTCTAATTCAGCCACCCTCATTTCAATAGCCATATTTCTCCTTAGGTCCATAGGACAATTCTTACTAAACCATATCCCAGATTTATTAAGATTGATTGTTTGGCCAGATGCATAGCAATATTGGTTTAGAACAGCAGAAACATTTTGGCATTCTATCACTCTCCCATCCGAAAACAGTAATAGATCATCAACAAACATCAAATGAGATAGAGTAGGGCACCTTGAATTGAATTTAATACCAGTAATATTGCCATGATTAACTTCCTTCTTCAGCAGGACTGACAAAATGTTGGCCATAATGATGAACAGGTGGGGGGTATAATGGGTCGCCTTGTCTAATCCCTCGGGTCGGCTTGAAGAAAGGTAAGTTATCCCCATTCATTTTAATACTATAGGTGATAGTGGAAACACTTTGCATAACCCAAGACACCCATTTTGCATGAAAACCCATCTTCAGCATACTGGCCTCAAGAAAATTCCATTCTACCCTGTCATAGGCCTTTTTCATATCAATTTTAAGCAATGCTTGAAACTTACTTCTCCTCTTTCTGGTCCTTAACTGATGGAGGACCTCTTGAAGGATAAAAAAGTTGTCTTGTATTTGTCTTCCACCCACAAATGCACTCTGTTCTTCATAAATGATAGTTGGCAACCACTGTTTTAATCTATTAGCCATAGTTTTGGAGATGATTTTATAGCTGAAATTGCACAAGCTTATAGGACATAACTGATCCAGCTTTTCTAGGTTCTGCACCTTGGGGATTAGGGTGATGAAGGTCTGATTCAGAGCAGGGTCAGGTAACCTGAGTCGAAGAACTTTTTGTCTTCAATAAGCAACTCTTGGTGTATTTCCTGCCAATGAAACTGAAAAAACTGTCCATTAAGCCCATCTGGTCCAAGAGCTTTCATAGCGGCAAGCTAGAAAGTTGCCTGTTTTACTTCTTCAAATGTTACCTCTATCACTAATGCCTCATTCATTTCTTCAGTAACAATATTAGGAATTTGATCAATGATTGGATCAATGTTACTGGTGCGTGCTATTGTGTTGAGGTCCTGAAATAATTGGTTAGTCATTTGCTGGGGGAAGATCACCAGAAGTGCCAAAAGTTGTGTACGACGCACACTTTGGTGCCAAAAGTTCCAAATCGTTCACTTAAGTGCCAATTTCGGAAAAACAAGAACTTTTAAGTGCCAACTCCGATATACCTGCCGGAAATCCGACGTGACCAATAGTTTATTAATTTAATCGTCCGATGTGGCTCGCCGGAGGCAAGGTCAGCAAAAGATGATCCAAACGGCGTCATTCAGGCCATTATCCCGAAATAAAACCCCCAAATCGTTGGCCAAACCCTAAATCGAAAAAAGTCCTCTTTTCAAACCCTAAAATCTCCATTGCCGATGGACAGCTTATCCCTCTCACAAATGAAGAGCATGAACTTCACCAGCGGTACAAATTCGTCCGAACATAGTGAAGAAGAAGTTGCTCATTACTGTTATTGTGGGGTACCCAGTCCAAGACGAACATCTTGGAGTCACTTGAATCATGGGAGAAGATTCCATGGATGTGGTAAGTTTAGAGAAGGGTCGAAGTGCAAATACTTCAAATGGGTGGATGGCAAATTCTCTACCCGAGCGTCACAGGTGATATTGGAGTTACTTGAAGAACGACACTCTACCTCTATTAATGGACGAGTTGGAGAAAGTCGACTCAGTGCAAGCAGAACTTAAGGCATTAACATCGTCGGCCAACCATTTGAAATAGCAAGTTTCAAAGATAAACAATGAACTATTGTGTCATCGAGCGTTGATTGTGCTATTTTTATGTTGCTTAGCTTATGTTATGGTCAAATATAAAGTTAGTGATGAGAACAAGCTTCTCCGTTTACCATAGTTAAAAGATGAGTGGAATTTGTACTTGTTTTGTGTACATAGCAGCAACTTAAATTGTGTTGTTAGTTCTGTAGACATTGGTTGTCCATAGTTTGCTGTTGTAGCTACATGTTTTTGGTGGAAATGAGAGTGGAATGCAATTATAGATTGGCATTTTATGAGCTCAATTGGTACAATGGATGCTCTTGATCTTAGTTGAATGGCTACTAAATGGGAACTCTTGATCATCAGCGACTGTTATAAAGTTGTAGTTACAATTTGCAGGGGAATTTGCAACAACAAGCATATTGAGTGACTATTTTAGTGCTAATTTTGTTAAAGATGAATCGTCGGAGTAGCCGTTTTTGTTGACTAAGATCACTTGAGTGCTAATTTTGATTCATAATGATCACTTTAGTGCCAGTTGTTATTATGAATGATCACTTCAGTGACACTTAGTATTAAAAAGTAATCGTTCTCAGTGCCATTCATCTCCACTAACAGCAGTAGAACACACTAACCAACGGTTAGCACACGAACATCCGATACAATCAACACTAATAGCAATGTTGTACGCCCAAACACATGACAAATTATCATATTGTAAACAAAAAACAAAAACAAACAAGCCGTGAATGAAAATTTCCCTTCATTGACATTGACATTGAATCTAGAATAAATTCCTTACAATGGATCCATCATCACTACTTCCCCCTCCCTATGGTCATACCAACCATGTATACACAATCTCAAACAACCAAATACAATTTCCAGCCACCCAATCAGTCAACCTATCCCAATATAGATTAATCAAACTAATAAGAACATGAGACCATCAGTCAATATGCACAACTCCAATTCCTTTTTGTTTTGATGGAGGTTTAGGTTGATTCATAATCCTCGCACTCTTTCTTGTTGGACGTGTAGATTCTTCAATTGGCATTATTGTCTCTGGCTGTGGTTGCTGTGGACCTACTGGTTGCTCTGCACCGGATGTCTTTTTCTTTCTTGAAATTTTCTTTGGTGCAGCCCTTGACTCCACAGATGCCCTACCAGGCGAGATGAGCACCTCCGATTGTCTTCTAGGCTATAACAAGAGATTGCCATATTCATATTTATCAATAAATATGAAATATGAATTATAAATTACCAAACTTACATTTAAGATCGTTGCCCCTGTACTATCATCTGTATAAAGGCCATAACCATATTGTCGGAACCTTTTCCCAAGAGCCCCTCTTGTAAGATGTGGTCCCTCACGGTCTACAGCAGAGGCATATGTCTTCCTCATCTAATAACAACATAAAAATTAAGTTTCAACCCTTAACCCATATAAGATTTATATAGCTCAGTTTGCATACTTACTGGCTCATTTAGTCTCATTTTTGAAATTGGCGAATCTTTGTTTCTTATCACTCGGGACCCTATTGCTCGAGATGGGCTTGGACCTGCAGTTGGCCCTCCAGTGGATCTTCTTAAAGCTAGAGCTGGGCTTGCATCTGGCTCTACATTAGGTGCCTCAACTAACCCTACAGTTTGCCCTCAAGTTGATCCTCTCGTAGCTCGAGCTGGCCCAGCACCTAGCTCTACATTAGGCGCCTTAGCTGGTCCTGGAGCTGGCCCTCGAGCTCCCCCTCTTGTAGCTCTCACTGACTCTGCATCTGGCTCTACATCTGGCTTTGCAGCTGGTCCTAGAGCTGGCTCTCGAGCCAATCTTCTTGTAGCTCTCACTGGCTTTGCATCTGGCTCTAAATATGGCTTTACACCTGGCTCTGCAGCTAGTCCTGGTGCTGGCCTTCTTCTCACCTGAAAAAAAAATCATAATTTTAGTCCACTTTGCTTAACTTAATCACAAATCATGCAACTTACTGGATATCTTTTCTTGATTTGTTCAACAGTTGATTCAGTGGTTGTCCATGTAGGCCCTTCGGTTTGCCCCAAAATCGGTTCTTCAGTTGGTCCTGCATCTGGCCCTGAAGCTGAAGCCCCATTGGTTTGGCCACCATATGTCCCTTCAGCCTCATGTTGCTTCCTTAATGCACACCCTTTCTTATTATGTCCTGCATTGTGGCAATAAGAGCAATTTATCTTCACACCACTTCTGCTCATTCTCTGACTTGAGGTCTCCCCCTCCTGCATTCTTCTTTTCTTTTTTGGCCTTCCAATTTGCTTCCTCAGAGGCAAAGGATGTGGTCCTTCATGATTTGTTGGCTCCCAGTATTTGCTACTTCTAATGGGCTGCATCATTAATTCGTATGAAGCTAGATATGCGGTTTTCTTGTACCAATCATGAAGGTAATCTTCTGGGTTGTGTGCATTCAGCTGCATAGCTCAAATGGCATGTGTACAAGGAATTCCAGTTAATTGCCAAGCTCGACATGAACCATTTCGCCTCTGTAGCTGTACCACAAACTTGTCAGCTTTGTTCATGATCTCAAATCCATCATCTCCATTCCAAATTGCATGACAAAACCTACTGGCAGCCAGGTTTGCATCTAATCTCTTGGCAATTCTTGAACCACATTGTCTAGTCCACTTTGCAGCCTCGTCTCTTTGTTTGTGCAGCCTAGTCATGACCATGACTCGTATATCTTTCAACATGCTGATTATAGGTTTGCACCTAGCCTCTAATCATTAAAAGTTTCGCTGAGGTTGTTGTCAACGGTGTCACACTTGAATTCTTTGCTGAAGAAGGCCCTGCACCAATGTTTAGGGTCAGTTTACATTAATGGATGAAAACTATCATTTGTCAACTGCAGCAACTCCTGTTTGGCTATTCTAAAATCAGCCATGTTCGTGCTCTTTGCTATCTTCCAAAATTGCTTTTGCAATTTTTCTCCTTTGTAATTCTTTGTCCAATTTGCACAAATGTGTCGTGCACACATTCTATGTTCCGCAAACGGCATCAACTCAGCTAACGCAGGAACAAGTCCCTGTCAAAGAATGAAGCAAAATACATAATTATTATAACAAGATATGCTATTAATTAAGGACATAAAAGTCTGGACATGTCATTACCTTTTGTTGGTCACTCATGAAAGCCCAACCTCCTCCATTAGCAATTTCAAGGCTGACCATTAAATTTTTGAAAAACCACGACTAAGTGTCTCTATTCTCTATCTTATCAACCCAAGCTATTGGAAACATTTGGTTGTTCGCATCTCTCCCAATGGCAGCCAATAACTCTCCCTTGCATAAACCTTTTAGAAAACAACCATCCAGCCCTACAACCCTCCTGCAACAGCCAAAAAGCCTCGTCTGCATGCTTCAAAGCAAACATAAAACCTATTGAAATTAGTCCCATGATCAGGCAACGGTCTTTCTACAACCTCAACTGAAAGTCTACTATATGGGTTCTGGAGTACGCATTCAGCAGCATATTCCCAAACCTAGCCATATTCTTCCTTGTATTTACCCAGAAGTGTCTTCATCACCTTCTGCTTAGCCCTTTTGCATTGACTCCGCGACATATTAACCCCAATCTGCTCCCTTACTAACTGTTTCAACTGAGGACTCTTAATATCAGGCATTGCCTTCACAGTATTAAAGAATTGCTTCGCTAACCATACACTTGTTACCCTTTTATTGTCAAAATTGATGGAACCACTATGTTGATCCTGGAAGGATCTAATTTGAAATGACCCACTCTTCTTACTTAATGCACCATAGATCTTCCAAGAACAAGTTGGTTGTGCACACTTAGCTCGGACAAATTCCTTTGTGTTTCTAACAAAATCCATACTCCTCTGTTCACTTATAGAGTACCTCACAATAGCTTCTTTAAACTGTTTTGCATCATCAAACTTCATACCCACAGATAAAACAGGACGCTCAATAGTTGGATCATATGAGGCATACTTACTTTTCTTTCTTCTATGCATACGTACCTCATCGCCGCCTGGTTGGTCATCATCAGAATCGACACTCTCATCATCATCACCTTCGTAATCAGTATCATCACTGACATCAACTTCTTCAGTTCTAATGCCTGGTTGCTGTTCAACTGATGCAAACTTATTTACCTCAAACTCTCTCTGTTTTTGTCTTGATTTTGCCAGCTCTTCATCATCGTCATCACTTGAATCATTTACACCACCAAAATTTGAATCATCTGAGTCACTAGATCTGGCCACTTCCCAATCCAATCCAGCCAAATCCTCATCCTCCCTCTCCCTCTCCTGATGTTCTCCAGACTGAGCCTGAGTACTAGCTCCAGCTTCACCTACAGCTTCATCTCCAGACTGAACCTGAGTATTACCTCCAGCTTCACCTCTAGCTTCATCTCCAGCTTCATCTTCATCTCCATCTTCCTCTATCTCGGTGCTCTCTTCATCATAGCACTCCACATACACCTTAGCTTCCTCGCCATGAAAATAATGGTAAACAATATTCCTAATACCATTATCATCATTCAGGAGCCTCAACCCATCCTTCAACTCTTTCCCAGGAACACAGTAATGCAATGTTTTAACTTTGCACCGAAAGAAATAAATTATGTTCTTCAGGAATTCCATATATGATGGCCTTGCTACATTTAGGAAGATAGTACCTTCATTTCCCCTAGAATATTCTAAATCATCGGCGCCAACGACGAATTCCCCATCATAGCAAACAATGATGGAAACTTCTTTGTCCCCCATACCAATACTGCACCCAATAAAAAATTTGAATTAGGGTTTGGGACCACCAAGCACTAACACAACGACAAACGCATGGGGGTCCCCACAAACATTTACATATAAAAAAAACAGCACTTCTTTTATACTGAGAGGGACAAACTTGTCGTCGGAGGTCCCCCTAGGTCTCCACAGTCCACAATGAGAGGGATAATACTAGAAATGCGACAGTAAGTCATGAAAGGTCCTACCACAACGTGATTTTCCACCCCCAAATTGACAATGAGAGACAAGATTTCGAACCTACTGAGCGACGATAGGTGAGTCAGCGACGACGGACTGAGCGACGACGAGAGATGCCGGCGTACGATCGAGCAATGATGAGCGACAGCGACGAAGCAAGATCACGCAGATGGCTGAAGACGGAAGACTCAGTAGAGTAGATGAAACCCTAATTTTACATCGATTTAGCCCTAATCTGTGAATTGGTTACAACTGAAGCATCGGCGTCGTTTAGGTCCACGTGGAAGCAACGACGTCGTTTAGTTACCCTACGTGGATTCTTCACAATTACCACGTCGGATAATGCCAAGCTAATAAAATGCCACGTCAATTTTTGGCCGGAATTCTCGCCATTGGCACTTAAAAGTTCTTGTTTTTCCGAAATTGACACTTAAGTGAATGATTTGGAACTTTTGGCACCAAAGTGTGCGCCGTACACAACTTTTGGCATTTTTGGTGATCTTCCCCTGTCATTTGCTGCAGCAAGTAAGTATTTCTACACCATTCGTCACTATTACTTTTTAGCATGAGAATTCTGTTTTTCTGTCTTCTCTGGAGAGTAGTCGCATGGAAGAACTTAGTGTTCCTATCCCCCCATTTTAGCCATTGTATCCTCGATCTCATACCCCAATATAATTCCTCTTGTCTCAAAAGTCTCTCAATTTCATTTCTTAGCTCCATTAGTCTTTCCTGATCATCAGAGAGACCCTGTGCATTAGTGAAATCCTGAATTTCTTTTTTCAACAGTTCAATTTGTTGACCTCCATTCGAGAACCTCCTCTACTCCAGGTAAACAAATTAATGGCCATTATTTTTAGTTTATCAGACAAATTTCCTGGCTGAGATAGGTTTGAATTCCAAGAATATGCAAATATCTGTGCATATTCAGCATCTTCTGACCAGTAGGCTTCATATTTGAATTGTTTTTTTCCTTCTTTTAATTACTGGATCCAGATCAAGTAGAAGGGGGCTATGGTTTGACCCAATAGCTGGTAAGGCAAACACCATGGCTTTAGGGTAATTCACTCTCCACTGTAAGTTACTTAGTACTCTGTCCAATCTTTCCTTAATTAACTCCTCCCCCTCCCTCCTATTTGACCATGTAAAGGAGCACCCCTTGCTTTCTACATCCATCAGTTCACAATTATCAATAAACTCTTGAAAAGCCTTTGCTCGAAAGTTCTCCGCTCTCCTCCCTCCAATTTTTTTCCCATTGATACAACATCTCATTAAAGTTGCCAAGTACAATCCATGGATGCTGATTGATCTGGCTAATCTGCTGAATCCACTCCGATACTCTTAATCTCTATGAAAAGTCAGTCGGGGCATGTGTTAGAGTAACACACATGATTTCCTGAGTTTCTGTCATTTCAGACATCACATCTACAACATTCATAGTACTGGAGATAACATTAATTTTTATTTGTTCATTCCAAAACAGAGCAATACCTCCTGCTTGCCCATCTGGATCAACCATAAAACAGTCTTGAAAGTTCAGTCTTCTCTGCATTCTCTTTATTACATCCTTTCTATTTTTCGTTTCCAATAAGCACAGAAAGTAAGGATTTTCTTGAGCTATAAGTGCTCTTATAGCCTGGACTGTCAAGGGTGAGCCCAAACCTTGACAGTTCCAGCAAATCATCTTCATTTAAGACTTGGTGGCTTATTAGGGCAAGCCACCAGAGCCCGATTATAAATCTCCTCCACTGTGTGAATCTGTGTTTCAAGAAGCTGAGTTTCATCTAACACATCATTATCAGAAATATGCACTCCATAAGGTGAGTACCTCTTTTTCCTCTTATTTGCAATAAATATAGGACTTTTTCCCCTCTTGAGATTCTTCATAGAGTTAGTTACCAAACCATCTTCTCCTCCTGCAAAATTAGAGGCATAGCTCATTTGCACATGAGAATCCAACATCATTCTCTCAGTTGTGCCTTCACTAGCTTCATCCCTGAGAATTGCTTTTCCTTTCTTTGTGGCAGTTGTTTCATCCAGATTATCATAGGCTACTATCTGCCGCAGATTATCAGGAGTTTCAGGTATCTCTTCTGCCTCTCTTAGCTCCTCTATCTTAGCACCATAGAATAATTTCCTAAATGGGCTGTTCTCATTCACCTCTGCCTTCAACCATGACCCATAGGCAAAATTATTCATATTCTCAAACTGTTCATCAGTGCAGGGCTTCTCTTTGCAAAATTGAGCATAATCGCCTATTCTGCCATAAGCATTAGGGGTGATCGGTTCCTGGGCGGTTCCCAGTTCCTAGGAGAACCGGGAACCGGATCGGTGGAACCGATTCCCTATTATTTAGAACCGGGAACCGGACCAGAGGAGACTAGGCGGTCCCGGTCGGTTCCCGCCTGGTCCGGTCCGGTCCGGTTCCCGGGTGGATAATTAATCTTTTTTGTTTAAAACTTTCGGATACAGGAGGTGGCAAAGGTGGCGCCGGCGTCGGACAGCAAAAACAGCAACTGGGATGACTTGAAGAAGGTTGAGGGATGTTGTCGGTGAGGCGAGGCAAGGCGTGGCTAGGGCTCAAGTAGAAACGACGGTAGAGAACAGCGTCGCGTGGACGACGCAACGCAGTTGGGTATGACATCGATGGAGCACAGGAGCTCGGCGAGACAGCGGCAAGATGAAGACAAACTAGGCGCAGTGAGCACGAGCGGCGGTGGAGGTTCGGGCAAAACCAAAACAGGTTAGGAGGACAAGGGAAGAAGCCGTGTCGCACTTGGTGGTCGATGAGGCAAGCTTCGGTGATGAGGAAAATAAGACGACCAAGTCTAGAAGGAAAGAGAGAAAGAGGAGAGACACAGATACAGAGGGAGGCGAGAAAGGCGGAAGACGAGGGAAGCAGCAAGGTGGAGACGGCGAAGGCGGAGAGATCGGTGTGGCTGATGAAGTGTCCCGTGGCGGTGGTGAAGTCGTGGCAAGTTCACCCTCCCTCAGACTCCAATCCCCTCACCAAGGTCGTTCTCTCTCTCAATCCTCTTCGACCCCCCGACGATCCTTCTTCCCTCCAGTTCACCATGGAGATGGCGAGCACTGAGCCTGGGAATATTCCAAAAAGTTATTCTTTGAATATGTCTAAAGATATTGTCCCAATGTCTGTTTTCTCGGAAGCAGGTCATGGCAAGGTTGCAGTGGAAGGGAAAATGGAACATAAATTTGACATGAAACCAAATAGTGATAGCATTGAGGAGTATGAGGCGGCAGCACGCTTGGAAATCTGGAGTTTGCGAGGGAGAGAAGACGCAGCAAGAAGAAAATTGAGGGAGTCAGCGAAGATGTCGCGAGGAAGAAGATGATGCCCACGCCAAAGGTATAAAGGAGAGAGAGTGTTCATTAACTTCGGTGTGCAGACAGCAGAGAAGAGAATAGGTGAGAGAGAGGTGGGGAAAGTAAAAGAAAAGGGAAAAGCTTGCGTAAAAAGAGGGAAAACATTGTGGTAGAAGAGAGTAGGTGAGAGAGAAGAGGTCAAAAAAAGAGTGAAAAGGTGGTGTGAAAAGGGGGGAAAACTGAAAAGAGAGATAAAAAGTAAATAAAATTATAATATATATATAACTTTTTTTAATAAACTTATTTCGGTCATCGCCCACCCGGAACCGAGAACCCGACCAAAAATTCCTGGTTCCATATAAATGGAACCGGGAATCGGACCGTTCCTCCCGTGAACTGCCCGGAACCGACCGGTCCGGTCGGTTCCCGAGCAGGCAGATTATAATGCTCACCCCTAACAAGCATAGTAGTAGTGAGTTAAGTGCTCATATCGAAAATCCAGCCATATATTTTTCTTCTGATTGCTGAAAATAGAGCCTTGGAGTAGAGGAACTGCCAAATCTACTTCCACCTTAGCCTTTGCTACTTTATAGGCAGTATAACCTCTTAATTCAATCTTCACTGCAGAAACTTTCCCAATTTCATTAGCCACTTTTGCCACAACTTTCTCTGACACCCATTCCATCGGTAATCCATAGATATGAACCCAGAACTCACAAACCTTAAAATTATAGCAGGCCGGAGGAGTATTAGGCTCCCAGATTTTCAACAACAACAAGTTATTAGCAAATGACCAGGGACCTTGCTCTAGAATTCTGTTTCTATCAGCTTCATTCCTGAACTTGAACTCAAAAATACCCGGCGCAATAAGGGAATCGCCACATCATCCAGTTTCCAAGCCTTTCGCGTTGTTGTTTGAAACGCTTGAATATTAAGTTTAGGGTTTAAGAAAAGTTGGCCTACCAGGGATAATTTACATTCTTTGATTCTATTTGCAGAAATATCTTCATCGAGGGCGATAATTTGCCTCTTATCCCAAAGTCCCCCAAGCTTCTTACAGAGGGCCGCTAGTTGAAGAGCAACCTCCTCGGAATCCTCCATATTCTCACACCACCATTTGGGAAAAGGCTAGTTACTGTGTTAGGGTTTACTATCATAAGTTATGGTTTATGAGAAGGAAGTGTAGGTATAGAATAGGATCAGAAATTGCTAGGTTAGGGTTTGGGAATGTGAATGAAAGCCTCCATTCCAAGGGGAGGCAGGTCGCGGGTAGAAATGGGAGAGATGGAGTATTCTGTAAAGGGGATAAGACATATAGAGTAAAGCTCTCCTGCAAGAGAGAAAACTTCCAATGCTAGGGTAGCCGTTGAAGAGACCGCCGCCGGCCGCTGCATTTTGTTGTAGAATATAGTTACGATGATGATGATTGAGGACAAAGGGAGGCGGCGATAAAGCTCAACCGAGTACCTCCTGTGCGCCAATTAGAACTCAGAAATGGAATATGCTACATCTCGTTGGACGGCAAAGGCAAGGGACACAAACATGGAGACGAGTAGTGGTCCTGAACTCGTCCTTGGAGAATTCCTCTGATATAGCAAGGACTCGTAGATTTTGTTGTGATTCTGAGACCTGTTGCGTAAGTGGCCGATTTACAGAATTTGCGGATTTCACCCAAGTCAATGTTCAATATAGACAGGCAACTCTAAAAAAGAATAACATGCCCCTAATTTCTAAATGCGGAAAATGCAATTGGCATATGTAAGATCGATATATATATTTTATGAATGATTGCTTATGTAATTATTGATAAATTTGATCCTCAATATTCTATATTTTTATGAATGATCAATATTTTCGAACCATTTTCTAATTGTTATGGGATTTAAAGCGGTGAAATCTTGTTAATAATATTATTCACCACCGAGAATTTTGAATTCCATCATGTGCAGCGAGGAAACACAAGCATCTTGCTTTGAAACCCCGAGATCAAGAACCACAATAGCTGCTTTCTATATATCTTTATTGAAATCGCACATTTACCAAGTTCTGCTTTCAACATAAAGCCACACTAAAATCCTTCACTTATTTCAAAGGGAAGACATAGTCTTCCACACCTGTGAGGATGAAAACTCGATGAGATGAGCTCCAAGCTCTTTACAAAAAAAAAGTACGTACCACTACTCGAAAAATACATAATTTTCGTATCGAATTCTGCAATCTTTTAACTGAACTTGAGCCCCGATTCTGTTCGGACAAACCTCACTTATCGCGTTCGCAGTTTCAATCAAGCATGTTGTGCAATCTGGATGAGAAATCACCCCATTGCATGCCGCATGGCCATAACATTCATCTTCGCCTCCCGATTGGCAATACTAATTGTAATCCGTATCTGCAGTATTGTCGAATAAACACTGCATAACATCCAGGATGTGATGATCGTAGTCACTACCTGGCGTGTATGTTGCGTCGTTACATATATAGTACTCAAGAGTAATGGCCATTTCGCTCAATCTTAATTTTGCATCCCTAGCTAATCATCTTGGCTATTTAAAGGGATTGATCTTGAAATTGTCTCCTCAATATTCCCTATGACGTTAGTCGGGAGCTCTTGAAACAATCAGCTATTATATATCTTTTCTTTTTTACGCTATTGATTATAAGAGCCATCACTTCCAATTTAGACGGTATGAGGAATGATGCCCTTAGATTTATTGAGGTTCAACTTCGTATGCTGAACTTATTATCCACCACTCGGGAGGGAATTTTAATGGTTTATCTAGCAGTCAATACATGCCTTTATCATAAGGACAAACACTATAGTAATACATACAATTATGTTAACAGAACTTCTCTGAAGACAAAGTGAAGTTGCGTTATTTTCGTTCGAAAATATTTGTCTTTATTCAACAATCAACACTAAAAGTGTACTTCCTGCCACCAAAGGAAGGGGGACAAACATCAATTGCTCTAAAACCACAAAATGTCATTGTGTTTTGAGACCCGATTGTTTGTGCTTTTTTTTTTTCCAATGTGGCATTGTCTTAACCAGTCAATGTTGATCTTGCACATATCAAATCATCTTATGATCACATCTATGCTAATTACAGGCTAGTTACTGTAATTTTGTCTAACTATACATATTTTGCATTAAATTCACAAATTATGATTGACTATTAAAGTGTAATTGTTATATTCAGTTTAATATTGATTTTAGGGATTCTTTTGAAAATTTTGATGCTATTTTTCCTTAATTACGCATGTCATTCATCAAAACATTACTTATGTTGGAGAATCTCTTCTTATGGTTTTGAAGTTGACAAAACACAAGTATATTCGCAGGAGTTATTTTGCATCTTCTATAATCCGGCAGAACATACACCGGCTGGCAGAACATATACCGTCTGATGGAAGGCAGAACATATACCGTCTAGCATATGTCGGAATATATATAGTCTGTTAGAACATACATGTTCTGAAACAGGTTTTCTCATAACCTGAGTTTATTACTCACATCTCTCATCTCAAGTGTTAATTGCCAAATCCAAATGACGATCTCACTGATATCCTATCTCGGTCATATCTACGAAATACATTGACTTATCAATTCAAAGATATCTTTGGATAGTTTGGTGGGCTGTATCTTCGGTCGTATACCTTGTTATTTATGGAATGTTTTGATCGACCGAAAGACAAGTATTTCTAGAGAGCGTTCATACTTGGAAGGTAATGATACTGATTGCATGGGCGATCAGGATCGACACCCTCTCTCCTTGGTTTCTAAAACAGCTTGAGATCCCTTGCTTGATTCTCTCCAACGGTTTGATTGGAAGAACCTCTTTGGCAAGTGACAACGGTCAGCAAGGCCAGGGGAAGTACTTAAGGGACTTATCTCTTGGTGAAAAGAGACGGGGAAGCACGAGCAAAATTGGAGGTTCAAGGATATGAAAAAGCAAAGAGTCTTTGGAGGAAATGAATAGACTCCAGAGAAAGTGAAGAGTCTTCTGTTGCTTGAAGTATTACATCAAGAGACGTCAAGTTTGGAACGCTCAGCAGTATTACCTCTAGCGTAAGAAACCCTAGAATTTATAAGCAAACTATCGGGCTCCATCTTATATGGGCCTAAATAACCAAGCATTTACCTGTTGGGCTTGTATGTGAACATATTATTTGGATTACATTTAATATTATATCCAACAAAAGGTAGTGTTGGAGAGACATTATATCATGTATTCTGTACAATATGGGATTAATGCCATTGAGCGGACTGTCCCAGGCGCTTCCATTCAGAGTTTTAACCACACAGTGCATTCACCCTTTTGTACCAGCAGGCTTGAATAAAGCTGAATCACTGTAAATTCTGTGTGCGATGATTTATCTTCTCTCAACTATTGATTAAGTGTTTCTAGACAATATATACTTGCACATAGTCAAGTGGAATTGAATTTACGTAGTTTCGAAATTTCAGAGTTTCAAAATCTGGTGTGTATCTACTTATTTGCCAGACATTAATCCTATTTGGTTTACTGCTACGATCAATGTTAAATTTATCAAGAAACACCTATTCACCCTCTCTAGATGTCATAACTAGCCTCCCACAAATGTTAGCAGTTGCTCCAAAGATTGTTTGGATACACCTTAGTTGATCAGATAGCAACCACTAAGTTCATTCTTGATTAACTCAAATGCATTTTTTTTATCCGACTTTCTAGATCTTCTGGTCGTGAACCCCAGTTCGCCCTCAACAACCTCTGGCCACCTCTTGCCGCCACCAGCCAACGACCCCCCAGAACTTCCATCGACGTCTCTAGCTGCCTTGGCTACCCTGTGAAGCTGCCACAACGCCTGACCAACACCTCTAGCCACCTTTTCCGGCTAACCAAGCTTCTGGTCAACGCCGTTGACCACCGCCACCGGCGTCGATCGTCACCACCAGCTTCCCCGTGACGCGCCAGACCTCTCGGGACCCCGTGTAGCAAGTTGAAAGACTTCTTACGGGCCCGAAGTCGACTGACGCTGCTAATTACGAATAAAACTTAGACCGAAAATTCTGACCATGGAGTTCTTCCTCGAGGGCTGGGTGAGGTCGGAGGCACACACTGACATTGGCTGGTTGGTTGATATTGTTGTATCGGCTAATGCTACTTTTGAGAGACACGAGACTACTTCTGACCCATAATCTTAGTTGTATAAATATATGGGTTTGGCCTCTTCGTGGGTCCTTTCTAAACATTCATCTTGTTTATTTGAATACTCTGAGTTTTGTCAGAGATTTATGTACTACTTCCGCTGTGTTATTTATTCTTGGGAATGTCGCGAATTTATCGACCGATAAAGAATATCTTTGGGGACTGTTGCGCGCTCGAGTCCGGGACGCGACAATATCTAAACTGAAACATCATCTTCAACATGCATAAAATAATTGTTCAAACCCTTCGTCATATAGATTGCTCACTATGCTACAACATCATTCTCCTTAACCACTTCTATTAATAACTCATTCGATTTGTTTAATGGGATTATACTTTTTGCTTTTCTCATGAGCATGTCTTTTCCACCCATCTTTCATTGTTTATGGCAACTTAGCATTGTCATGCTTTAACTAAACCTTGGGTTGTTAATAACGCCTCATCTTGACGCTCTATTGTCCAAAGTTATTCCTTTCATTAAATTTCTCAAATTCTGCTTTTGCTCTAGATATAATTGCATCAAAAAAATATCTAGACAATAATCGTATAAGTAAAAGCTGCAAATCAAAATCTAGAAAATCCTATCCTTAGGGTCTTATACTAAATCTTGTATAACTAACCCAGAAAATGATAGGTTTCTGTAAATAAATCAATGTAAAATCATCAGAGAAATAAAGATATCAAAGATTTAAATGATTTGATCAGAGTGGCGCTATCTACTTCATGAGAAGAGTCAATAGAATTCACCGATACTCGAAGAATGAGCGCTACAATCGCCCATACACTTGGATGTTTTCCACTCCTAAATTTAGCCTACACATATTATGTTCACATATAATCAATTCAATTGAATATAAAACGGATAGCATAAAATAAAATTCTATCAATGGTAAAAAGCAAGAACATCTCGGACGTTCGTTGTCTTTTCAGTGTGGCGCCACTTCCACATGAGAGAACCCACCGACAGCTCTTGTTAGAGAACACTCTATTATTGTTTTAAAGATGGCAAAACTCGGACATTATCAAAAGGAGAGATTGTCAGAACGTACATCATCTGGCAGAACATACACCACCTGGTAGAACACATGCCGTCTGGTAGATGTCAGAATATACATCGTCTGGTAGAACATACATCGTCTGGAAGAACATGTATGTTCTGGTATAGGTTTTCACACAGTTTTGGAGTATTACAAAACGTGCATCTTCTATATTCACATCTCTCGTCTGGAATATTTATTGCCTAATCTAAATGACGATCTTATTGAATATCTAATGGATATTTTATCTCGGTCATATCTACGGAGTATATTGACTTTGAGATCCATTCACAAGGTGAGATATATTTGGATAGTTCGATGGGCTGGTTCTTCGGTTGTATATCTTATTACTTATGGAATATTTTGATCTACTGTAAGACAAGTACTTTGAGAAAGCTTTTATACTTGGAAAGTAGTGATACTAATTGTATGGGCGATTAGGATCGACACTCTCTCTTCTCGGTCTCTAAAACAGCTCGAGATCCCTTGATTGATTCTGTCCAACGGGTAGATTGGAAAATTTTTTTTGGAAAGTGCCAACGGTCGTATTGGCATGAAAGAGTATTTAAGGGACTTATCTCTTGATGGAAAAGAGACGGAGTAGCACGAGAAAATTCTAAAGTTTGAGCTATTCACTCTATTTGTCATTATGCATATCATATACTCAAAAGAGAGAAATCCTACTGCTTCGTGAGAGCTGAGAAGCCCGTTCCTCATATTGTAATCTCTTTTGAAACTTAGTGAATTCCAGCCCATTGGCTGTCAGACCGAGAGTGGATGTAGGCTTAATCAAAGTCGAACCACTATAACTATTGTGTTCATCTCTCTTCCTCAAATCTCTATTTTTATTTACTATATAGTTTATCTTGCAAATTTTATTTCTGCACACGATTGCAAGAACATATATTCAATCTTCATTCTAGGTGTATGCACTAACTCTTTCAGCTCTCACAGGAAAAAGGACAACAAAGGGAAACGTAAAAAATCCTATATATTATATTGTCTTGGCCAATAACCTTGGCCAACTTTGGCCAACTTTTATTTCTCTCGCGCAACTACACATAAGAGTGAAACACCCCACGCATCTCCTTTGATCAAAACAAAAAAGCCAATAACCTTGGCCCATCAGTTGGAAAACCAGTCGAGAAAAATACATTGTCTTATGAATCCTAATCCAAAAAGAAAAATGGATTTGTTGAGATTTCTCGTACAATATCAAACATGAGATATAATTTAACAAAATCTTAGCTTTAAAAAAGTAGTATCACTCCTCATTCAAATTAGTTTAGTAAAGTGGCTTCTCGATTGGAAAACGCTTTCCTCTTGGATGACGGGAGAGTCATTTTCTACTTATGTGCTTTGGTGGTTTCCTCAAATTGAAAATAGTTTCAAGTTAGTAATTTATTTTTCATGTACCAAATACCAAAAATCAACTTGAAATATATTCGAAAAAGACACATTCAGTGAAGTAAACGTATCCTTATTATAAAGGGTTATTCATCATGAAAATGTGTCGTGGTCTGTTATTGAAATGATTAGACTCGATTCACGTGGACCAACCAATCAAAAAGAGTATCCAAGTGTCATCAATTAATACAAAGACCATTTTGAGTTGGGTAGTTATAAATCACTTTCCTGAACCATTTTTCTAATAGTTATGGGATTTGAAGAGGTAAAATTTTGTTAATAATATTTTTCACCACCGAGAATTTTGAATTACATCATGTGCAGCGAGAAAACACAAGCGTCTTGCTTTGAAACCCCGAGAGCAAGAACCACAATAGTTGCTTTCCTTATATCTTTATTGAAATCGCACATTTACGATGTACTGCTTTTAAAATAAAGCCACCCTAAAATCCTTCACTTATTTCAAAGGGAAGACATAGTCGTCCACACCTGTGAGGATGAAAACTCGATGAGAAGAGCTCCAAGCTCTGTTAAAAAAAGTACGTACGACTATTCGGAAAACGGATGATTTTCGTATCGGATTCTGCAATCTGCTAACTGAATTTGAGCCCCAATTTTGTTCGGACAAAGCCCAATTGTCAGGTTCGCAGCTTCACGCAAGCATGTGGTGCAATCTGGATGAGAAATCACGCCATTGCATGCCGCATGGCCATAACAAACGTCATCTTCCTCTGTCGATTGGCAATACGTATTGTAACCCATATCTGCAGTATTTTGGAATAAATAGAGCATAACTTCCAGGACGTGAAGATCGTAGTCACTACCTGGTGTGTATACTGCGTTGTTACAGAAATGGTACCTAATAGTAGTGTCGGGATCACTACTCGCAACATAAAAAGTGAAAAAAACCGCAATCAGGATTGTTGCAATCCTTTGTAAAGTGGCCATTTCGCTCAATCTTAATTTTGTGTCTCTAGTTAATCATCTTGGCTATATAAAGGAATTGATCTTGAAATTGTCTCCTCAATATTCCCGATGAGGTTAGTCGGCAGATCTTGAAACAATCAGCTATTATTTTAGCTTTTTCATTTGCGCTATTGATTATAAGCACCAGCGCCACCAATTTAGACGGTACGAGGAATGATGCCCTCAAATTTATCGAGGTTCAACTTCTTATGCTGAACTTATTATCCACCATTCGGCAGGGAATTGTAATGGGTTATCTAGCTGTCAATGCATGCCCTTGTCACAAGGATAAACACAATAATAATACATACAATTACCTTAACAAAACTTCTCTGAAGACAAAGTGAAGTTGCATTATTTTTTGTCCGAAAATATTGTCTTTATTCAACAACCAACACTAAAAGTGTACTTCCTGCCACCAAAGGAAGGGCGGACTTCGATTTCGGGGGGATATACATCAAATTGCCCTAAAATCACAAAATGTCAGATATCGTGTTTTGAGACCCAATTGTTTGTGCTTTTTTTTTTTTGCCTGGGTGACATCGTCATAACTGGTCAATGTTGATCTTGCACATATCAAATCATCCTCTGATCACATCTATGCAAATCATAGGCTAGTTACTGTAATTTTGTCTAATTATATATACGTTGCACTAAATTCACAAAATACGATTGACTATTAAATTGTGATTGTTATATTTAGTTTAATATTGATTTTCGGGATTCTTTTGAAGACTCTGATGTTATTTTTCCTTGATTACACATGTCATTCATGAAAACATTACTTAAAATAAACATCACAACAGGTAAGACAGTTCTCTACTACATTACAATGTTATAGCTATTGCATCGTAACTCTTTATCTCATTCCTATGACTTGATTAATACGGGCATGATCGATGTCCTCGCTCCTCCCCATGCCCATCCATTGGTAGGAAGCTAATTTTCCACAACAATAAATCATCCATGCTTTGTCATCAGTTAGATTACCAACCTGGAATCTAATTAGATCTAAATAGTCATATCCTCATTTCAATTCGTAGTTCGACCCCATTATTTTTACGAAAACATTTATGCCATGAATGGTTTTAGATCACCAACGGCAACTTACCATGCTACAAAGTGATGATCGCGGCGAAGAGCACAGTGAGAATTCAGCGACGAGGTGATGGCCCTAGCTCAATGGTGGGAGCAAGTGAACTTTGATAGGTGGCGGGCCTATCTCAGACTAGATAACGGCATCTCTATCGTGCCTGCTTTGAACAATGAGACCACTGACCTGAAAAAATCGACAACCGCAATCTAGCAAACAGCGTTGGGTTCAGCGGTACACGCTGAATGCATGCGACAATGAACAGCAACATCAATGGAGCAACGTCCCAAAAGTAGATTCGTAAGCAATTGGACAGACCAAAGATGGTTGTGACTGCCGACAATCAACATACGTGCAAGAAGTGAATTGAATGGAAGCTATATTTGTGGCCGTGAGTTCGATGATGATGGTTGAGGACAAAGTGAGGCGGCAATAAAGCTCAGCCGAGTACCTCCTGTGCGCCAATTAGTGTGAAAGTACTTAAATATTAATCCAAGCCTTCACCTAACGGCTTAAGCTTTTAGGACAGTTGGCAGTAGTCCTACAAAACTTCACATGGTATCAAAGCATGAGGTTCTGAGTTCAAATCTTCCCAAGGCCTCTATTTCGTCTCCCCAAATATTTCCACATTGAGTATTAAGCAAAAAAAGACCAGATTAAGCGTGGAGTGTGAAAGTATTTAAATATTAAACCACGTATTCACCTAACGATTTTAACTTTTAAGACAGTTGGCAATGGTCCTACAAAACTTCACAATTAGAACTCAAGAGCGGAAATATGCTTCAACATGAGTTTGCTACATCTCGTTGGATCCCAAAAGCAAGGGACTTAAACATGGAGACAAGCAGTGGCCCTGAACTCGTCCTTGGAAGATTCCTCTGAGATAGCGTGGACTCGTAAGATTTTGTTGTGATTCTGAGACCTGTTGCATAAGTGGCCGGTTTACAAAAATTCGCAGATTTGCCCGAGTCGATGTTCAATATAGACAGACAACTCTCAAAAACAATAAAATGCCCCTAATTTCTAAATGCGGGGAACATAAATTGTTCCGGGGAATAGAAATAGAAAAGAAATATTTATCAAAAGAAATTATTCACCGAAACAGAAGCATTACCATTTGCACTTGGGTAATAATAATGATCATCTAAGGAGTGTTCTGACTTGAAAAATTACTACTGAAGACTTCCCTCAATCTATTTATTATATATTTTATTTGTAATAGTCTTCGCCGTAGGGAAATCCAAAGTCCACCTTGGGGAGCAAAGAAATGATAATGATGGCGGCTTCGAGCTACAAGAACAACAAGCACAATTTATAATTTTGTTACATCTTAATTAAATTTCACAATTTTCAAGTCTAGGTTTCACTACAAACAAGCGTTCATTTATTTCAACGGTAGACGTAGTCATGTACACATGATGGATAAAGTTTGATGGAAGAGGAGGGCCAAGCTCTATACAAAGGATTAGATATAGCTATCCAGTAATGGATAATGTTCATATCAGATTTTGCAATCTTAAATTTGATATTGAACCCTGATGCTTTAATGACAATTTTTTTAACAAATATCTCCAAATTGCATACACAGATGAGGTGCAATCAGCACGAGAAATTGCCCCATTACACATTGAACGGCCGTAAAACCTTCCTGACCATATGTAAACCAGCAATAACAACTGCAACCTGCATTTCGGTCAAGCGGCTCGCCGCTGGGCAGGGGAGTGTCGTGGCGTGCGTTCAGTCAACACGTGAAGAGTTGACCCGAGGGCTTTTTCTTTGCAATTTTTGAAAAGTTTAGGGACCTCTTTGCAATTATCAAAAGTTTGGGAGTTGCCTCTAAACTAATTTTCACAATTTTATCCAGGGGACTCCCGGGCTAAGAGGGCACTCACCTAAGCCCGAAATTTCGAATAGTAGACCCCGAATTTGACCAAAAACGGGCCGTTACAAAGCTCCTCTATTTTAGTTCATGGTTTCTCTTGGCAGTATGGTTCACCCAGAGGAGATCAAGTTTCAAGAAATAGTGAATGGTCTTATCAAAACATAAATGTACAACTCCCCAAGAACTTTAATTGCGCTTCTATTCATAATCTATCATGAGTTTACTAACTCATCTAGGTTGAATCTAACAAACGTATGTTTGGTGTATCTAAACCGAAACATCATCTACAACATGAATAAAATAATTGTTCAAGCCCTTCGGTATAGCTCACAATACTAAAACATCCTTCTCTTCAATCACCTCTATTAACATCTGATCCAACTAGTTTAATAGGATCAAACGTTTTGCTTTCTCCATGAGCGAGTCTTTTTCAATATCTTTCATTGTTTATAGAAACTCAGCATTGTCATCTAATGCTTTAGCCGAATCTGAGTTATCAATAGCACCTCCCTCTTGAGGCTCTATTGCCCGAAATTTTTCCTTCCATTAAATTTCTCAAATTCTATTTTTACTCAAACATAATTGCAACAACATAATATCTAGATAATAATCACACAAGTAAATGCTCCAAATCAAAATTGAGAAAATACTATCCTTAAGCCGTAATACTAAATGCTGTATAAATAATGCAAGCAAAGTTTCTGCAAATAAATCAATGCAAAAGTAACAAAGAAATAAAAGACAATAAAGATTTAAACGGTGCGATCCAGTGTTGGTATCCACTTCACGAGAAGTATGAATAGCATATAAGGGTGCGCATGGTAATGTTCTAATTTCTCTAAATTTCTATACTTTTGTTCCTTGGAACAAAAAAAGAACAAAAATCCATTTGGTAACGCCAACTTATTTTTTTGTTCTCGGGAATAGAAAGTTGTTCCCGGGAGTAGAAACAAGAAGCAAAAAAATTTGCTTCTTGTTCCCGGGAACAATTTTAGAAATAAGTTATCTTTCGTTTTTCGTTTTTTCTTTTGCAGCTATTGTTCGCTGCTCGCCCCCAGTCGCTAGCTATTGTTCTTGAGCATTAAAAAATAAAAAAGTAAAAATCGTACCAAATGCATTTCTATTCTTTTTCTATTTCAAGAGTAGAAATTTTGTATAATTACCAAACGCCTTATTTTACTCAGAAATTATTCCGAGAAATAGAAATGGAAAAGAAATGTTTTTGAAAAAAAGCTCGTCCCTGGAGGAAGAGAAGCCTTACTATGCGCACCCTAATTCACCAATAATCGGAGATTGAGAATGACAATCGCCCACAGAGTTGGATGTTTTCTACACCTAAATCAAGCCTAAACCTATAATGTTTACAAACAAACAATTCAACTCGATAAAAAACCTACATAAAAAAAATGAAGTTCTATGTATGGTCAGAAGCAAGAAGGTCTTGTACGTCTGTTGTCTTCTCTATGCAGCGTCTCTTCCACATGAAAGAACCCACCGACGGCTTTCACAGGAAAAGGACGACAAAGAGAAATGTAGAAAGCCCTATATTTTATAGTCTTGTTTCCTCTAACCCCACAATAAACTAGGCCAGCTTTTGTTTTTCTTGTGCAGCTACACATAGGAGTGAAACAACCACATATCTCCTTTAAGCAATACAAAAAAGCCAATAACCTTCGCCCATCCGTCGAAAACCAGTCGAGAAAATTACGATGAATTTTAATCCAAAAGAGAAAATACATTTCTTGAGATTTGTCATGGGAAGTGAAACTCAAGATATAATTTAACAAAAGCTTTGCTTTAAAAGAGTAGTACCAGTCCTCATTTAGATTAGTTTAGTATAGTGGCAGCTCAATTGGAAAATGCTTTCCTGTTGGATGACTGGCGGTCTCCTCAAATTGAAAATGGTTTCAAGTTGGCAATTTAATTCCATGTACCAAATACAAAAAATCAACTTGAAATATTTTCAAGAAAGATACTTTTGGCGAAGTAAACACATCCTTATTATAAAAGTTAATTCATCATGAAAAAGTGTTATGGTCTGTTATTGAAAGATTAGGCTCGATTCACATAGACCAATCAATCAAAAAAAGTATCCAAGAGTCATCAGTTAATACGAAGATCATTTTGATATGGGTAGTTATAAATCACTTTACATAGCCATTTTCGGATTGTTATGGGATTTGGAGCAGTAAAATTTTGTTAATAATATTTTTCACCACCAAGAATTTTGAATTCCATCGTGTACAGCAAGAAAATACAAGCGCTTTGCTTTGAAACCCCAAGAGAAAGAACCAGAATGGCTGGTTTCCTTATATTTTTATTGAAATGGTACGTTTACCAAGTCTTACTGTTGACATAAAGCCACACTGAAGTCCTTCACTTATTTATAAGGGAAGACAGTGCCGTCCACACCCGAGAGGATGAAAATTCAATAAGAGGAGCTCCGCTCTTTACGAAAAATATGTACAACTACTCAGAAAACTCATAATTTTGGTATCGAATTCTGCAATCTTTTAATTGAACTTGAGCCCCGATGCTGTTCGAACAGAACTCACCAATCACGTTTATAGCTTCATTCAAGCATGCGGTGCAATCTGGATGAGAAATCACCCCATTGCATGCCGCATGGCCATAACAGTCTTCTCCTTCGTCGGTTGACTGGCAGTACATATCACAACCCCTATGTGCAGTATATTTGAACAAACAGGACATAACTTCCTGGATGTTATGATCGTAGTCACTACCTGGTGTGTAAGTTGCTTTGTCACATAGTTTGCTCTCAAGAGTTGTGTCACTCGCAACATAAAAAGTGAAAAAGATCGCAATCGGGATGGCTGCAATCCTTTGAGAAGTGACCATTTTGCTGAATCTTATTTTTACGCCTATAGCTAATCAACTTCTCTATATAAAGGGATTGTCCTTGAAGTTGTCTCCACAAAATTCGAGATGAGGTTAGTCGGCACTTCTGCCCTTTTCTTTTGTTTTACGCTATTGATTATAAGTACCGGCACTTCCAACTTCAACGATATGAGGAATGCCGCCCTCAACTGTATCGAGGTTAAACTTCTGATGTTGAACTTATTATCAACCATTCGGCTGGGAATTTTAATGGATTAACTGGCAGTCAATATATGCCTTTGTCACGAGGACAAACACGACAGTAATACATACAATTATTTCAAGTAAAATTCTCTGAAGACAAAGTGAAGTTGTATGATTTTTATCCGAAAATATTTTGTATATATGCAACAATCAGGGGACCAGTGAGTTCGAGTTCGGCGGCCCCGATTGTTTTTATTTTTCTTTTTTTAGGTTGGCTTCATCATAACTAGTCAATGTTGATCTTGCAAATTTGAAACCTCCTATGCAAATCACTGCCTAGTTATCGTGATTATGTCTAATCATATAGATGTTGCACTAAATTCACAAATTATGATTGACTGTTAAAGTTTAATTAATATACACAGTTTAATATTGATTTTAGGAGTTATTTTGAAAATTCTGATGCTACTCCTTAATATTTATGAAAACATTACTTAAAATAAACATCATAGTACTGTAAGGACCCATTTTCGGACTTTTTAGAGGCTCAAATTTGAGAATTTTGGACTTCCGTTTGTACCCCGTGGGCAGGATCCCATGAACAAAACCGCGAAAATTTATTTCGGGGCGGTCCCTCAAACTTTTGGAAATTTTTAAAGAAGTCCCTCACTTTTTCAAAATTTTCAATTTAATCCCTGAAAATATTTCAATTAGGTCCCTCGAGAATTTTCAATTAAGCCCCTCGTCAACACTGCACACTGACTGCAGCTTTACTGCACGCTGACCAGTTCAGCCGGTCCAACGGCCGGTTCACTGCGTTTTTTGGGCGGTCCAATGGCCAATTGACACCTCATGTTTGCTGCCGATGACTACCGCCAGAATTTGCATTGGTTCTAGATTCAAAACTTGAGACGTTGATTTATATAAGTGGCTCGTGAGCTTCAAAGCTTGAAATTGCTTGATCCTTTTATTCCTAAGAATAGGAGATCTATATCCATTATCCTCAGTTTAGAACTTGTTTTAATTATTACATTTGCTCGCTAGCTCTTGCTCGCTTGTGGCAAACACATTTTCACGTGTGACATGTAACTTAGGTTGTAGATGCATTTGAAGTGAAGCTTGTGAACTTTGTGCCAAAATCTTGTAGTAATTGTTGTATTGATTATCAAAGTTATGACAAACTCACAGATGGTGAAGCTTGTGAACTTGGATGTACAGCCAATTTTTGTCTGGTTAACCTTCTCAAGAACATGATTCAATAAACTTTTGTACAAGGTGTTACAAATGAAAAGATCACGACCTCACTCAAGATTTTTTATTCTCAATGCACTTTTATGTATATTTGAAATACAATATATATTTTACATTCTCAATCTCCGAGGACATGGTCGGTTCAAAGGACCCATTAGGGAATCAAACCATATCAGTAATCCGGTTCCAAGTGGGTCCAATAACTAGTGGACGGTTCTCGGTTCCCATTTTATGGAATTGGTCCTTAGTGGGCGGTTTCCAATTTCAGGATGAGAACCGCCCACCTTGAATTAGTCATCCCTTTTAGACGGTGCTATGTCATTTTCGAAGATGGTGTCCACCACCGAAACGTTCAGTGTATGTCTAGTGATCTATTACTCGACTGAAGGGTTTCTTCTACGAGTCTGCAATTCATTTATAATTGTCCGCTTCTGCCACTTCAATAGACTACCAGTCATTTTAACCTATAGATTGTCAGCAACCCTCCCAACGGGTTAGGAAAAGATGGGTTTAGAGGTAATATTGAGTTGGGGCCGAACTGTCCTCATTCAGAAAAATTCTTCGAGACACTTAGCTCACTTGATGTTGGAAAATTCATTTAGATTTGATTAATCCTAAGAGAGTTCTACCGTGTAAAGGTGTCCCCACTAGATTATTAGGTCGGATAGGACTTAAGCAAGACATGGGAGTATATCCCATTATCTAAGCAACTAAAGATGTATGGTCAATGTGTTGATAGCACTAGTTGTTCAAACTGATGTCATTTTGGTACCCCAACTTGATTGAGTGTCAACTAAGTGTCACATGTTATAATTATTACAGTTAATGGATCAACGTATCATATTAAACGAGATACTTCGTTTCAGTTCTTGTATCTCATTAAATGAGATATGTCGCTTCAGTTCATGTATCTCATTATTGATGTATTTTGAAGTTCATGTATCTCTTGGATTGACGTATCTGATTTATGATAATATCTCTTGAGTTCATGTATATTCTCGGTTCATGTATTGTATTTATTAGATTCATGAACACTATCCGTTCATGTACCTTCTTGTTCATGTATTTGATTAATGGTTGTATTTATTAGATTCATGAATCTTTTTTTTAATTTCTATAAATAGAGATAGTTCATCTTCTTTTTTCAGTCACTTGTAACTTAAATCACTCCTCTCCTTAAGTTCTCTCCAAGTTTGCTGATTTCAAGAAGTGTTTGACAGAGTTCTGTTTGCAAAGTGCTATTCCAAATGGGTTCGAGGTGTTGTATCATGGGAGACGAAGTTCATGAAGCTGCTTAACACCATGGGCAAGAACTAATCGTCTTAAGGAGATTCAGTTCGACGTACCTCACCTCTTTGTGTATTCTTGTTTTTTTCATCTCTATTGTTTTCTTTCTGATTGAAACAAATAGTGTAACGTATTTTCTCTCGATATGTGTTACTTTTTCACCGTGGGCAGGAACTAATCGTCTTAAGGAGATTCAGTTCGACGTACCTCACCTCCTTATGTATGTTTTTTTTCATCTCTATTGTTTTCTTTCTGATTAAAACAAACAGTGTAACGTATTTTCTCCCGATACGTGTTACTTTTTCTATTCTTGCCCAACAACATGCAATCATTTTATCTATTTATGAGTGCTAAAATTCTCTTCTACTAAGTGTCCCTACGATTTATTTATTTTTGTCTTTTTGTTTTTTTTATGATCCCAAAAGTGTTTAACCATGTAACTATAATAAGTGAATCAGGACAAAAAACAACGTAAACTAATCACGATCAATCAGTCAAAAGAGTAATGCAAGAACGAGTTGGTTAAAAATATATCATGGCCTTACTAAGCTTCAAGATGGTCACTCCCATGAGCCACATTCCAAAGGACTGCAATTTATCTTTCCAAAAGATTAATATATCTAACCTATGTCATTATCAAAGGCAACAACTATAATCCATAAACTATAAGCATACTAAACTAATTGAAACTAGGCCAAATCCAGTGCTAAGATCATACAACTAAATCATGACATACTTCTAAGCCTAGCTCAATTTGTCACTAAGCCCACATTAAATCCATTCTCTATCATGACCCTTTTCCATTTTAATCATAATAAGCCCATCATTATTTTCTTTCTTTCATTCTCTATATTCAAGCTTTTCCTCTCCCAACATTTACTAATTGGACAATCTCAAGCCCATCATCAATGATCAACACACGGTCTAAGCATCAAACACAACATCATTGTCGTTCAGACTGTATTCAGGCTGTATTCCTCGCCAAGAAACACCACCCATCATCAGAGAACCACACAAATGCAACAACCGCAGAAACGTACGTCCGGCCATGAGTCCGGAATCCTCAAGATATAAAAGAAATCAAAATCAACCAGGGATAGAGGAAGAAGACATTCGATCAAGGGATCAGTAATTTGAACAAAATCTTTATTCCATCGAAACAAGGAGCTTACAATATCATATTAACCATGACCAAACGTCGTGGCGAGATCTTAGGAGTCCCAACTTGGACAGTCCGTCCTGTCCGTCCCGTCCATTTGCAGACACGGACCAGTAGGTTTTATATGCCAATCACAATAGCGGCACCGGCCGAGATCTCTCGACCCGTTATACACCTGTAAAGTGTGGAATGCCCCAGGCCATTCAAAGCTGCAGTAGCATAGCGTGGTGCTCACCGGATGGGTGAGCGAAAATCCCCCAAAAGAATTATTAAAAACGCTGTAGCGGCCGATATCGTGGTCATTAAACTTACATCGGACGTCAATTACCGGAGATCCTGGTAAATCATTGAAGAAATTGACTTCTGTATACAACCCATCTGCGGAGCTGGCTTGCGGGAAAGCAAGAATCGCTAAGAGAAGTGTGAAAAGTTCGATGGACGAGCCCATTTTGGTAATGGGATGTGAATGCAGCAGAGCACGGCGAAGCAAGCGATTTAAGTAGGATGAAGGTGCTTCATTTGGTAAGTCAGAATGTACAGCAAAATCCACCCAATTTTTACCAAAAAAGAAAAAAAAGAATTTACCCTCGATTGTTCCATTACAATTTAAAGTGGTGAGCCCGAATTTAATGACTTTCCTTTTGTTTAAATGTTTCTGTTTTATGTAAGCTTCAGTTACTAAAAAGGACAAAATTCCCATCCTATTATTCAAATGCACTATAATTTTTGTTAGATTTCCTTCCATAAAAACTGAACTTGTCAAAAAAGAGAAATTTCCAAAGACCCTTTTTCTTTTCTACTTGTCGGTCAATTTCATTAATAAATCACCAAAACGAAGGTATAGCTGGAATTCTACATGAATTTTCCATAGCAATGATTGCTTGCTATGGAAATTCTTGTAGAACTCCACAGTGAAATTGAATGCAGGATTAACGAGAAATGTAGGAGAAGGAAAACGAACAATAGCTGAAGATGGTATTTATAAATTGGTTTAATTACTTGGACCATAGAAAGGCCAGAGATGATTTGATTTGTTATAACATGTTATGCCCAGGTTACAACAACGTTACAGATTATGGCTCTTTTAGTTCTTGGAATGAAGGTGGAAACAGCATACTCGTTAAGTGAACAAGAATTAAAACTAAAATACTTATAATTAAGCAGATGTTGACCAATCATTAGTTTAGGAATTAACTACTTTATGATTTGTGTGCGTTAATCTGCTGTCGAAGTTCCTGCAGAACAATGCTCAGACAGTGGATCAACTGGTGCATTGCTAAATCCCAACTATCATATGGTCCAGTGCAACACAGATCGCTGGGCATGTCGAGCTGCGATGATGAAAACATTCAGGAGAGATGAATAGAGACTTGTTTCTTTAAGATGTAAATAATTCGTTGCCACAGCAAGATACTTGAGACTTTTATAATTGCCTAATGACAATTTACTGAAGGCATCAGCATTATGTATGTACAATGAATGGGCACATACTGGTGAAAATGAGCTAGATTATGACTATCAACACATCATAACATCAAGAAAGCAAGCTCCTGAACAGCCGGCACATCCTTGACCTTCTTCAGAGTTTCCTCATTAGGCTGTTGGTCCACTTTTATCGAAATCATCATTGACTGCATATGTAGAGCAATCCTGTCGGCCTTCATGGAACTGATGTTCACATTCGCCTCTCCCAAAATGCTTCCAATCTTCCCAATCAAACCCGGTTGATCGAATGCTATGCAAAGCAATATGCTTCCTTCTAACTCGACATTTACTTCGAGACTCCCTATTTTTGTCAAACACGAAACTCCATCTCTTACCCGTCCCTCAACTTCAATCTCCCCAGACTTTGCTAAGGCACTGGCAAATGTGGATTCTGCGTTGGCAATCTGAACCTGGATATACTCAAGAGGGTACTCTGGTGAGCCATGCAAAGTCATTCTTTCTTCAGTAATTCTTAGTCCTCTTTGCTTAGCAATGGAATCTCCATTTACCCAGTTGACAATAACACTGGAAACAGGTTCAATCAGGCCCTTGATTATCCTCGTGCGGAGCAGTTTTGTGTCAAGTTGATCAGGCTCCCTAGCAGAAGCATATGTAACTTTTACAGTTTTCAGGCCACCTCTTCCTGCTATTAATTTAACAACGAATCTCCCTAACTTGTTCGCAAGATCAAGAAATGGTTTCAACTCTGCAAGAACCTGAAACAAGAAAGTGCGATTACTGAGAGTGAGGCAAGTACCATATTACGGAAAATTTTGAAACTGCACAATGTAGATACTTAAAATGAGTAGCCATCAAATGAAGATAGACATTTTTAGGATGCTTGTTATTGTTGAGAAGATTGATCCAATTTCTAGAATACTCTAGGATGTGCTCTTGCTAGAAGAGTGTAGAAAAGTTCTAGAGATTTGTAGAAAAAACTAATAATGTAGAATTATCTAGAGTTTTCTTAGTTGCTAGATAATTCTAGGTTGTAGAATTCTCTAGAATATGTGGACTCCTATAAATAGGAGCTAGGTGTGTCAAATGTTGTAATCCTAGAGTAAGACCAACTACTTGCCTCCTTTGGTCAAATTACAAAATAATATAAGTTGCATTCCCTTTCACTCCCTTGCTTCCTAAAACACATCACACACACATACATCAACCACACATGCTTCCGCAACCTCCACAAGTGGTATCAAAGCCACGTTCTTTGGTTGGTATCGGGCGTTTGTCTGAACCATCCGTTCCTAAAACTAACCACCCAATTTTCCCATAACTAAACTATGGCCAGCTCAACCTCATCCTCATTTCCTATTCCTATCTTTGACGGGAATAACTATGATTTTTGGAGCATCAAGATGACTACATTCTTGATGGCCCAAGACTTATGGGACATGTCGAGAATGGTTATGAGGCTCCGCAAGAAGGTGCAAGTGTTCCGAAGGATCAACTACAGAAGGATGCAAAGGCTTTATATTTTATTCAACAAGCACTCTCGGAAACAGTATTTCCGATAATACTTGGGGTAAAGACAGCAAAAGGAGCTTGGGAGACACTTCGAGAAGAATTTCAAGGATCGGAAAAGGTACGTGTTATTCGCCTCCAAACTTTGAGAAGAGACTTTGAGAATTCTAAAATGAAAACTAATGAGACTATTCAAGAATATTGTGGCAAATTAAAGGAATTAGTTAATCAAATGAGAGCCTATGGAGATAATATTACTGATCAAAGGGTTGTTGAAAAAATATTGGTGACGCTTACTAAAAGTATAATCCTATCATCACAACTATTGAAGAAATTAAAGATTTGACAACCCTGTCAATAAGTGAATTAATTGGCTCTCTAGAAGCACATGAGAAAAGACTGATGGCACAAGATGAAGATTCAATGGAAATTGCCTTTCAGTCTAAAATAAACATACGGTCTCATCAATCCAAAAATGGTGGAAGGAGTCTATGGAAAAATAAAAAAGGAGGAGAAACTACACAAAAGGAAAAGTATCCACCTTGTGGCGTTTGCAAGAAAACAAATCATTTGGAGAAGGATTGTTGGTTTAAACATAAGCCACAATGCCGCTTTTGTAAAAGATATGGCCACATAGAAAAAGATTGCCGCTCAAAGATGAATAGTCGGGCTAACTATGTTGAAGAAAAAGAAATGAGTGATAATATATTCTACGCAGGCCAAGCGGCAAATGATAAGAAAATTGATACTTGGTATGTTGATAGTGGGTGTAGCAACCATATGACGGGGGATGAAAATATATTCACCGATATTGATAAGTCGGTGAAATCTCAAGTAAAATTGGGCAATGGTGACTTGGTAGATGTGAAAGGAAAAGGAACTATTGCTGTTGAAACAAATAAATGCCCAAAATATATTCATAATGTATATTTAGTCCCCAGTCTTACGCAAAACCTCTTGAGTGTGGGCCAAATGATACAAAGTGGGTATTCTCTATACTTCAGAAAAGATGCCTGCATTATCTATGATAAATATAAAAATATCATTGCCTTTGTAAAGATGGAGAATAAGAATTTTCCTATACGATGGAAATACGTGAAAGATACAGCCATGAAAGCTCAACTTGATGATTCATGGCTATGGCATCGAAGATTTGGCCACTTCAATTTTGCTGGACTAAAAGTTCTCCATCAGAAAAATATGATGAGAGACTTTCTAGCTATTTCAGAAACTTCAGATGTTTGTGAAGGCTGCCTCCTTGGAAAACAACAAAGACAGTCCTTCCCATCTGAAGGTGCATGGAGAGCTAAGAAGCCTTTAGAGTTAGTTCACACAGATGTGTGTGGTCCAATGAGAACTCCAACAGCCAGCCAGAATAAATATTTCATCCTATTTATCGATGATTATACAAGAATGATGTGGGTATATTTTCTTCGAGAAAGATCAGAGGTATTTTCAATTTTCAAGAAATTCAAGAATCACATCGAGAATCAAAGTGGCCGTAAAATTAAAGTTCTAAGAAGTGACAGAGGTACTGAGTACAACTCTAATGAGGTCAATAAATTCTGTGAAGATGAAGGCATCCATTATCAACTAACTGTTGGCTACGCCCCAGAACAAAATGGAGTAGCAGAGAGAAAGAATAGAACCATCATGGAAATGGCAAGGTCTATGCTAAAAGATAAAAACCTTCCCAATACGTTTTGGACAGAAGCAGTCTACACAGCCGTCTACCTCCTAAATAGATGTCCAACTAGAGCCGTTCAAAATAAAACTACAGTTGAAGCATGGAGTGGACGGAAGCCTTCGGCAAAGCATCTTAGAGTGTTTGGTTGTATATGCTACGTCCACATCCCTACTCAAAAAAGGAGTAAACTTGATGACAAGTCAGAAAAAGGAATTTTTCTCGGCTATAGTGACCAATCGAAAGGCTATCGGGTTTACAACCTCAGGACTAAGAAGCTCATGATTAGTAGAGACGTTGAGTTTGACAAAAATGCAGCCTAGAACTGGAAGAAGGAAAAGATTGAGAAACAATATGTCACATTGCTGGACACGCCATCTTCACAAGATGAGTCAACAATACAAGAAGAAGGACAAGCAACAGATTCCACTACTCAAGGTGCAACTCCACCAATCTCTCCAAGAGCGACGCAAGAAGAATCTACTCCAAAGTCCTCAGTACAAAGAGTAAAATCCCTTAGACAGATTTATGAAACATGCAACTTTGCTACACTAGAACCAGAAAACTATGAAGAGGCTGCCAAGGAAGCAGTTTGGATTAAAGCAATGAAGGAAGAGATCAAGATGATTGAGAAGAATGAGACTTGGGAGCTCGTCAATCGCCCTGAAGACAAAGAGGTCATCGGCATCAAATGGGTCTACAAGACAAAGCTCAATGTAAACGGATCAATCCAGAAGTACAAGGCAAGGCTTGTAGCGAAAGGATACTTACAACAACTAGGTATTGACTATACCGAAACTTTCGCTCCTGTTGCTCGCCTTGATACTATTCGTATGCTCATCGCCTTAGTAGCACAAAAAGAGTGGAACATCTATCAACTAGACGTAAAGTCGGCATTTTTAAATGGATATCTTCAAGAAGAAATATATGTGGAACAACCACAAGGATTTATTGTCAAAGGCCAAGAAGATAAAGTTCTAAAACTAAAAAAGGCGCTCTATGGATTAAAACAAGCACCACGAGCTTGGTATAGCAGAATAGATGAATACTTCATCAAGCAAGGATTCAGGAGGAGCATGAGCGAGCCAACGCTCTACGTCAAGACCCAAGGTAAGTCCGACACACTCATTATTTCTCTGTATGTAGATGATCTAATATATACAGGAAATAATGAAAACATGATTCAAGAATTCAAATAAGAAATGATGAAGACATTTGAGATGACGGACTTGGGCTTGATGCACTACTTTCTTGGCATCGAGATCAACCAAAAACAAGGGGTCTTTATCTCACAAAAGAAATATACCGAGAACCTCCTGAAGAAATTTAAGATGGACTATTGCAAGCCAGTTACAACACCGCTCATCACAAATGAAAAAATACTAAAAGAAGATGGAGCAGACAAAGCTGGCGCTTCGCTCTACAGGAGTTTGATTGGTAGTCTTCTATATCTCACTACAACAAGACCGGACATTATGTATGCGACAAGCTTATTATCACGATTCATGCATAGTCCGAGTCAGATTCATTTTAGAGCTGCCAAAAGGATTCTCAGATATTTGCGAGGAACTTCAGAGTACGGCATTTGGTATCGACCAAGTGCAAGCACCAAACTCATAGGCTACACTGACAGTGACTGGGCAGGATCAACTGATGATAGGAGGAGTACTACTGGGTATGCGTTCACACTGGGCTCTGGAATATTTTCATGGGCATCCAAAAAACAAGACTCAGTGGCACAGTCTACTGCAGAAGCTGAATATGTAGCAGCAGCTGCGACCACCAGTCACGCACTATGGCTTCGAAGAATTCTAGAAGACATCGGAGAAGCACAAATGGAGCCAACTTCGATACTTTGCGACAATAAGTCCGCAATTGCTATATCGAAGAATCCAGTCTTCCATGGCAGAACTAAACACATCGACATCAAATACCACTTTATTCGTGAAGTACAAAGTAATAGAGAGATCGAACTGAAGTATTGCAAGACAGAAGACCAAGTCGCGGACATATTTACAAAAGCATTATCACCGACCAAGTTCGAAACACTGCGAAGCATGCTTGGAGTATCACGAAATTGGATCAAGGAGGAGTGTTGAGAAGATTGATCCAATTTCTAGAATACTCTAGGATGTGCTCTTGTTAGAACAGTGTAGAAAAGTTCTAGAGATTTGTAGAAAAAACTAATGATGTAGAATTATCTAGAGTTTTCTTAGTTGCTAGATAATTCTAGGTTGTAGAATTCTCTAGAATATGTGGACTCCTATAAATAGGAGCTAGGTGTGTCAAATGTTGTAATCCGAGAGTAAGACCAACTACTTGCATCCTTTGTACAATTACAAAATAATATAAGTTGCATTCCCTTTCACTCCCTTGCTTCCTAAAACACATCACACATACATACATCAACCACACACGCTTCCGCAACCTCCACAGTTATCTTAAGACATTATGATATTTATGTCAAACAAAGAAAGAAAACCGAAGAGTTTATCCTTAAGAAATGTAGAAGCAGGTGTCTAACCGGGACAAACAGAAAGAGTGACCATGGAAGGGATGTGGCGTTCAGATTCATCGAAGACAGACTCGCATAATCTACCTCACAGTCAGAAGAGGAATGTTGGGATGTTTTTAATGTAGAGAGAACATTGTTCTGGCAAGTTAGACATATACTAAAAGCGCAAGAATATTTTCTACAAAAACGGCACTGACTTTTAGTAGTACCAATATTGCTCCTTAAAAAAACACACACAGCCATCGTTGGTCAACCTGCTAGGCATGCATCAGTATCAGGCACAGAAAACTACATATAAAAACTCAAGCATATCCAAATTCAAAAAGCGCTATCAGAAATGTAAAGTAAAAGCATCGTCTAGAAAAGTTGAATATGGCTAATAGCTGCCTTGGGTGAAATGGTGACTCCCCATTTCTCTGCCAACGGCCAAAAATAAGAACTAGATTGTACCTAAATACCAGAAAGAGGGAGGGGGAGAAAGAGGCGGTTGGAACATCATGGACCATGCGAGGGCAAGTAGATAACGAATGCTTTAGTGATACCTCTATAGCAACCATCGGTTCATTGACTACAGTAGTAGGAAGGTTTCCTTTTAAAGCTTTAATAACCGCTTCTATTCAATCCCGACTTCTTCCTGTATTTTGTTGCCATTGTTAGTCAATAGCAAAAACGAAATGCTCATACATACATAAACTGCACCTATTTGACTGACATGAGCTTCCAAAGTGCTTGCTCCTAGGTTAGGGGTCACGATAACATTTTCATGATAAATCAACTTGCTGGATCTTACCAGAGGCTCCTCCAAAAGTATGTCGAGTGCTGCCTAACAATGAGCCCCTTCAAATTCGTATACAGCACAAATAGCAGCCACTAGAGATTAAAGGAAAGTACCTGAGATACGGCTCCAGCATCGAGTGCCCTCACCAGAGAGTCTTCATCAATCAATTCTCCATGGGCGACATTGAGGATTTGAACTCCTCTTTTCATCTTAGCAAAGGTCTCATCATTGAGCATCTTTCTTGTAGCAGGAGTAAGGTGCATGTGTAAAGAGATGAAATCCGCTATTGCTATGGCCTTATCGAAGCTAACTAACTCTACACCTATTGCGAGGGCAAGATACTCAGAGGCATAGGGATCGTATGCAATTACGTGCATTCCCAGACCTTTGGCACGGCGAGCAACTTCAGATCCAACCTCTCCGAAACCCATCACAGCCAAGGTCTTCCCTGAAAGGCATTTGCCCATGTATTTCCTTCGTTGCCAGTTACCTGCACTTGGCAGAGCATGTACCTTACAGAAATTTCGAGGATTATGGCTGAAGATACGAGTCAAAATCCTTAGTCATCGGTCACCATGTTAATTCGTTATTCAATTATATAGATACAGAGAAATGAAGAACTTTACGTTGTCAATTTTTTGTGTTCAAAAGTGACAAAAGATATATAAGGAACATCCTTACCAAAAAAAAAAAGATATATAAGGAACAAAATGGCGCCCAATATGCTACTTCAAGTACTTACGTTTTTTCATAAGCATTCAAATACTTGTGCATTGATGGATAGACAATCTACGGGATATGGGTAAGAAGCAATTTTCACATAATGTGATTATCAAACAGCTAGAAAACAGTTAGGCGAAAGAGGAAAAGAGAACTAAAGAAACAGATCGAATGTTAATAAACTTAAAAACAGAGCAGCTTTTTAACATCACGTTATTGGAAACTGATGCTTGTAGCCTGTGGCTGCTAGATCTTCACATGAATGAGTCTTTTAAAAGGAAAACAAGTTCAAGCCTTGCGAAAAAGGTAGATCTAGGCCCGAAGTGTGCCTTGATCATACTTGCAGAAGACAGCCTCATTGACTTTAACAATGACGAATGGCTGCAACAGCACATGATATGCTGGTAGGCTTTCTGAATTGGAATAGATCATATATCATATACTAAGGTTTCATGCTTAAATTCCATATTCATATGCTTAGTCTAGTATTCAGATATTTCTTGATGGATCATCTCGGCCTTCACACTGTAAAATAGCAATTTCTTGCACGATTGAGATAAACAGATGATCATGATCATTCCAACTTAAAGATTCATCAGCAAAAATGGCATTTTTCTTAAGCATTGACTAAGCATAAAATAAGTAGTCAAACAAAGTAAGTTAAAAAGAGTCACATGGACTTCAGAGAGAAATAATTAAGTAACCGTCTTTAATCAATTGTGAGGTTAACAGCATGTTCAAAGCCAACCACAGATAAAATAATGATGATAATAATTTGTTATGGGTCTACTCATTCATGAATTTGTGATTCGCAACGTACTATTACACTTATGGTGACCCAAAAACAATTATGCTAGCAAAACCTGACGAACCCGGATTAAGGCAAAAAGTGCGCCCTTAACATAGGGGGGCCATATAGGACGACACTCATCAAAATTAAATAATTTTTCGAAAAAAGTTATATTTTTTTCCCAGCCGTCTGATTTAGGGGATGATATCACAAGAGATCCAATTCCAAACCTGACTTCAAATTCTTAATACGGTTTAGATGCTTCCTTGGTTACGACAACTTTGCAGTGACTTCACAATATAAAAAATTGTGAAGTCAATTGAAGGCAAAGCTCACAATTATTGCTTAGAGTCTCTTCTTAAATCGTACTTATCCATCGCAAACAATGGTTTCACAAATAGTCCATATTCAGTGTTATTAATCACGTGGACACATTTCATCTTAAATTTATATAAGCATTAGCACTTAATCTTATTAATATAGCACATGAAATTTGATCTTAGCTCCTATGCAAGTCACGAAATCAAGTTCCAGTAAGAAAAAGAACAAAGAAAAGAAGAAAAATTGGACTAACCGAACTTGATGGAAACGGTTGCTCGAGCGATGTTTCTTGCCATAGCCATCAAGAGCGCGATCGTGTGCTCAGCAACCGCCGCCGTACTCGCGTTCGGCGCGTTCACCACCAAGCATCGGTTCTCATTCGCCGCTGCCAGATCCACATTGTCAATGCCGAACCCGGCGATTCCGACGACCTTCAACCTCCCACGGGACAACCGGAAAACTTCCTTGCCCACCTTTGTCTCGCTGCTCACGATCAGTGCCTCGCAGAGCGCAGCCTTCTGGCTGAGCTCCTCAGGATCGAGATCAACGGAGTAGTCGACAATGTCAGCGTGACTCCGGAGGAGCTCGAGGCCCGCTTCCCCAAACTCCTCCGCCACCAGAATAGTGGGCTTCCTGCCTCCATCGCCACAGGCAGTTCGTAACGACATGCAGAGTCGCACAGGGAGGAGTCTCCGGCGGCGAGAGGAGGGACAAGAAGCCGCGAGAGGGAGAGAGCGTTTGGTGAGTTCGATCGGAATCATAATGGTCGCCATTTTCGCAGTGAGTGATCGATGACCAACCTTCTTCAAGCTAAGGAGATGGTTAGATCGTGGAGCTTCGAAGCTGGGTTCTCGACGTGGCTATGGCCGGTTTTGTCGAGGGCAATGAAGATGAAGCCGAGGTTGTGTTCGTGGAAGAAGAGCAGGTGACAGAGAAAGGGAGGGAAGGGAAGGACGAAGAAGAAACGGGGAGAGAGATCCACGAATCAAATGCATGAACACTGGTTTATAATACTAGTTGACGTGTCCAAGTGAGGATGAAAATAAGGTGGACTATATATATATATATATATATATATATATATATATATAGACGTAAATTCGTATGCTAATCTTGACTAATCTATGAAATTTGAATAGTCTTTAGAGAAGGTCCAGTGTTTTTGCCCTTTTTTGTTTATGTGTTCAAAGAACAGTAGGGAGCAAAGCTATCAATAGTTAATATATAATACAAAATGCATTCAAGATTTTTAAATTTATAAAGTGTGCTTGAATCCTAACCATGTTTTTGGCCAAACCTTATTGAGAGCAATGCCTTGGCCTAACCTTTTGAATCATAATCATGTATGGTTATGATCCTTACAGTGCCTGATTTTGTAGACATTCAAATTATATAAACTATTGACTCCGCCCGCCGCTCTGTTAGAGATTGATTGCTTATATATAAAAGGCTTCATGACTTAATCCCATTTCTGAAAATATTTATGTCTCCATTGTGCGTATATGTTGTTCAGGACATTCAACTCTGATTTTTCTGTGCGTGATTTTGTTTCATTTTTGGGTAATGAAAAAGAAAAAGAAAAATCAGTACAAAGTTAAACGTTTCATGATATTTCTCAATTTTTTTCTTTATTTTCCTCTCAATTCAGTATATGTATTAAATTCATGGCACTTATGACAACAAGATGGAGGCAGCTTCTAATGAAATTTCATAAATTTGTCTGGTATTTCAAACGGCAAAAGAGGTGCGTATGGAGCGGGCATGTCCATAATCCTTAGACCCGTAAATTTACAGATCCTCTTTAAGAAAATTCACCTGGTGTTAACGGCTAATTATTGAAATCCTTGGGAACCATGTGTTATCTGAGAAAACGTGTTTCAAGTCTCCATCAAAGTTCTTCTTAGCAGGGTCATAAGACATATTTGAACTAATTAATAACAGCAAGACAAGGCACCAAACAATAAAAATTAAAATAAAAAATTGGGTCCGATTCATCTAATTCAATCGAATAAAGAACATTTAAAACCAATCTCAAGAGGTAGTAAGATATATTATCACCATGGGAATTCTCTTGTTGAACTCAATTTGACTAACAAACAGGACATAATAATCAACTCTTTCATATCGTATCCGCGCAATGGGAATTCTCTTGGGGCTCCAGCTTGTCTTGAACCAAAAATGTAATATTCAGTTAACTCCTAACCCGGTCGGTGGCAATGATAATTAGCCTGGTCGACGGCGAATGGCGGACAACATGACCGGTCCTTGCGGTTCGGGATTACACCTGGGAACTCTTGATCTCGTGTCTCATTCTCATGGCAAAACATTTGAACTTGTAACTTGCAAGGCGTTTACATGTGATTTCCAAGAAATTGTATAACAGTTGAAGGGAAGTATAGAAATAATAATTTGGTCCCCGTAAATTATATTGTACAATTTAGGTTAGGATTGTACTATTCAAAGAGTCAAAGATTCCATGGTGGTCAAATTTCTTGTACAATGTCCCCAACCGAACCTGCACCCACAGAAAAGGCCAATGAGGGTCTTAATTATATTTTGTTATTACATAGAACATAAGATTAAACTAGGCAAAGAACATTATTTTTTTTTCTCCAACAACCTTACGTGTTGGACTTAATTGATGCGGGGTTAGATGTATGAAAAATGATTTGGAGAATGAAAGGAGCGAGAACGACTTCTCTACCTTTTCCATTCGATCGAAAGCAAACTGTTGGAACCAGACCGATGAATTCTCAAGAAATTATATCTTTATGTTCAGGAAATTACATGTGATTGATAAAAAGTTTAAGCAGATAGTATGACGTATTGCAAGTCAAAATGGAAGAATTCATTGCTTTGAATGCATCATAGGATCATGAAAGATGGACTAAGTCCAGCCAATCTTGCTGTGTAAGAATACTTTGCAGAAAAATGGGGCAATCAAACCCAAGAATCACTTCCTTAGACATTTTCCGCCTACCGTGAAACGAAGAAGTAAGGAAATAAATCTGTAATACGTAATGTTAATTTTTATTTTTCAACATTTAATATTTTTTTAATTAATGCCCGGAAATAAATCAGCCAAAAAAACCAAAGGAGCCCATCTATTGGATAGACAACGGTCCATGATAAATCAACTGGATACGTCTATGGGTATAAAGATGTTATGCATTGAGCATACGAAATTGGTTTATAATTCAAAAGAAAGTTCAAATATGAAGATTAATATACATATTTGATTAAGATTGGAGTCTCCTACATAAATTTAAGGAAAATTGTCAAAAAGTTCTAAACTTATTATACGACGGTGAATTAAGTTTTAAATTTTTAGTTGTGCCAATTTAGTCTTGTTCGAGGATTTCTTTATTTTTTTTCTAATTTTTTAATGAATCACCAATATAGTTCTTCCAACTATGTTTAATAAAAAAAATCACTAACATTGTGGCCCAATCACTTTTGCTCGTCTTACATGGGACGAGTAGCACTAATCTGGATGATTTTTGTAGTTTTTTTTTGTAAATTTTTTTTCTTACATTTTTTTCTTTCCTTTTTCTGTTTTTTGTTTTCTATTCCTTTTTATACCAGGCTAGTGAGGGCCGAGGGCCAGCTACCTTGTCGACAAACGGGCAAGGGCCGCAACCAAGGGCTTGCAATCCGTCGAGTGGCCAACGAGGTGTTGTGGCCCTTGCCCACCCTTGTTGTGGCTAGCGAGGGCCAAAACTCTTGAACGTGATCAGCGAGGCCTTCGACACCCTTGGCTAGTGTCAAGACTTAAGAGGCCTCACTAGCCCTATGTGGAAATAAAAAATAAGAAATCGATAAAAACAAAAATAATGGAATTTAAAAAATGCAAAAAAAAAAGTCCATTGTAATACTAACAAGAAAGACTACATTAGCAAATTGTTATAAATTTTAAGAATAAATTCGTAAACGATAAAAAAGTTTGAGACCAAATTGGCTCAACTAAAATATTTATAACTGATTTGACCACCATATAATAGATTTACGGCTTCTTTTATAAATTTCCCTACAATTTGCACTCTTACAGAATTCTGTTTTCAAGAATTACACTTTACCCCGTCAAGACAACCTCTCTCGAGGTAGAGACCGCAACATCCTTAGGTCATGTTCAATTGTCCGGAACTAGATCAACATAGGGTACACGCCCAGCGTCTTATTGGCACTTTTGCCGATGAATTATTGTACACTTGAAAATAAGCACGTCAGCTTTGGACAAAGTATGTTATTAGGGTGCCTTTGTAATAATATTATAATGGGGCATGTGATGATCTTGTACCATCTTGATCTTTTATTGTCTTATGGTTCAATTTTTAAAGGTTCTTATTGCTTATAAGTGTATTATTCTTCGGTTATGAAATAAGACCGAGTTTGGATAATCTCTACGGCATACAGTTCTCTATGTCTACCAAAACACTTTCATTCTCTACCTCATGTTGATGTTATTGTATGTTAGAGTTGCACCTTTAGCTTGATAAAGTGAGTCGGCTGTGAGCATGCTCCCCACTCACCAATGTGAATCCCATGATCAGAAACTTTCTGCAATTTGAGAGTTCTATATAAATTCATGGTGTCTAGAAACTAAAATGCAATCCTATATTAAATCCGAGAGAAGGGCCGTAACGTGGGATAACATATTTGTCTTAGATATCCATTAATCTATATAAATATGTATATGGTACATGATGATTAAATTTATGTTATATTTAAGTAAATATTATTTAGTAGATATTGGATATTCAAATCCCACAATATATAAGAAGTTTGCCGACACCTGCTTCAAATGCATTCATTTTCTCAATCGGGCAATATATATTTGAAGCCTAAATTACACTATATACTTCAAATCTGTACTGTTCCCGGTTTTAGATAGTTCACTAGATAACTGAGTAAATGGGGGGTTGAGACAAGCATATGAGCCAGCTACATGAGCTCTGTAAGATGGGAATGGAAGAACCTCATTGTCTGAGGGGAATTTACCACCGACCGAAAATGGTGATGATCAACGTTTGAATGACAAAATGACAACTAAAGAGGTTTTGAGACGACGAGTTTCCGAAGGAGAGGTGTCACAAGAGACGAAGGCCAAAAAGTTTACTTGCGTGAGGCAGTGATTTGTCCTACGATTTGCTTCCTCTGCTTCTTTCTAAGACAGTAAAAAGCTCAGAATGCAAATCAATCGTCTCTCATGCTACAGATTCTATTATGTATGTTGAATAGAAAGAAGGATACAACGTCTGCTGAAGTAGTTTCTAGCAGGGAAGGCGTATCACTGGTTTAGGGTTTCCTCATTCTCACTTGGTCTGGCTCGAGTGACGGACTTGTCCAGTGAACAATTGGTGCTTCGCCGGTGTTTAAAGTAGAATATTTCAACAGCGGGTAAGGTGGACTCGAACCTCGCCGTAACACAAACGGGACATAAATCAAGAAAAAGAAAGAAGGCAAAAATAAAAGAAAAGAAAGACTGGGCTTTAAACGAGGTCAAAGCTCTATCCAATGGCCTCACGCTCGTAATCTAAACCCCCGACAGCGCCTTTCTTTTCTTCACTTCACATGCATAATGCATTATCACACACACTCTCTCTCGGTGAATCTAGTTTATGGTTTTTTTCCTTATCTTTTTAATTTTTTTCACCAGTTGTCGGTCCATCTTTTGACGTTTGGGAAATGGATCTGCTGTACAGTACAGCAGCCCACAGCCTTCCTCGCCTCCCCCCTCCCCACACACAATGAAAAAGACCGACCCCCCTCCCTCCTCTATAATGGAGGGCCGTCCGATCCCGCTAAGTCACGCTAAATCAGTGGATCGTCAAGCCAGACTGTCCGGATTCCTCGTGCGTTTTCACCCTGCTAACTTCCTCCATTCACACGGGCAAGATTGCCGTGTTGAAAGGTGGATTGGAGTCGACTCTTTGGGTCAACCAGGAGGAGGAAGCGGTAAGGAGTTTGTTTACCTATAAAAAAGAGTGGGCTCAAGATGAGTCCAAAAGAGTGGGCTCAAGAGTTTCTGGGATGCACATCCGTGAAGTTTATTTCCTCATGACCGAAACTGCAATTGGCTGAGGCTAACGCGTTTTCGGGAGAGTGGGCACGTTCTCTTACTCAGCTAACCCAATTATTTTTCCTCCTTTCCCGTACGGAGATGCAGACTGTAGTACATCTCTCTACTCGTGCATTTGCTCCTGGGCAATAAGGGATTATACAAGTCTCTCTGGTCAGCAAAACTGTTAAGCGTCCATTTTTAAAAAAACTTTTTTTCTCTCTCTCACAGATAGAAAAACATAATGAAATGATTAAGAAAAGACGGAGAGCCACTGTTCCGCGGTCTCTGTGGTAGAGTCCCCCTTGATTCTTCACATCCCGTTTACAACAGCAGGCCTATGCCTTTTGCTTCTCATAGGAATTGGATCCCCGCCTTCCTTCGGCGAAAGAAAGATCCTTTGCTGGATTTCTGTATGCCGACCAGTGCTTCAGAGTTTCAAGCACAGCTTCTAAGATCTGCTTCTTGATGTGCTTCTTTGCCACTTGGATTCATCTGAGTCTTCTTTTTCTGTCCTAACCGGTATGTTGTTACATCTTCGTCTTTGCAATTACCCATTTGTAAGAATCAAATAAAGACTTACCAACCGAACATCCTAGTGTAAGTGGATTACTTTCTGTAGGATAGTGCTAGCGGCGATGCCTAGAGAAAAGGATCCATTTTGGAAGCACGTGACCTCCGTGAATCATAGCAAGTGGAAGTGTAACTTCTGCGGAGAGGAGTATGCTGGAGGTGCTACAAGGATCAAGGCTCACTTGGCTGGAATCGCACGCTTTGGTATTAAAGAATGCGAGAGAGTCCCTGGTGATGTAAAAGCAGAAGCCAGAAAAAAAGTGAAGGACTCTAGCGACGGAGGAGTATCTGAGCAAAGGATCCAAGGAAATGTTATAGCAGCTTCGACCAGCACATCCCATCCCCCAAATGTGGAGGGCGGAAATAATTTACAATCTCCACAAGGTATGGAATTCCAAATTACCCCAAAAAGTGGGGAATTTAGTAACGTAAAAAATAAATGATCGGATCTGAGGTACTAATTGATCTTATCTGAGGCATGATTTTAAGATTACTATTGTTTTTCAATAACTAAAGATCCATTTCACGGAATGGCAAAAGCAATCAGTTATCCTGTGCCCTAAACGTCAGAATGTTCCTGAAGCCAGCTATGTAAATCGGACTAATGCTGTTGTGTATCTCAATCAATCACCAGGTATGCCTCCCTTGCAACCACAGCGTCGTGGTTGGATGGAAGAGATGCCGCAGGAAGAGAGAGACCCCGCATTAAATGGCGCTACCAGTTACTACAGTGAATCTCCCCTGCCAAATTTATTCTTCCCTGATGAACTGTTGCTCCCTGATGAACTGTCGCCTTTTTTTAACAAGTCTCTTGACCTTGAGACATTAATTGCACAACAGAATCCAAGTGCGCCATTGCCATCACCGAACCACCAGCTCCTTCATAGCACTTTCCAGAATGAATTACAAGGGTCCATTTCGCAGGTTCCCATTGCATCAGATACTGACCTCAGTAACATAGCAAATATGGCCGGCCCATCATCGTCACAAGGTATGCCTTGATTTATCTAAATAGATATTGTTGAGCCGAATGCTCCCAGATTATCGTACACAAAATGATCATTGATGCTTTCATTACATAAGTGATTCTTAATCGTATTCTTAACTCTCTAGAATAACTCAAATTCATCTCTTTTCATATCGCATGGGTTCCCAATTACAATGGTATCGTTGCATATTCTGTACGCCAGATATAACTATCTTTTTACTGTACTATTTCTTTCATCGAATATTTGATTTTTGCGAATGTTGATTTCCGCTGTAGATACTTTGCATGGTCAAGCTCTAGATGTTTTACCTGTACCCATGGCTTGATTTGAAAGTCTCATAGTCGATTAATCTTACACTAGAATATTTTATTGCAACCAGCTTCGATGCCCCCACAACGTCAAAGTGCTCCACATGAATCCACTAATCTCAAGACAGCGCATCAGAATCCAACCGTGTCATCATCATCATGGGGAGTAAGTCCATTCACATGTCATCCCCCACCTCCATTGGACATGGTTCCATTTTTCCCTTCATCATCACAAGCTCCAATTGATGCTCCTCCATGTCCTCCGGTTCTACCTTGTGGAATAGGCCCATCGTCAGTACCAGGTCTATGGTTATTTACAAAGACTAATCCTTATGCATCACCATGTTACATTATTTTGGGGCAGCAAGAATGCTATCGTGGGACTCTAACCGACGAAATTTTTTTAATTACAGAATTAGATATGAACGAGGGTGCACCAGTGACGAATCATCCATACACAGGCAACATCTTTGAAGAGGATAGAGCTTTGAAAAGAAAACTAGAAGTGCTCACTGGCACAGCAGCCAGCATAAGGGATGAGATAGAATTTGGTGCATCTCTATTCCTGAAGAAGGTGAGAATGGAAGTTGAAAATTGGTTGACGGGTGTGGAGAAGCTTAAAAATGATTGTACTGGAGCAGCACGTGAGGATTGTTTGCCACCACATCAACAGGTGGATTTACTGATGCGAGAAGCAGAAGACCTTAGGAGACAAGGCAAAGGACTATTCGAGGCGAGAGAGACTAAAGCCAGTAAACTATTTGAAGGAAAGATGATGGGAGAGGCATTTCAGATAAATTCTAAAAAGATTTTGAAGTACCTAGTAGAGAAACAAATATCTCGACTAGGCATTCATGGAATGGGAGGTGTCGGTAAAACAACTATTATGGAGCACATCCATGATAGACTCCTCGAAGTAGCAAACTATGGCAATGTGTTGTGGATCACTGTGTCACAAGATTTCAACACAAAAAGTTTGCAGGACGACGTTTGGTATGCACTGAAAGAGCGCAAACTAGAAGAAAATGATGTGAGGAAACGAGCAGCAATGTTGTCCCATTGTTTAATTGAAAGAGGGAACTCTACAATAATTTTTGATGATGTGTGGGCACCTTTTGATCTTAAAAAGGTGGGAATCCCTATGACAGGAGATGGAATTAAGTTGGTCATAACCACACGATTGCTTGATGTTTGTCGCCAGATGCATTGTCAAGAGACGATAAAAATTGAACCTCTATCTCAAATAGAAGCCGAGAATTTATTTTTGGAGGAGCTTGGATCCGATGTAGCACTTAATTTGGAAACTCAAGAAATTGTGAAGTCTATTGTTAAGGAATGTGCAGGCTTGCCGCTTGCAACCATCACGATGGCAAGAAGCATGCAAGGAGTTACCAATTTGTTTGAATGGAAGGATACCTTGGAGAAATTGAGAGAATCAGATATGGGGCAAACAGATATGGCAGAGAAGGTCTTAATGAATCTACAATTCAGTTATGATCGCCTTTGTAATCTTGAAGTTCAACACTGTTTCTTATCTTGTGCACTATATCCAGAGGATCAATTGATTGAGAAGTTCGAGTTGATAGAATTCTTTATTGACCAAGGATTGATTGGTGGATTGGACACGAGGGAGAAACAATATGATAGAGGCCTCACCATACTGACCAAACTTGAAAATGTCTGTCTATTGGAAGCTCATCGGAACGAGATGAAGATGCACGATTTGATTAGAGACATGGCATTGCACATCATGGGAGCGACCTCCGTTGTAAAAGCAGGAAATGGGTTGACGGAGATTCCACTTGAGGAATATTGGACGGATGCTTTGGAGAAAGTTTCCCTAATGGGGAATGACATTGGAGAATTCCCGTTGGACATGTCACCAAATTGTCCTAAACTATCGACTCTTCTGTTGAATCATAGCTTGGGGCGAGTTAGTGTCATCCCTGATTCTTTCTTCAAAAAACTATGGAGGCTAGAGGTTCTAAACTTGAGTTGGTGTGGTCTAACAGAAATTCCAAATTCCATCTCAGACTTGGTAAACTTGAGAGCACTATTGCTTCGTTGGTGTGGTAAACTACGCCATATCCCTTGTATAGGGAAGCTCGTGTCTTTAAGAAAGTTGGATGCTAGGTGTTGTACAAGTCTTGAAGAGATCAAGGGTCTGGAAACGTTGGTGAACTTGAGATACCTTGACTTATGGGGGACATGTATAAAGAGATTACCCAAAGGAACACTCGGAGGTTTGCTAAAATTGCAGTATCTTAGTGTTGGGGCACAAAATGAAGAAGACATCACAAAATTGTTGGCATTGGAGGCACTTCAATGCTACTGTGGAGATGCAGATGATTTCAACAAGCGTGTGAGGTTTGTTGAGCAGAGTAATTGTCGCTGTTACGATCTCACCACTAAGAAATCCTATGAACCATTATTTGAGGTGGGACTATTTTATAATGCTCCTTTCTTTAATTTGGGAAGGAAAGTCGTCATTGATGGGTGGAGTCATGCTATTGTGAGTGTGGGAGGGGAATGCGCTGGCAATTTTATTTTGATTCCCAAAGATGTGCAGAAATTGATAATAATGAATTGGGACGGTACGACAAATTTGGCTGGCATGGGTCCGCTTGAATGCCTTGAGGTGCTAGAAATAAAAAGAGGGGAAAACTTGCGAGTGCTCTGGGGAGGACAAGATGAAGAAGTAATCGACATCCATGACTCCCCAGCCACAACCCCGAGCCTTCTCCTCTTCCCAAGACTTAGAGTTTTGAAAATAGATGGATGTCCGGAACTGAAGTATCTCTTTGGGTATGGGTCCAAATTCTCCCTTCCGCATCTACGAAAGATTGAAATAGGAAACTGTGAGGAAATGGTGGGGATCATGGCGACAGTTACATCACCACCACCAGGTCATAACCCAACCTTCCCCAGTCTAGAAAAGATTATTGTTTGGAAGTGTGTTAAAATGAAGAGAGTGGTGGAATCCGAGTGGCTGCCCCACTTCCCTAATCTGAGAAAAATCAGAGTATGTGATTGTGCGAACATGGAGGAGATAATTGGAGGCCCTCACCCTAACATGACAGTTGAAGATATTCCTCTCGAATCTCTTGAAGTAAGAGGTTGCAATAAAATGAAAATGCTGTTAAGGCATGAGTGGCTGATCCATCTTCAACATCTTCAAACTATCTGTGTCGATCTCTGCAAAGATATGGTGGAGATGATAAGCGGAGCAAGACAAAGCCAAGAAGGAAGCCTGATAAGCGAAGCGGGAGGATGCCAAGAAGGAAGCATAATGACTCCGATAACCAACACATCCTTCCGGTCCTCAATTTCTCTCCCAAAGCTGAAGCACTTGCTACTGGACAATCTCCCTCGGCTAAAGAGCATATGTGAAGTCTCAGTAACTTGCGATTCCATTGAAGGTATAGTGGTTCTCAAATGTCCAGAACTGAAGGTGATTCCTTTGCGGCTACGATTACATGATATTAAGGACCTTCCGCGCATTTGGGTGGAAGATGAGGAAAAGTGGAAGACGCTGATGTGGGATCATCCCGATGCTCAGACTATTCTTCAGCCTTATCTACGAAAAGCGGAGAAACCGGGGTTTCCAACTACCATTGGTAAGTGTTAATTGATATTTGTCAGGTTCAATATTCCTTAAGGAAATTGAGGAAAATACAAAGTGTTTGACAATTATTCTGAAAGGGTTTCGAGGTGAAAAGGTGTCATTGGGAATACTGAAAGCTGAATGCTAAAGTTTTCAGCATTTCTCAAAAATTTATTTCCAAAATTGAACCAAACGTGGTCGTAATTGCTTCACTCCTTAAATTACAAGATGTAACTTTTCTGTCTACAGTTATGCAATTCTTAACAGCGGCCCTTTGCAGAATTATACACCAATTGAAAGGATCTCAAGGGACGTTGCTTTTGAAGAAAGCACTGCTGCTCAAGCATGCTTTCCTTGAAACTCGACTAAAGTCAAAAGCCATACTTTGTTGGGCAAAAGGTACGTTATATTGCGTATTTTGAATCTCATAGCATGTTTTATTTACTAGAAATAAGTAATCTCTCAAGACTAGTTAAGAGATGATGTTATGCTTTTGGTTCATTTTCCTTGTCAGATTGAATCTTTGTAAGTAGTTGGTTTGGGTGAAGACCACTTATTTTCCGGAAGTGTAATGTTCTGACTTTCTGCTGCTAATTTATGAGTAAAATGTCTTTTAAAATCTGTATATATCTTTGTCTTCGGGATTATTGCTCGATTGGATCAGAAAATCACAAAGTTAACGGTCAAAGTTGTCTACTGAATGAAATAGCCTTAAGTAACCGCAAAGCATTTTGGTTTTCGATAAAAGCGAGTTCATGTATGAGCTGAAAAATGGTGCTTGGCAATGAGTATCTCGCCAAAAGAGCATCTGGTGCATTATAGATACTTAAAAATAATGGAAGAGAGAGAAGGGGGAAAAATGGTCGAAGACTTAATTCCTTGTGGCCCGTTAATCGTGCAGTCGTTGAAGTGCCACGTACCACTTCAAAATTCTTTAGCAAGATCAGTTTTGCTTTTTTCCATATGATAATCAATTGAATATTTCAATGAATATCAGTGATATCAAGAAGCCAAATAATTTAGTTTTAATCAGAAAAAATAGTAACATCGTCATGGCCACGTCCTCACTTTCACTTGGTTAGACAATCCATAATAGCAAAATTGGGTACGATAAACAAAAAGCCTTGTAGTGATCTTTCCGAAATGTTTAGGCATTTACAATGAAAAAGATTCATAACATTGGTTAATTGAGAAGCATTCGACCCTTATGATGATCAAGTCCTTGGCAAAATGATAAATGTATCGCTGCAACTTTCTTTTTTTAACTCTTTTTAAGTTTTTTTTAAATCATTACGATATCCAAAATTTTTTAAGCTTTTTTATCGAGCGCCGCAATTCCTTATTACTAGCAATCCGTTCTTATTTAACTCCATTTTATCTAGATGTCCTTTAAAGTGTCCATTACTTTTGTATGATTAACTCTCTGTTGTTCTTGCTTCAAGTCATTGGACTTTGTGAGAGACCCACCACAAGTTGATGTGTGGTACGTCGTCGTAAGGACAACACATGGTTTAGATTCTTTATGTCTACACTATTATATAAAAGCAAACAAGGCCTCATATTTTTAAGAAATCCCAATCATCTTTTCTTTTGTTCCCTTAAATATCCTTAATTACTTTTTATACAAATGTCGTGTCCAAAGATAAATCCGCGGCCTCTTCTTCCCAGCTGGGGTTGGAGTGGGGGTATTTTCGCATTACATGGAAGTTTTTGACGCAGAAAACGTAGTTAAGCTTACTAGACCAGCTTCAGAGTCATCTCAGCAAGTCTGAAGAGCTGAAGACACCAATGTTCGAGCAGTTTAACACCTCTGTTGCAATGAACCAATCAAAGAGGTTGCCTGAAACACTACTCAAAGGTCGGAAACTTGTTACGTGAAACTGCAGGTGGCTACAAAAGCAAATAGTTTCAAAGCAATAGCAACAAAGAAAATGGTTTAAAAGAAGCTTTAATAGGATGATATACAGAGAATAGTGACAAGAGAGTTTTTCTTCAGTTGGGGAATATAATTATTCAATGACCAAAAGGAGTTTCCAGACATCCAAATTCATGAGTCTGATAGCTGGAAAATTATTTACTATTTTCAGAAGGATTTACCAAATAAAAAGCCATCTAATCCCATGAGTATTGATGATAGCATTGAGATGCATCCTTTCTTTATATTGGACAAGAAACAGTGATGTAAGTTGCATTAACATCATAGGAAACAGAGAAGATGAGAAATCTAGGGAACAGCCCCACATGAAAAAACTCGCCTCTATGTCGCAAGCTTTCCAAACAAAATTCCTCCAAATACAAGGGCTCCAAACCACTTGTTGGACACAAATCTGCACCACTCAAATGTGTGAGAGAGATTCACATAGGATGAATTTTGAATAGCAATGACTTGTTTAATAAAAAGGAAAGTAGACGCAGGAGATATTTAGCAAATTCTGAAGAGATTTAACACGTTGAATTGTTTGAACAATATATAAAGAGATTCCTATTGACATGCAAAAACATCCAACGCAACATAATGAACTATGTTCTGGTAGCCGAGAATTACTGTCATCAAAGAACTACATTAGATTCTTTGACAAAGCAAAAGAATAGTATGAACAAGCAATCCCATATACAGTGATGAAGCCAATAAGCCTAAGGCTTCCACTCTTGATCACCGTAAACATTGGCAACCAGAGAATATATCCCAATACCATCAACCAAAGATGGTTATATAGTGATTCCTAAAAGAATTACAATGATTTCACACTTACACTGAACTATGTCTCTCACAAAAAAGGCCATTCTAGATGTCAATCACCTATATCACTAGTAAGAAAAAAAGAACTTTTTTACAAAGGAAAGAAACAAAGCACTTTATTATTATGAAAAACTGTTATGAAAGACCTTTAAAAGAGAGGGGGGGGGGGAATCATCTTAAATGAATGGCCGTCTAGGCATTCATCACACTTGCAAAGTAATTAAACACTAGGTTAGATTATTTGAGTTACATATGATGACTTTGTCCTCCTTCTGTGTTCTTAATATTGATTCTATACCACTATTTGGCTCGTCGAAAGAGTTCAAAGAACTAAAGATGTTGAAGTAAACTACTCGACGAAAGAGTTTAAAGAACTAAAGATGTTGAAGTAAACAGAGGGTTTATTGCTCGACTCGATCCCAAATACATACTTTCGGTTATAATCGACACGGCATGATAGATCACCCGTCAAAATTTGCCATGCTATATGTCCAGAAGCAGCAGTAAGAAATGCGTAGTATGGCCATCCTGCTCCACATGCATCATTGAAAAAATATAATGAGTTTGCCATTAATATTGAAAGCCAGAATCCTTAAGACAGGAGAAGACTAATACCAATATCAGCATTATATCCACAGAGCGCAAGACTGCTAATGCAAGCGATTCCAAAACCAGAAATCCATTCCTTCGACAAATCTCCAAATCTCAATGCCGTTGATCTAACACCCACTTTTACATCATCTTCTTTATCCTTTAAAAATTAGGAAACAATGTGGTAATCAGTTATAATTAAAGGCGAGTGGGTTTTCTGGGAGTAGGGGTCCAGGAGGGAGAGAAATTCTAAAGTACAAATAACTTTAAAGCCTACAAAAAACAGACAGAAAAAGAGAGCCAAAAAAGGATGGTTTGTGCATAAACTGAATAATCTCACATATTACCAGATCATTGCAAGTACCAGAGAATAAAATGCAAGTTAGTCTCTACATTCACGGGCACATAACACAGCATATAATCTTTATGCTCACATAACCACTATTTGAGACTTCAATAGTAACTCCAGCAATTGCATATTCATTTAAGGAAAAATAAACAGCCACGCATTTCATGATCATTTGAGGAACAGCAACGAGCCTAATAAGTTGTCCCTTCTTAGCAGTTTTCATCCAACAAATTCAAGATGAGCATAAAAAACAACACTTCTTCCAAAAATCTCTCAGAATTAAAATAAAATTGGGCAAATCAAATCCATATGTCAAAAATGAATATGTTCTTGATTCTACCATGTTGCTTTTGAGAAAAGGTACTCAAATTAAGTATGATTTGCATAACAAAAGGCACAATATAAACACCTCAACAAGTTTAACGAGATACGGTCAGAAACCTGGTCTCCATAAGTAGTGTCACACACAAGAGTCCAAAAAACTCCAGAAAAATATAGAGGAAGCACGATATAAGGATCCAATTTTCCTCTAACAGCAGCCCATCCGAGTAAAGCTCCCCAATTGAAAGTCAAACCTAGATAGGCCTGCGGCTGCATTGGCATTGAAAATTTTCCTAGACGTTAGACAACAGATAATGTCAATAAAAAGCACAGTAGAAAGATTATGCCCACTGTGACAAATAGAAATCCAGTTTTATTACCCAAAACGTGAACCTTTTCATCAACGGATAGGAGAAGACAAGCAACAAAGAAGAAGCTACCAGTGTACGGCTGTCAAAAGATAATGAAGCTGCAATCATTATGAAAAGAAGAAAACAACCAGTGCATATACCATGACCACTTCTAAATGCTTTCATACTAACTATATCTGAATATACAAGAATCCGATATCAGAAAAATATATAGATAAAAAAAAGGCCAACATCCTTTAGCATGTCCATCTTCCTTTAAAACAAGGATGGAATGGCAAAATTCCTAAATGTTGAACCTAATTCTGGTATACTGCTGAGATGAAAGTCGAAGCAGCAAGGTGATTACAAAATTATGGCAGAAACAAAGGTGAATACTTTTACTCCGAAAAGAAAGCAGCCACTAATGGCTATAAAACGTAATGAGTTTGCATAGGGAATGGAATAAGCTGGCTAGGGCCTTCAATTAACCCAAGCCAATGCATCCTACAGAGGTAGTAGAACATAGTGACAGCAGTGTTCACAAACACCAACTTGATCCTAAAATTATTTATGTTTTCAAGAAGCAATCACCTTTATACTGTTTTTGGCTTTGCATCCTGTCTTTTGAGGTAACTCACAGAACACTTCAACCAGTGACAAGACATCACTATGATGCATTAGACTTTCCTACTTAGAAAATTGTGGGACCAAGTTGAAAAGGTTGGCACATTGTTAGTAGAGAAACTATGGAAACCCACCCAAATGAACTTTGCCAAGAAGCACAGTTTCATGCTTACATGTGCTTATGACAATTTAACAATCACTGCTTGAAAAACTAAAAGCATGAGTTTATTTGTTTCTAAAGGAAACTATTAGCCAAGGACATATAACTCAAGCATTCCACTTCTCCACAAAATATCAATTTTGAATCTCAAAGGAGCTTGCAAAACTAGTGAAAGCTTACAGTCTCTCAATAGGGCATAAAAGTGAGATTAACCTGTAATTATTCAACTGTAGAAGAATTCCAAGACCTCAAAGCAATTGAAACCCAAGGAATTGAAACCCAAGGAAACAAAGCCCTTGAAATGGTGTCAAAAGACCACTTGCAATTGGCCGGGACTTTGTTCGTTCCACCTAACAGAAAAAGAGTCAAACATAAAATTAATGCCAAAGAAACTTAATAACTTGATCTTATCAAAAACAAATTCCAAGAACTTTGGCTCTTAGCAATCCATGATCTATTTCTGAGGAACATTATAAATTTACTCAGCAGCATAAAATAGAGAAACATTAAAACAACCAGAAGAATTATGAAAAATAAGGACCGGTTGCTCGGAAAATTACAAATTAACTGAGTTGTTCTTTAGACTTTTAGGATGAAAAGGGGTTTCCAAGTACATTAAAAAGTAATAATTTTAAATTGATAAGTGAATGGTGAACCTATGAAGTATAAATTTGTATGAAAAGGTCGATGTAAACCCTCGGCTTTAGCAGCGGCTACTAGGTAACAATCACGGTCAAGCCAGAGAACTGAAATAAAAGTTATTAAGCCATGCAGAAATCGCAGTTTCCATTTAAACATACTAAAACTTAAGGGCATGCAACTAAAATTGAGATAGGAACTTTAATCAAGTTTCCAATCAACCCAATATTGCCAAGCTGACAACCAGAAAAAGATGTGAGAGGTTAACGTCGGAAAAGACTCACCTAGAAAGGGGAAGAGCAGAAGAATCATTTTAAGAAAACAGGTAAGGGAAAAACAGAAGAAAAGAACTTTCAGAGAATAAAAACACTAGACGTATAACAGTTTCAAGTCTTAGAAGGCTACAACTTTTCATTGAAATGCAAATAATTGCTATGAAGCAACAAGCTTGCCAAGGCAACAATTAATCTAAAAGACCTTGATTCGATAGGAGAAATCAGAAACGCTATTCATCATAACATTAGGGTTCAACCAAATTATTCAACCATTTCATGTGCTATTTCTAGTAATTCAACCAAAAATGACCACAGAAAAACACAGGAATATGCTTCCCATCACATCAATGTTCCTATCAAGGAGGTCATTGACAGTGCATCCAGCACCTCTCAGCAGCAAAGCTCCAAAACCAAAAAGCATCAACATCTTAAGATCGGGAAGGCTTCCTGGGTTTGTTGCCAGTGTGATTGACCTAGAATTTGTCAGATGTAAGCAACATAAAAACTTGATAAGCATATCCATATTGCATTAAAACAGCATCATGATCATCTTTCTTTTTTTGGTTTACAGCCCAATTCCATAGGCAAAAGAAATATGAGAGGGATAGTTCATAGAAGGTATATAAATTCCCATTATACTGACAAACAGAGGAAGCAAGTATAACTAAATATGAACGATTAGGTTCAAACAGTGATGTAAAAGGGGCCCTGCAGCAATAGCAGTCAAACATCCTGTACATGCTTACAATGGTTCTAGGTCGCTAGCTCCAAAGAGTACATTTGAAGCTTTTTTGCAGAATCCATTGGACCACTCATTGGCATGAATACACGCCAAACACCATATGTTCTTGGCATTGTCTTGCAACTAGTATGGACCAACACTCTCTTTATAATCATCCACGTTAATGTCTTGGGTAGCATGTTAGTTAGCTTAAAGGACCATTTTAAATCCCAGCAATATCGCAACTGAAAAGGAGCTTATAAACATTTGTCACATTTTCTGTCCCTTAGTTTCATATGGCATTGTGAAAGGGCACCCTAAGTGTTTTACACCAAGAGATATTTTTCTTTCGATGTATCATAAGAACTTCATTAAAAGAGAAACCTGGTGCATCAGAACTGGACAAGCACAGAAGAGAAATTCATAAAATAAAATAAAAATGAAAGTAGAACATCACTAGACAAGAATAAATCAAAGCAGAGTGCAAAATAAAAGCGATTGAAGCTTGAGATTCCACAGACAATCTTCTGTGAGGTCCTTCCAAGTTCATGACACAAGACAAAGCAGTGCGGTGCAGTGCTTCAAGATTTCTTAAAGATTGAGTCTCCTACGTAGGCACTCCAACAGCTAAATAACTGGTGAAATTTCTTGGCATGACCTAGACCACCTTTGAGGCACTGAAAATATGATCCCATAGGTTGTAGCCAAAGTTACAATGAAGAAAAAGATGAATCAAAATAAAATGATTAACAGAATCATCCAAATTTTGTACATATAATGCCAGTTCGTGAGAGTGAAATTTTGTTTTTTTTATAATTTCAATAGAAAGAACTTTTTCCAAGCTACAGCCCACATATATAAGAGATGCTACAGGGATAGCCAAATTGCTGTTGAGAGTGAATGAGGAAAGAAATCCCCAAAATAAAGTAAACATATTTAACACTGGAGGCCTCATTTTCTATATGGTACACCATATTGCCATATAGAAAGTAGAAACCACAAATCTTAGCAGAATAGAAAAGAGTTAGGACAGAATCAATCAGAGATACCTCCCAATATGAATTTTTTTTAATATGAAAAATGGGTTCAGATGTCAGTAACTACCCTCCAAACACACATATAGTCTGACACCATCAAAGTCTTGTTTCATAAGGAGGATTATGTTTAGCCCCACAATATGGTCTCTTTGCCTTAAGAAATAATGCCATTGCCCAAACCCACATTCATGTCCAGATTCCTTCGGTGGCTAAGTCCTGTCCTCAGAGTGTTGTCAAAAATATATTGTTTCAGATATAAACAGCATCTTGTAATAACTTCCTTTAAAAACAAAGAGATTGCTGCAGAACTTATCTCCCTTACAGAACAAAGAGTCAGCTGCACAAATTTATACTACCATGGTCTCCTTACTTGCAGTTCACGTCATCAATGTATATAGTCCATAGCTAACGGTACCATGGATAGTCCTTGTAATAGTGATCTATTGATGCCTATGTCAACTCCCAAACGACAATGCAGAATAAAAAAAACCCTATATATGAATAATGTAGCACACAGGCAATACAAGTTGGGAAAGAATAGAAACAAATTCAGTTGCTCCTCTTTGAGTCATTCTATCAAACACATCACAGTACATCGCACATACAAACACATTGAAATGAACTACCCCAAACAAGAATTGTAAACCGGTAAAAGAACTGGAATACACGGCATTTCTACATCAGTGATCCATTTCTCCGAAGCTACTCAGGCTTTTCCAGTGTTGCAAAAAGAGAAACCAAAACAGCCACCTCAAAGCCTCTTACCACATACAAGGCCAAGCAAATACAAGCAAGCAAGGTGAGCGTAAGGCCTCGCCTTTCTTGGCAAATACAAGTCGATCCAAGACGCCCCCATCTTGCACACTTTCTCGTCCGCATCACACGAACCGTTATCTTTGCCATTCTCATCATTCTTGGCGCTCTTCGCCACGCTCGAAAAGCCCGTGAAAGACCCACCATTCGAACATCTAAAAGACCTTAAATTTCGCTGGGAAAAGTCCCAACTGGCAGTGTGGGATGGCAAATGAAGCCGCTCGGTACCGCTTGAGCTTAACAGGCATCTCCCGATCAGAGCAGCGAGCGATAGAGCGAATTTACCCACCGAAGCTCGGATCGGATCGGGCCGGGCCCGAGTCTGAATATTATAATCCTCAGCTTATTTTATTTTTTTTACACTAGAGTCTGACGGTTACCAGAGACAGACACTACAGTCTGGCGGTTTTCTGTCCAGAAGCAAACGTTGTGATTCTTCAAAGCTCATTTAAATAAAAGGGTTTTGAGTCAAGGCGCAGCAGGTAGATGCTATCGAGTGTTTAGTAAGTTCCAATTGAAAAGAGCATTGCCAGATAGCGGCTTTGAAAAGACTGTATTTCAAAAGCCTTTGGTGTTTCATATAATCAATCTAAGCTTTTTAGTTCTTTTTAAAAAAAAAAATTGTACAAAAGCAATGACAATTTCTTTAATCTCTCATGATTATCATATTTTTAACTCATGTATTTCCTAGAATGTACTAGGTCAAATCTTCTTGGGAACCCAAAAAATATTTTTTTTTCTCAAAGTAAACTGACATATTTTTTTGCAAAATATCCTTCAGATTTTTCTGTATTTAATGTTGATAGATGCAACATTGCATCCAAATAACTTGTATACCTTTGCAAAGGAGAGAGGAATTGAAATACTCAGGTTTTAAAGTGGAGGCATTCTGCTGGTAGGCTTTCTGAATTGGACTAGATCATATATCATATACTAAGGTTTCATGCTTAAATTCCATATTTTCATGCTTAGTCTAGTATTCACATATTTCTTCATGGATCATCGGCCTTCACACTATAAAATAGCAATATCTTGCACGATTGAGATAAACAAATGATCATGATCATTCCAACTTAAAGATTCATCAGCAAAGATGGCATTTTTCTTAAGCATTGACTAAGCATAAAATAAGTAGTCAAACAAAGTAAGTTAAAAAGAGTCGCATGGACTTTAGAGAGAAATAATTAAGTAACCGTCTTTAATCAATTGTGAGGTTAACAGCCTGTTCAAAGCCAACCACAAATAAATTGATGATGATAATAATTTGTTATGGGTCTACTCATTCATGAATTTGTGACTCGCAACATACTATTACACTTATGGTGACCCCAAAACAATTATGCTAGCAAAACCTGATGAATCCGGATTAAGGTAGACAGTGCACCCTTAACATAGGGGGGGCCATATCGGACAGCCCTCATCAAAATTAATTTTTTTTAAAAGCTCTATTTTTTTCCTAGCCGTCCGATTCAAGGGATGATGTCACAAGGGATCCATTTCCAAACTTGACTTCAAATTCTTAATCGGCTCGATTCACATAGACCAATCAATCAAAAAAAGTATCCAAGTGTCATCAATTAATACGAAGATCAGAATTTTGAATTCCATCGTGTACGTACAGCAAGAAAATACAAGCGCTTTGCTTTGAAACCCCAAGAGAAAGAACCAGAATGGCTGGTTTCCTTATATTTTTATTGAAATGGTACGTTTACCAAGTCTTACTGTTAAAATAAAGCCACACTGAAGTCCTTCACTTATTTCAAAGGGAAGACAGTGTCGTCCACACCCGAGAGGATAAAAATATTCAATAAGAGGAGCTCCTAGCTCTTTACGAAAAAGTACATACAACTACTCAGAAAACTCATAATTTTGGTATCGAATTCTGCAATCTTTTAATTGAACTTGAGCCCCGATGCTATTCGACAAAACTCACCAATCACGTTTATAGCTTCATTCAAGCATGTGGTGCAATCTGGATGAGAAATCACCCCATTGCATGCCGCATGGCCATAACACTCTTCTCCTTCGCCGATCGACTGGCAGTACATATCGTAACCCCTATCTGCAGTATATTTGAACAAACATGACATAACTTCCTGGATGTTATGATCGTAGTCACTACCTGGTGTGTAAGTTGCTTTGTCACATAGTTTGCTCTCAAGAGTTGTGTCACGATCACAACTCGCAACATAAAAAGTGAAAAAGATCGCAATCGGGATGGCTGCAATCCTTTAAGAAGTGACCATTTTGCTGAATCTTATTTTTACGCCTATAGCTAATCAACTTCTCTATATAAAGGGATTGTCCTTGAAGTTGTCTCCACAAAATTCGAGATGAGGTTAGTCGGCACTTCTGCCCTTTTCTTTTGTTTTACGCTATTGATTATAAGTACTGGCACTTCCAACTTCAACGATATGCGGAATGCCGCCCTCAACTGTATCAAGGTTAAACTTCTGATGTTGAACTTATTATCAACCATTCGGCTGGGAATTTTAATGGATTGGCTGGCAGTCAATATATGCCTTTGTCACGAGGACAAACACGATAGTAATACATACAATTATTTCAAGTAAAATTCTCTGAAGACAAAGTGAAGTTGTATGATTTTTATCCGAAAATATTTTGTATATAGGCAACAATCAGAGGACGAGTGAGTTCGAGTTCGGGGGAAAAACATAAAAAGGCCCCAAAATCAGGAAATATCAAATATCCTGTTTTGCGGCCCCGATTGTTTGTATTTGTCTTTTTCTAGGTTGGCTTCATCATAACTAGTCAATGTTGATCTTGCAAATATGAAACCTCCTATGCAAATCACCACCTAGTTATCGTGATTATGTCTAATCATATAGATGTTGCACTAAATTCACAAATTATGGTTGACTGTTAAAATTTAATTAATATACACGGTTTAATATTGATTTTAGGAGTTATTTTGAAAATTCTGATGCTACTTCTTAATATTTATGAAAACATTACCTAAAATAAACATCATAGTACTGTAACGATCCATTTTTGGACTTTTTAGAGGCTCAAATTTGAGAATTTTGGACTTCTGTTTGTACACCGTGGGCAGGATCCCATGAACAAAACCGCGAAAATTTATTTCGGGCGGTCCCTCAAACTTTTGGAAATTTTAAAGAAGTCCCTCACTTTTTGAAATTTTTCAATTTAATCCTTGAAAATATTTCAATTAGGTCCCTGGAGAATTTTCAATTAAGCCCCTCGTCAACACTGCACGCTGACCGAACCTTTACTGTACGCTGACCAGTTCAGCCGGTCCAACGGCCGGTTCACTGCGTTTGGGCGGTCCAATGGCCAATTGACACCTCATGTTTGCTGTTGATGACTACCGCCAGAATTTGCATTGGTTCTAGATTCAAAACTTGAGACGTTGATTTATTTTAGTGGCTCGTGAGCTCTCAAAGCTTAAAATTGCTTGATCCTTTTATTCCTAAGAATAGGATATCTGTATTCATTTATCCTCAGTTTAGAACTTGTTTTATTACATTTGCTCGCTAGCTCTTGCGAGCTTGTGGCAAACACATTTTCACGTGTGACATGTAACTTATTTTGTAGATGCATTTGAAGTGAAGCTTGTGAACTTTGTGCCAAAATCTTGTAGTAATTATTGTGTTGATTATCAAACTAATGACAAACTCACAGATGGTGAAGCTTGTGAACTTGGATGTACAGCCAATTTTTGTCTGGTTAACTCAAGAACATGATTGATCAATAAACTTTTGTACAAGGTGTTACAAATGAAAAGATCACAGCTTCACTTGAGATTTTTTATTCTCAATGCACTTTTATGTGTATTTGAAATACAAGATATATTTTACACTCTCAATCTCCAAGGACATGGTCGGTTCAAAGGACCCATTAGGGAATTAAACCATATCAGTAATCCAGTTCCAAGTGGGTCCAATAACTAGTGGATGGTTCTCGGTTCCCATTTTATGGAATTGGTCCTTAGTGGGCAGTTTCCAATTTCGGGATGGGAACCCGCCCACCTTGAATTAGTCATCCCTTTTAGATGGTGCTATCTCCTTTTCGAAGATGGTGTCTACCACCGAAACGTTCAGTGTAAGTCCAGTAATCTATTACTTGACTGAAGGGTTTCTTCTGAGAGTCTGCAATTCATTTATAATTGTCCACTTCTTCCACTTCAATAGACTACCAGCCATTTCAACCTATAGATTGTCGGCAACCCTCCCAACGAGTTAGGAAAAGATGGGTTCAAAGGTAATATTGAGTTGGGGCCGAATTGTCCTCATTCAGCAAAATTCTTCGAGACCTTTAGCTCGCTTGACGTTGAAAAATTCATTTAGATTTGATTAATCCTAAAGAGAATTCTATCATGTAAAGGTGTCCCCACTAGACTATTAGGTCGAATAGGACTTAAGCGAGATATGGGAGTATATCCCATTATCTAAGCAACTAAAGTTGTAATGTCCGAAAGAAAACGAAGTAATGAGGTAGTCATAGTGGAGAGACTCAAGCAATGTGAGGGAAAATTATTCTGTATATTAACTTAGTCTACAAGTACATGTATTTATAGTACAATGTGACTGTATAATAAAGGAAATGAAAAGAATGTAAAATATCTACATTCCTAAATGAGCTATACATGTAATCGGAAGGTAAATATTGTAGACATCTTGCATATCTTTCGACAAGATCAATATGTTGATTACACTAGTTGTTTAAATTAATGTCATTTTGGTACCCTAACACGATTGATTGTCAACTAAGTGTCACATGCCAATCATTTTATCAATTTATGAGTCCTAAAATTCTCTTCTACTAAGTGTCCCGACGATTTATTTATTTTTGTCTTTTTTATGATCCTAAAAGTGTTTAACCATGTAACTATAATAAGTAAATCAGGACAAAAGACTAACGTAAACTAATCACGATCAATTCACCAAAAGAGTAATAAAAGAACGAGTTGATTACAAATATACCATGGCCTTTATTAAGCCTCGAGATGGTAACTCCCATGAGCCACATTCCAAAGGAGTGTAATTTCTCTTTCCAAAATATTAATATATCTAAACCTATGCCATTATCAAAGGCAACAGCTAAAATCCTTAAACTATATAACATACCGACTAAATGAAACTAATCCAGTGCTAAGATCATACAACTAAATCATGACATATTTCTAAGCCTAGCTCAATTTGTCACTAAGCCCACATTAAACCCATTCTCTATCATGACACTTTTCCATTTTAATCATAATAAGCCCGTCATTATTTTCTTTCTTTCATTCTCTATATTCAAGCTTTTCCTCTCCCAACATTTACTAATTGGACAATCTCAAGTCCATCATCAATGATCAACACACGGTCTAAGCATCAAACACAACATCAATGTCGTTCAGACTCCGGTCACCAGACTTCCACCATCGTCCACGGCCACTACCTCACGTGCAACCACACATAAGGCAAAGCACTGCGGCGACACGGGATTGAATGAGAAAACTGGAAGGCAACCAACACGAGCTTCACCGGGAAAACACCACGGGTATCGAAGATTTCAGGCTGTATTCCTCGCCTAGAAACACCACCCATCATCACAGAACCACACAAATGCAACAACCGCAGAAACGCATGTCCGGCCATGAGTCCGGAATCCTCGAGATATAATAGAAATCAAAATCAACCAGGGATAGAGGAAGAAGACTTTCGATCAAGGGATCAGTAATTTGAACAAAATCTTTATTCCATCGAAACAATGAGCTTACAATATCATATTAACCATGACCAAACGTCGAATCATTAGAAACCCTTTGCAGCACTCGTTTTCGCCCATGGCGGAGATCTTAGGAGTCCCAACTTGGACAGTCCGTCCTGTTCGTCCCGTCCATTTGCGGACACGGACCAGTAGGTTTTACATGCCAATCACAATAGCGGCACCGGTCGAGATCTCTCGACCCGTTATACACCTGTAAAGTGTGGAATGCCTCAGGTCATTCAAAGCTGCAGTAGCATAGCGTGGTGCTCACCGGATGGGTGAGCGAAAATCCCCCAGAAGTATTATTCGTAACGCTGTAGCGGCCGATATCGTGGTCATTAAACTTACATCGGACGTCAATTACCGGAGATCCTGGTAAATCATTGAAGAAATCGACTTCAGTATACAACCCATCTGCGGAGCTGGCTTGCAGGAAAGCAAGAATCGCTAAGAGAAGTATGAAAAGTTCGATGGACGAGCCCATTTTTCGTAATGGGATGTGAATGCAGCAGAGCACACGGCGAAGCAAGCGATTTAAGTTGGATGAAGGTGCTTCATTTGGTAAGTCAGAATGTACAGCAAAATCCACCCAATTTTTACCCCCCAAAAAAAAGAATTTACCCTCGATTGTTCCATTGCAATTTAAAGTGGTGAGCCCGAATTTATTGACTTTCCTTTTCTTTAAACTGTTTCTGTTTTTATGTAGGCTTCAGTTACTAAGAAAGACAAAATTCCCATCCTATTATTCAAATGCACTATAATTTTTTGTTAGATTTCCTTCCATAAAAACTGAACTTGTCAAAAAAGAGAAATTTCCAAAGACCCTTGTTCTTTTCTACTTGACGGTCAATTTCATTAATAAATCACCAAAATGAAGGTATAGCTGGAATTCTACATGAATTTTCCATAGCAAGCAACATGAATTTTCCATAGCAATCGATTGCTTGCTATGGAAAATTCATGTAGAACTCCATAGTGAATTTGAATGGGGGATTAATGAGAAATGTAGGAGAAGGAAAACGAACAATAGCTGAAGATGGTATTTATAAACTGGTTTAATTACTTGGACCATAGAAAGGCCAGAGATGATTTGGTTTGTTATAACATGTTATGCCCAGGTTACGACAACGTTACAGATTATGGCTCTTTTAGTTCTTGGATTGAAGGTGGAAACAGAATACTCGTTATGTGAACAAGAATTAAACTTAAATACTTATAATTATGCAGATGGTTGACCAATCATTAGTTTACGAATTAACTACTATACGATTTGTGTGCGTTAATCTGCTGTCGAGGTTCCTGCAGAACAATGCTCAAACAGTGGGTCAACTGGTGCATTGCCAAATCCCAACTATCATATGTCCAGTGCAACACAGATCGCTGGGCATGTCGAGCTGTGATGATGAAAACATTCAGGAGAGATGAATAGAGACTTGTTTCTTTAAGATGTAAATAATTCGTTGCCACAGCAAGATTCTTGAGATTTTTATAATTGCCTAATGACAATTTACTGAAGGCATCAGCGTTATGTATGTACAATAAATGGGCACATAGTGGTGAAAATGAGCTAGATTATGACTATCAACACATCATAACATCAAGAAAGCAAGCTCCTGAACAGCCGGCACATCCTTGACCTTCTTCAGAGTTTCCTCATTAGGCTGTTGGTCCACTTTGATCGAAATCATCATCGACTGCATATGTAGAGCAATCCTGTCGGCCTTCATGGAACTGATGTTCACATTCGCCTCTCCCAAAATGCTTCCAATTTTCCCAATCAAACCCGGTTGATCAAATGCTATGCAAAGCAATATGCTTCCTTCTAACTCGACATTTACTTCGAGACTCCCTATTTTTGTCAAACACGAAACTCCATCTCTTACCCGTCCCTCAACTTCAATCTCCCCAGACTTTGCTAAGGCACTGGCAAATGTGGATTCTGCGTTGGCAATCTGAACCCGGATATACTCAAGAGGGTACTCTGGTGAGCCATGCAAAGTCTCGTTCTTCAGTAATTCTTAGTCCTCTTTGCTTAGCAATGGAATCTCCATTTACCCAGTTGACAATAACACTGGAAACAGGTTCAATCAGGCCCTTGATTATCCTCGTGCGGAGCAGTTTTGTGTCAAGCTGATCAGGCTCCCTAGCAGAAGTATATGTAACTTTTACAGTTTTCAGGCCACCTCTTCCTGCTATTAATTTAACAACGAATCTCCCTAATTTGTTCGCAAGATCAAGAAATGGTTTCAACTCTGCAAGAACCTGAAACAAGAAAGTGCAATTACTGAGAGTGAGGCAAGTACCACATTACGGAAAAATTTGAAACCACAAAATGTAGCTACTTAAAATGGGTAGCCATCAAATGAAGATAGACATTTTTAGGATGCTTATTATCTTAAGACATTATGGGATCAATGTCAAACAAAGAAAGGAACTCGAAGAGTTTATCCTGAAGAAATGTAGAAGCAAGGTGACTAATCAGGACAAACAGAAAGCCTGACCATGGAAGGGAAGTGGCGTTCAGATTCATCAAAGATAGACTCGAAAAATCTACCTCACAGTCAGAAGACGATTGTTGAGATGTTATTAATAGAGAGAGAACAGTGTTCTGGCAAATCAGACATATACTAAAAGCGCAAGAACATTTTCTACAAAACCTGCACCTGACTTAGCAGTACCAATCTTGCTCATTAAAAACACACACAGCTATCGATCGTCAACCTGATAGGCACGCATCTGAATCGGGCACAGAAAACTACATATAAGAACTCAAGCATATCCAAATTCAAAAAGCGCTATCAGAAATGTAAAGTAAAAGCATCGTCCAAAAAAGTTAAATGCGGCTAATAGCTGCCTTAGGTGAAATGGGGAATCCCCATTTCTCTGCCAACGGCCAAAAACAAGAACTAGATTGCATCTAAACACCATGGACCATGAGAAGGCAAGTAGATAACGAACGCTTTAGCGATACCTCTACAGCAACCATCGGTTCATTGACTACTGTAGTAGGAAGGTTTCCTTTTAAAGCTTTAATTACGGCTTCTGCAATTTCAATCCCGACTTCTTCCTGTGTTTTGTTGCCATTGTTAGTCAATAGCATAAACGAAATGCTCATACATACATAAGCTGCACCTATTTGACTGACCTGAGCTTCCAAAGTACTTGCTCCAAGGTTAGGGGTCACGATAACATTTTCATGATAAATCAACTTGCTGGATCTTACCGGAGGCTCCTCCAAAAGTATGTCGAGTGCTGCCTAACAATGAGCCCCTTCAAATTCGTATGCAGCACAAATAGCAGTCACTAAAATTAAAAGAAAGTACCTGAGATACGGCTCCTGCATCGAGTGCCCTCAACAGAGAGTCTTCATCAATCAATTCTCCATGGGCGACATTGAGGATTTGAACTCCTCTTTTCATCTTAGCAAAGGTCTCATCATTGAGCATCTTTCTTGTAGCAGGAGTAAGGTGCATGTGTAAAGAGATGAAATCCGCTATTGCTATGGCCTTATCGAAGCTAACTAACTCTACACCTATTGCGAGGGCAAGATACTCAGAGGCATAAGGATCGTATGCAATTACGTGCATTCCCAGACCTTTGGCACGGCGAGCAACTTCAGATCCAACCTCTCCGAAACCCATCACAGCCAAGGTCTTCCCTGAAAGGCATTTGCCTATATATTTCCTTCGTTGCCAGTTACCTGCATTTGGCAGAGCATGTACCTTACAGAAATTTCGATGATTATGGCTGAAGATACGAGTCAAATTCCTTAGTCATCGGTCACCATGTTAATTCGTTATTCAATTATATAGATACAGAGAAATGAAGAACTTTAAGTTGTCAATTTTTGTGTTCAAAAGTGACAAAAGATATATAAAGAACAAAATGGCGCCCAATATGCTACTTCAAGTACTTACGTTTTCTCATAAGCATTCAAAATACTTGTGCATTGATGAATAGACAATCTACAGCATATGGTTAAGAAGCAATTTTCACATAATGTGATTATCAAACAACTAGAAAATAGTTAGGTGAAAGAGGAAAAGAGAACTAAAGAAACAGATCGAATGTTAATAAACTTAAAAACAGAGCAGCTTTTTAACATCACGTTATTGGAAACTGATGCTTGTAGCCTGTGGCTGCTAGATCTTCACATAAATGAATCTTTTAAAAGGAAAACAAGTTCAAGCCTTGCGAAAAAGGTAGATCTAGGCCCGAAGTGTGCCTTTATCATACTTGCAGAAGACAGCCTCGTTGACTTTAACGATGACGAATGGCTGCAACCGCACATGATCTGCTGGTAGGTTTCTGAATTGGACTAGATCATATATCATATACTAAGGTTTCATCTTAAATTCCATATTTTCATGCTTAGTCTAGTATTCACATATTTCTTCATGGATCATTGGCCTTCACACTGTAAAATAGCAATATCTTACACTATTGAGATGAACAGATGATCATGATCATTCCAACTTAAAGATTCATCAGCAAAAATGGCATTTTTCTTAAGCATTGACTAAGCATAAAATAAGTAGTCAAACAAAGTAAGTTAAAAAGAGTCACATGGACTTCAGAGAGAAATAATTAAGTAACTGTCTTTAATTAATTGTCAAAGCCAACCACAAATAAAATAATAATGATAATAATTTGTTATGGATCTACTCATTCATGAATTTGTGACTCGCAACGTACTATTACACTTATGATGACCCCAAAACAATTATGCTAGGAAAACCTGACGAATTCGGATTAAGGCAGACAGTGCGCCCTTCACATAAGGGGCCATATCGGACGGCCCTCATCAAAATTAAATATTTTTTCGGAAAAGTTATATTTTTTTCCCAGCCATCCGATTCAGGGAATAATGTCACTGGGGATCTATTTCCAAACCTGACTTTAAATTGTTAATACGGTTTAGACGCTTCCTTGGTTACGACAACTTTGCAGTGACTTCGCAATATAAAAAATTGTGAAGTCAATTGAAGGCAAGGCTTGCAATTATTGCTTAGAGGCTCTTCTTAAATTATACTTTCTCATCGCCAACAATGGTTTCACAAATAGTTCGTATTCAGTGTTATTAATAACGTGGACACATCTTCATCTTAAATCTGTATAAGCATTAGCACTTAATCTTATTGATATAACGGATGAAACTTGATCTTATCTCCTACGCAAGTCACGAAATCAAGTTCCAGTAAGAATAAGAACAAAGAAAAGAAGAAAAATTGGACTAACCGAACTTGATGGAAACGGTTGCTCGAGCGATGTTTCTTGCCATGGCCATCAAGAGCGCGATCGCGTGCTCGGCAACTGCCGCCGTACTCGCGTTCGGCGCGTTCACCACCAAGCATCGGTTCTCATTCGCCGCTGCCAAATCCACATTGTCAATGCCGAACCCGGCGATTCCGACGACCTTCAACCTCCCACTGGACAACTGGAAAACTTCCTTGCCCACCTTCGTCTCGCTGCTCACGATCAGTGCCTCGCAGAGCGCAGCCTTCTGGCTGAGCTCCTCAGGATCGAGATCAACGGAGTAGTCGACAATGTCAGCGTGATTCCGGAGGAGCTCGAGGCCCGCTTGCCCAAACTCCTCCGCCACCAGAACAGTGGGCTTCCTGCCTCCGTCGCTATGGGCAGTTCGTGACGACATGCAGAGTCGCACAGGGAGGAGTCTCCGGCGGCGAGAGGAGGAGGAAGAGGAGGGACAAGAAGCCGCAAGAGGGAGAGAACGGTTGGTAAGTTCGATCGGAATCATAATGGTCGCCATTTTCGCAGTGAGTGATCGATGACTAACGTTCTTCAAGCTAAGGAGATGGTTAGATCGTGGAGCTTCGAAGCTGGGTTCTCGACGTGGCTATGGCCGGTTTTGTCGAGGCAATGAAGATGAAGCCGAGGTTGTGTTCGTGGAAGAAGAGCAGGTGACAGAGAAAGGGAGGGGAGGGAAGGACGAAGAAGTAACGGGGAGAGAGATCCACGAATCAAATGCATGAACACTGGTTTATAATACTAGTTGACGTGTCCAAGTGAGGATGCATATAAGGTGGAATATATATCTATATAGACGTAAATTTGTATGCTAAACTAGAATAATCTATGAAATTTGAATAGTATTTAGATTCTAGCGAGAAGGTCCAGTGTCTTTTACCTTTGTTGTTTATGTGTCCAAAGAAAAGTAGGGGGCAAAGCTATCAATGGTCAATTATAATACAAAATGCATTCAAGAGTTCTAAATTTATAAAGTGGGTTTGAATCCTAACCATGTTTTTTTTAATCGTAATTATGTATGGTTTTGATTCTTGTAGTGCCTGATTTTGTAAAGATACAAACTCTAAAAACTATTGACTTTACCCGCCGCTCTGTCAGGGATTGATTGCATAAATATAAAAGGCTTCATGATTTAATCCCACTTCTGAAATTATTTAAGTCTTGATTGCGTACATATCATTCGGACATTCAACTATGTTTTTCCTGTGCGTGATTCTGTTTCATTTGGGGTAACGAAAAAGAAAAGAAAAATCAGTACAAAGTTAAACGTTTCTGATATTTCTCAATTTTTTCCTTTATCTTCCTCTCAATTAAGTATATGTATTAAATTCATGGCACTTATGACAACAAGATGGAGGCAACTTCTAATGAAATTCCATAAATTTGTCAAGTATTTCAAACGGCAAAAGAGGTGTGTATGGACCGGGAACGTCCATAATCCTCAGACCCGTAAGTTTACAGATCCTCTTTAAGAAAATTCGCCTGGTGTTGACGGCTAAGTATTGAAATCCTTGGGAACCATGTATTATCTGAGAAAACGTGTTTCAAGTCTCCATCAGAGTTTTTTTCTTAACAAGGTCATAAGACAATATTTGAACTAATTAATAACAGCAAGACATGGCACTAGACAATAAAAACTAAAATAAAAAATTGGGTCCAATTCATCAAATTCAATCCAATAAAGAACATTTAAAACCAATCTGAAGAGGTAGTAAGATATATTTATCATCATGGGAATTCTCTAGTTGAACTCAATTTGACTATCAAACAAGATATAGAAATCAACTCTGTCGGATCGTGTTCGCGCACAATGGGAATTCTCTTGGGGCTCTTCGGTTAACTCCTGACCCAGTCGGTGGCAATGATAATTGGTCTGGTCGACGGCAAATGGCGAACAAGATGACCGGTGCTTGCGGTTCGGGATTACACCCGGGAACTCTTGATCCCGCGTTTCATTTTTCATGGCAAAACATTTGAACTTGTAACTTGCAAGGCGTTTACATGTGATTTCCAAGAAATTGTACAACAGTTTAAGGGAAGTATAGAAATAATAATTTGGTCCCCGTAAATTGTACCGTACTATCTAGGTTAGGATTGTACTATTCAAAGAGTCAAAGACTCTATTATAGTCAAATTTCTTGTATAATGTCCCCAACCGAACCTGCACCCACAGAAAAGGCCAATGAGTGTCTTAATTATATTTTGTTATTACATAGAACATAAGATTAAAGTAGGCAAAGAAAATTATTTTTTTTCTCCAACAACATTACATGTTGGACTTAATTGATGCGCGGTTAGATGTATGAAAAATGATTCTAAGAATGAAAGAATGGAGAACGACTTCTCTACCTTTTCAATTCGATTGAAAGCAAATTGTCAGAACCAGATCGATGAATTCTCAAGAATTTATATTTTTATGTTCAAGAAATTACATGTGATTGATAATAAAAAAAATTAAGCAGATAGTATGACGTCTTGCCAGTCAAAAAGGAAGAATTCATTGCTTTGAATGCATCATAGGATCATGAAAGATGGACTAAGTCCAGCCAATCTTGCTGTGTAAGAATACATTGCAGAAAAATGGGGCAATCAAACCCAAGAATCACTTCCTTAGACATTTTCCACCTACCGTGAAAACAAAGAAACAAGGAAATAAATCTGTAATACGTAATGTTAATTTTTATTTTTCAACATTTAATATTGTTTAATTAATGCCCGCAAATAAATCAGCCAAAAAAACCAAAGGAGCCCATCTATTGGATAGACAACGGTCTATGATAAATTAACTGAATACTTCTATGCGTATAAAGAAGTTATACATTGAGCATACGAAATTGGTTTATAAGTCAAAAGAAAGTTCAAATACGAAGATGAATGCACATATTTGGTTAAGCTTGGAGTCATCCTACAAAAATTGTTCAAAAAGTTCTAAATTTATTATACGACGGCGAATTAAGTTTTAAATTTTTTGATTGTATCAATTTAGTCTTAACTCATTCGAGGATTTCCTAATTCTTTTCATGAATCGCCAATATAGTTATTCCAACTATGTTTAATAAAAAATCACTAACGTTGTGGCCCAATCACTTTTGCTCGTCTTACATGGCATTAGTAGCACTAATCTGGATGATTTTTGCAGTTTTTTTGTAAATTTTTGTAAATTTTTTTTCTTACATTTTTTTCCTTTTCCTTTTTGTGCTATTTATTTTATCTTCCTTTTTATACCAGGCTGGTGAGGGCCAAGGGCTAGTTACCTTGCCAACAAATGGGCAAGGGCCGCAACCAAGGGCTTGCAATCCCTCGAGTGGCCAGCAAGGCGTTGTGGTCCTCGCCCACCCTTGTTGTGGCTAGCGAGGGCCGAAACTCATGAACGTGATCATCAAGGACTTCGACACCCTTGGCTAGTGTCATGAGGCCTCGCTAGCCCTATGTGGAAATAAAAAATAAGAAATTGATAAAAACAATGTGAACAAAAAATCCATGGTAATACTAACGAGAAAGACTACATTAGCAAATTATAAATTTTTAAGAATAAATTCGTAAACGATCAAAAAGTTTGAGACCAAATTGGCTCAATTAAAATACTTATAACTGATTTGACCAAAGTATAATAGATTACGGCTTCTTTTATAAATTTCCCTACAATTTGTACTCTCGCAGAATTATGTTTTCAAGAATTACACTTTACCTCGTCAAGACAACCTCCCTTGAGGTCGAGACCGCAAGATCCTTAGGTCATGTTCAATTGTCCACAACTAGATCAGCATAGGGTATATGCCCAGCGTCCTATCGCCATTTTTGCCGATGAATTAGGGAAAATTTCAAAAAAGGACCTAAAGTGGAACACATTTTTCAAAAGAGGACCTAGAGTGAGTCTTGTATCAAATAAGGACCCAAAGTGACTAAATGAGTCTCAAATAAGGACCTCATCTCGCCGGCCTACTAAATGTTAGCCGGTCGGCCAATGTGTGAAATTTCTGGCGACCGAAATATGGTTTTTTTCATATAACCTAAAAACCCCAAACCAGAAAAACTTAAAACCTTTTTCTGTTTTCTTTTATCTTCTTCTACTTCCTCCTTCTTCTTCTGCGTTTCTTTCTCTCATTTCATTTCACGAACAAAAAAAAAAAAAAAGCCCTCCTGTTGAAAGCAAAGCAGAGGAGACCACCCCCAAGTTTGGCAGCTGGGCTCCAAATTCTCCGACTCCATGGAACGAAAACAATCAGCCCACTCCTCGTCCTGGCAGAGTGCAGCAAGCATAGAGTTCCATGAAACTTGGCTCCTCTCAGGTATTCTGTCGAACAGCTCAAAGACGTTTCCGATTTTCCTGCACTTGTCATACATGGTTGGCAAGGTATTGGCAACTGTAACGGAAGATTGCTCATAACGGAAGATTGTACACTTGAAAATATGTTATCGTCAGCTTTGGACAAAGTATGTTATTAGGGTGCCTTTGTAAATGGGGCATTGATGATCCTGTACTATCTTGATCTTTTATTGTCTTATGGTTCAATTTTTAAAGGTTCTTATTGCTTATAAGTGTATTATTCTTCGGTTATGAAATAAGACCGAGTTTGGATAATCTCTACGGCATACAGTTCTCTATGTCTACCAAAACTTTTCATTCGCTACCTCATGTTTGATGTTATTGTATGTTAGAGTTGCACCGTTAGCTTGATAAAGTGAATTGGCTGTGAGCATGCTTTCCACTCACCAATATGAATCCCATGGATCAGAAACTTTCTGTAATTTGAGAGTTCTATATAAATTCATGGTGTCTAGAGACTAAAATGCAATCCTATATTAAATCCGAGAGAAGGGCCGTAACGTGGGATAACATATTTGTCTTAGATATCTATTAATCTATATAAATATGTATATAGTACATGATGATTAAATTTACGTTACATTTAAGTAAATATATAAGAAGCTTGCCGACACCTGCTTCAAATGCATTCATTTTCTTACTCGGGCAATATATATTTGAAGCCTAAATTACATTTTATACTTTAAATCCGTACTGTTTCCGATTTTCGATGGTTCACTAGATAACCGAGTAAATGGGGGGTTGAGACAAGCATATGAGCCAGCTACATGAGCTCTGAAAGATGGGAGTCGAAGAACCTTATTGTCTGAGGGAACTCACCACCAACCGAAAATGGTGATGATCAACGTTTCAATGACAAAATTACCACTAGAGAGGTTTTGTGACGAGGAGTTTCCGAAGGAGAGGTGTCACAAGAGACGATGGCCAAAAAGTTTACTTGCGTGAGGCACTGATTTGTCCTACGATTTGCTTCCTCTGCTTCTTTCTAAGACAGTAAAAGCTCAGAATACAAATCAATCGTCTCTCATGCTACAGATTCTATTATGTCTGTTGAATAGAAAGAAGGATACAATGTCTGCTGAAGTAGTTTATAGCGGGGAAGGCGTATCACTGGTTTAGGGTTTCCTCATTCTCACTTGGTCGGGCTCGAGTGACGGACTTGTCCAGTGTGCAATTGGTGCTTCGCCGGTGTTTAAAGCGGAATATTTCAACAGCGGGTAAGGTGGACTCGAACCTCGCCGTAACACAAACGGGACATAAATCAAGAAAAAGAAAGAAGGCAAAAATAAAAGAAAAGAAAGACTGGGCTTTAAACGAGGTCAAAGCTCTATCCAATGGCCTCACGCTCGTAATCTAAACCCCCGACAGCGCCTTTCTTTTCTTCACTTCACATGCATAATGCATTATCACACACACTCTCTCTCGGTGAATCTAGTTTATGGTTTTTTTCCTTATCTTTTTAATTTTTTTCACCAGTTGTCGGTCCATCTTTTGACGTTTGGGAAATGGATCTGCTGTACAGTACAGCAGCCCACAGCCTTCCTCGCCTCCCCCCTCCCCACACACAATGAAAAAGACCGACCCCCCTCCCTCCTCTATAATGGAGGGCCGTCCGATCCCGCTAAGTCACGCTAAATCAGTGGATCGTCAAGCCAGACTGTCCGGATTCCTCGTGCGTTTTCACCCTGCTAACTTCCTCCATTCACACGGGCAAGATTGCCGTGTTGAAAGGTGGATTGGAGTCGACTCTTTGGGTCAACCAGGAGGAGGAAGCGGTAAGGAGTTTGTTTACCTATCAAAAAGAGTGGGCTCAAGATGAGTCCAAAAGAGTGGGCTCATGAGTTTCTGGGGTGCATATCCGTGAAGTTTGTTTCCTCATGACCGAAACTGCAATTGGCTGAGGCTAACGCGTTTTCGGGAGCGTGGGCACGTTCTCTTACTCAGCTAACCCAATTACTTTTCCTCCTTTCCCGTACGGAGATGCAGACTGTAGTACATCTCTCTACTCGTGCTTTTGCTCCTGGGGAATAAGGGATTATACAAGTCTCTCTGGTCAGCAAAACTGTTAAGCGTCCTTTTTTAAAAAAAACTTTTTCTCTCTCTCACAGATAGAAAAACATAATGAAATGATTAAGAAAAGACGGAGAGCCACTGTTCCGCGGTCTCTATGTGGTAGAGTCCCCCTTGATTCTTCACATCCCGTTTACAACAGCAGGCCTATGCCTTTTGCTTCTCTAGGAATTGGATCCCCGCCTTCGTTCGGCGAAAGAAAGATCCATTGCTGGATTCCTGGATGCCGACCAGTGCTTCAGAGTTTCAAGCACAGCTTCTAAGATCTGCTTCTTGATGTGCTTCTTTGCCACTTGCATGCATCTGACTCTTCTTTTTCTGTCCTAACCGGTATGTTGCTACATCTTCGTCTTTGCAATCACCCATTTGTAAGAATCAAATAAAGACGCCAACCGAACATCCTATTGTAAGTGGATTACTTTATGTATGATAGTGCTAGCGGCGATGCCTAGAGAAAAGGATCCATTTTGGAAGCACGTGACCTTCCTGAATAATGAAAATCATAGCAAGTGGAGGTGTAACTTCTGCGGACAGGAGCATGCTGGAGGTGCTACAAGGATCAAGGCTCACTTGGCTGGATTCTCAGGCTTTGGTATTAAAGAATGTAAGAGAGTCGATGGAGATGTACAAGCAGAAGCCAGGGAGGTACTGATGCCTAAAAACGTGAAAGACTCTAACGACGGAGGAGTATCTGAGGAAAGGATTCAAGGAAATGTTAGAGCAGCTCCGACCAGCACATCCCATCCCCCAAATGTGGAGGGCGGAAACAATTTACAATCTCCACAAGGTATGCAATTCCAAATTACCCCAGAAAGTGGGCAATTTATTAACGTAAAAAATAAATGATCTGATCTCAGGCATGATTTTAAGATTACTTTTGTTTTTCAATAACTAAAATCCATTTTACGGCATGGCAAAGCAATCAATTTTTCTGTGCCCCAAACCTCAGAATGCTCCTGAAGCCAGTTATGTAAATCCGACTAATGCCGTTGTGTATCTCAATCAATCACCAGGTATGCCTTCCTTGCAAACACAGCGTCCTGTTAGGATGGAAGAGATGCTGCAGGAAGAGAGAGACCTCGCATTAAATTGTGCTACCAGTTGCTACAGTGAATCTTCCCTGCCAAATTCATTCTTCCCTGATGAACTATCGCTCCTTGGTGAACTGTCGCTTCTTCTTAACGAGTCTCTTGACCCTGAGACATTAATTGCACAACAGAATCCAAGTGCGCCATTGCCATCATCGAACCACCAGCTCCTTCATAGCACTTTCCAGAATGAATTACAAGGGTCCATTTTCCATGTTCCCATTGCATCAGATACTCACCTCAGTAACATAGCAACGACCAACACTCCCCAGCATTCTAGTCAACTACTTCAAAGCGACAACCAATGTGGATATGGCAGTGATCTTTCATCTCCACGGGCTCCCATGGACATAGAGCCACCTATTCCATCACAACCTTTCAATGGGCCTCTTATTGTCCAGCCACCTGACTCCCCCCAGCAGATTTCGAGCGACATCATAAACACAATGGGCCCATCAACATTGGAAGGTATACAATTATTGATCTATATTATATAGGTGTTGTTAACAAGTGCCCATCACGCTTGCTAAGTATACTTAATACGAAAGTATTTTCATCCTCGATGCATTGGTTACACATAATACGAGAACGGTGGTCCATTGAAAATCACAAACTTTCTCTCATTGGGTATTTAACAAGTGTAGCGAGTCACTCGTTAACAAAATCCAAACTGAATTTATCATTCACCTGGTGTCTCTATAAACCCCATGTTGCTTTTGTTGTGGGAAGTAAGAATGTTTTGATCAGGATCTAATGCATGAAGTTGTCGCTTATAAATAAGGGATGTCGGAAGGCGTACCAACAGGGGCATCATCATTCCAGTATGGTCGAACCGCTGTCCTGCATTCTAACAAACCACTTCCAAGCTGCAGTGAAGAACGTGAAACTGAAACCAGTTCATTTCCCCTGCAAGAATCGATGGACGGACATTCTCTGACAGCAACGCATGTCAATTTGCAATTTGTGGAGGGTGAAACAAATATGGCTGGCCCATCATCATCACAAGGTATGCCTTGATTTATTTAAGTGGATATTGTCAAGCCGAATGACTCATAGGCATTCCCTGATTATCATACACAAAGTGATCATTGATGTTTTCATTACAGAAGTGATTCTTAATCGTATTATTAACTCTCAAGAATAACTCAAATTCATCTCTTTTCATATCGCATGGGTTCCCAATTACATTGGTATCATTGCATATTATGTACGCCAGATATCACTATCTTTTTACTGCATTGTTTCTTTCATCGAATATTTAATTTTTGTGATTGTTGATTTCTGCTGTAGATAATCTGCGTGGTCAAGCTCTAGATGTTTTACCTATACCCACGGCTTGATTTGAAAAGTCTCATAGTCGTTTGATCTTACACTAGAATATTTTACTGCAATCAGCTTCGATGCCCCCACAATTTCAAAGTGTTCCACATCAATCCACTAATCTCAAGACAACGCATCAGAATCCAACCGTGTCATCATCATCATGGGGAGTAAGTCCATTCACATGTCACCGCCCTCCTCCATTGGACATGGTTCCATGTATCCCTTCATCATCACAAGCTCCAATTAGTGCTCCTCCAAGTCCTCCGGTTCCACCTTGTGGAATAGGCCTCATAGGCCCATCGTCAGTACCAGGTCTATAGCTATTTACAAAGACTTATGCATCACCATGTTACATTATCATGGGGCAGCAAAAATTCTATCATGGAACTCTAACCAACGGAATTTTTTTAATTACAGAATTAGATATGAACGAGGGTGCACCAATGACGAGTCATCCATACACAGGCAACATCTTGGAAGAGAATAGAGCTTTGAAAAGAAAACTAGAAATGCTCACTGGCACTGCAGCCAGCATAAGGGATGAGATAGAATTTGGTGAATCTCTATTCCTAAAGAAGGTGAGAATGGAAGTTGCAAATTGGTTGACGGGTGTGGAGAAGCTTAGAAATGATTTCACTGAAGCAGCACGTGAGGATTGTTTGCCACCACATCAACAAGTGGATTTACTGATGCGAGAAGCAGAACACCTTAGGAGACGAGGCAACGGACTATTCGAGGTGAGAGATACTAAAGTCAGTAAACTGTTAGAAGGAAAGATGGTGGGAGAGGCATTTCAGAGAAATACTACAAAGATTTTGAAGTACCTAGTAGAGAATCAAATACCTCGACTAGGCATTCATGGGATGGGGGGTGTCGGTAAAACAACTATTACGGAGCACATCCATAATAGACTCCTTGAAATAGAAAACTATGATAATGTGTTGTGGATCACTGTGTCAAAAGATTTCAACACAAAAACTTTGCAAGACGACATTTGGGACGCATTATATAGGTGCAAACTAGAAGAAAAGGATGTGAGGAAACGAGCAGCAATGTTGTCTGATTGTTTAATTAAAAGAGGGAAGTCTACAATAATTTTTGATGATGTGTGGGCACCTTTTGATCTTAAAGAGGTGGGAATCCCTATTAGAGGAGATGGAATTAAGTTGGTCTTAACCACACGATCGCTTGACGTTTGCCGCCAGATGCATTGTCAAGAGACGATAAAAATTGAACCTCTATCTCAAATAGAAGCCAAGAATTTATTTTTGGAGGAGCTTGGATCTGATGTAGCTGTTAATTTGGAAACTCAACAAATTGTGAAGTCTATTGTTAAAGAATGTGCAGGCTTGCCGCTTGCAATCATCACAATGGCAAGAAGCATGCAAGGAGTTACCAATTTGTTTGAATGGAAGGATACCTTGGAGAAATTGAGAGAATCAGATATGGGGAAAATAGATATGGCAGGGAAGGTATTAATGAATCTACAATTTAGTTATGATCGCCTTTGTAATCCTGATGTTCAACACTGTTTCTTATCTTGTGCACTATATCCAGAGGATCGATTGATTAAGAAGTTCGAGTTGATAGAATTCTTTATTGACCAAGGATTGATTGGTGGATTGGACACGAGGGAGAAACAATATGATAGAGGCCTCACCATACTGACCAAACTGGAAAATGTTTGCCTATTGGTAACTCATTGGAACGAGATGAAGATGCATGATTTGATTAGAGACATGGCATTGCACATCATGGGAGCAACTTCCATTGTAAAAGCAGGAAAGGGGTTGACAAGGATTCCCCCTGAGGAATGTTGGACGCATGCTTTGGAGAAAGTTTCCCTAATGGGGAATGACATTGGAGAATTCCCATTGGACACGTCACCAAATTGTCCTAAACTATCAACTCTTCTGTTGAATAATAGCTTGAGTCGAGTTAGTGTCATCCCTGATTCTTTCTTCAAAAAACTATGGGGGCTAGAGGTTTTAAACTTGAGTTGGTGTGGTCTAACAGAAATTCCAAATTCCATCTCAAACTTGGTAAACTTGAAAGCACTATTGCTTAGTTGGTGTCAAAAACTACGACATATCCCTTGTATAAGGAAGCTCACATCTTTAAGAAAGTTAGACGCTAGGGGCTGTAAAAGTCTTGAAGAGATCAAGGGTCTAGAAACGTTGGTGAACTTGAGATACCTTGATCTATGGGGAACATGTATAAAGAAATTACCCAAAGGAATACTCGGAAGTTTGCTAAAATTGCAGTATCTTAGTGTTGGGGAAGCAAGTAAAGAAGACATCACAAAATTGGTGGCATTGGAGGCACTTCAATGTTGTTGTGGAGATGCAAATGAGTTCAACAAATGGTTGAGGGTTGTTGGGCAGAGTAACGCTCGCCATTACGAGCTCATCACGAAATCCTATGAATCATTACTTGAGGCGGGATTACTTTATTATATTCCTTTTTTTGTTTTGGGAAGGAGAGTCGTCATTGATGGGTGGAGTCATGCTATCGTGAGCGTGGGAGGGGAATGCGTTGGCAATTTTATTTTGATTCCCCAAGATATACAAGAACTGACAATAAGCAATTGGGCTGGTACAACAAATTTGGCTGGCATGGGTCCGCTTAAATGCCTTGAGAGCCTAAAAATAAAAAGAGGGGGAAACTTACGAGCGCTCTGGGGAGGACAAGATGAAGAAGTAATCAACATCCATGACTCCCCTGCCACAACCCCGAGCCTTCTCCTCTTCCCAAGCCTTAGGTTTTTGGTAATATCTGAATGTCTAGAAGTGAAGTATCTCTTTGGGTATGGGTCCCAATTCTCCCTTCTGCATCTACGAGAAATTCATATATTAAACTGTGAGGAAATGGTGGGGATAATGGCGACAGTTACATCACCACCACCATTTCATAACCCAATCTTCCCTCGTCTAGAAAAGATTATTGTTGGGACATGTCATAAAATGAAGAGAGTGGTGGAATCTGAGTGGCTGCCCCACTTCCCTAATCTGAGAGAAATCACAGTATTTTATTGTGCTAACATGGAGGAGATAATTGGAGGCCCTCTCCGTAACATGACAGTTGAAGAGATTCCTCTTGAATCTCTTGAAGTAGATCGTTGTGATAAAATGAAAATGATGTTAAGGCATGAGTGGCTGATCCATCTTCGACATCTTCAACGTATCCGTGTCTGGCACTGCAAAGAAATGGTGGAGATGATAAGTGGAGCAGGACAAAGCCAAGAAGGAAGCCTGATAAGCGAAGCGGGACGATGCCAAGAAGGAAGCATAATGACTCCGGTAACCAACACATCCTTCCGGCCCTCAATTTCTCTCCCAAAGCTGACGCACTTAAACCTGGACGATCTACCTCGGCTGAAGAGCATATGTGAAGTCTCAGTAACTTGCGATTCCATTGAAGGTATAAGGGTTAACAGATGTCGAGAACTGAAGGTGATTCCGTTGCAGCTGCGATTACGTGATACTGAGGACCTTCCGCACATTTGGGTGGAAGATGAGGAAAAGTGGAAGACGCTGATGTGGGATCATCCCGATGCTCAGGCTATTCTTCAGCCTTATCTACGAAAAGGGAAGAACCCAAGGTTTCCAACTGCCGTTGGTAAGTGTTAATTGATATGTGTCGGGTTCGATATTCTTCAGGGAAATTGATGAAAATACAAGGTATCTGATAATCATTATGAAAATACGAGGTGTCTCATAATTGCTTTACTCTTTAAATTACAAAGATGTAACTTTTACGTCTACAGTCATGCAATTCTTAACAGCGGTCTTTTGCAGAATTATCTGCCAAGGGAAAGGATCTCAAGGGACTTTTCTTTTGAAGAAAGCGCTGCTACTCAAGCATGTTTTCCTTGAAACTCGACTAAAGTCAGAAGCCATACTTTGTTGGGCAAAAGGTACGTTATACTGCGTATTTTGAATCTCATAGAATGTTTTATTTATTGGAAATAAGTACTCTCTTAGGACTAGTTAAGTGGTGATGTTTTGTGCGGCACTTCTGGTTTCATTTTCCTTGTCAGATTGGATCCTTGTAAGTAGTTGGTTTGGGTGGAGACCAGTTATATTTCGGAAGTGTAATGTTCTGACTTTCTGCTGCTAATTTATGAGCAAAATGTCCTTTAAAAATCTCTCCTTATATATATATTTTTTTTATCTTTACGATTATTGCTCGAATGGATCGGAAAATCACAAAGTTAACTATCAAAGTTATCTATCAAATGAAATAGCCTTACGTAACCGCAAAGCATTTTAGTTTTCGATAAAAGCGCGTTCATGTATTAGCTGAAAAATGTGGTGCTTGGCAATGAGTATCTCGTCAAAAGAGCATCTTGTGCATTATAGATACTTAAAAATAACGAAAGAGAGAAAAGGACGAAAAATCGGTCGAAGACTTAATTTTTTGTGGCCCGTTAATCGTGCATTCATTGAAGTGCCACGTACCACTTCAAAACTCTTTAGCAAGAGCAGTTTTGCTTCCTTCCATATGATAATCAATTGAATATTTCAATGAATATTAGTGATATCAAGAAGCCAAAATGAAAGAAAAGAAAAGAGAAAAAAAGAAAATTAATAATTTACTTTTAATCAGAAAAATAGTAACATCATCACGGCCACGTCCTCACTTTCACTTGATTAGACAATCGACGATAGCAAAAATTGGGTACTATAAGCAAAAAGCCTCGTAGTGATCTTTCCAAAATGTCGAGGCATTTACAGTGAAAAAGATTCATAACATTGCTTAATTGAGAAAATTTCGACCCTTATGATGGTCATGTCTTTAGTTTTTTTTAAATCATTACAATGTTCGAAATTTTTAAGCTTTTTTATCGAGCACAACAATTCCTTATTACATGCAATCCGTTCTTATTTAACCCCATTTTGTCTAGATGTGCTTTAAAGTGTCCATTACTTTTGTATGATTAACTCTCTCTGTTGTTCTTGCATCGAGTCATTGGACTTTGTGAGCAATCCCCACAAGTTGACGTGTGGTACGTCGTCGAAAGGACAACACATGGTGTAGATTCCTTGGTAGCTGGAAAATTATTTATTATTTTCAGAAGGATTTCCCAAATAAAAAGCCATCTAATCCCATTAGTATTGATGATAGCATTAAGATGTATCCTGTCTATATATTGGACAAGAAACAGTGATGTAAGTTGCATTTACATCATAGGAAAAAGAGAAGATGACAAATCTAGGGAACCGCCCCACATGACAAATCTCGCCTCTATGTCGCAAGCTTTCCAAACAAAATTTCTCCAAATACAAAGGCTCCAAACCACCTGTTGGACACAAATCTTCACCACTCAAATGTGTGAGAGAGATTCACTGTGAAGCTTTCACATAGGATGAATTTTGAATAGCAATGACTTGTTCAATAAAAAGGAAAGAAGACGCAGGAGATATTTAGCAAATTCTGAAGAGATTTTACATGTTGAATTGTTTGAACAATAGATAAAGAGGTTCCTATTGATATGCAAAAACATCCGACACAACATAATGAACTATGTTCTGGTAGCCGAGAATTACTGTCATCAAAGAACTACATTAGATTCTTTGACAAAGCAAAAGAATAGTATGAACAAGCAATCCCATATACAGTGATGAAGCCAATAAGCCTAAGGCTTCCAGTCTTGATCACCGTAAACATTGGCAACCAGAGAAAATATCCCATTACCATCAACCAAAGATGGTTATATAGGTGATTCCTAAAACAATTACAATGATTTCACACTTAGACTGAACTATACGTCTCTCACAAGCAGGCCATTCTAGATGTCAATCGCCTATATCGCTAGAAAGAAAAAAAAGAATTTTTTTACAAAGGAAAGAAACAAAGCACTTCATTATTATGAAAAACTGTTATGAAAGACCTTTAAAGAGGGGGCGGGGGGGATCATCTTAAATGAATGGCCGTCTAGGCAGTCATAACACTTGCAAAGTAATTAAACATTAACTTGGATAGATTATTTGAGTTACATATGATGACTTTGTCCTCCTTCTGTGTTCTAAATATTGATTCTATGCCACTATTTGGCCCGACGAAAGAGTTTAAAGAACTAAAGATGTTGAAGTAAACTAAGGAAAGAAGTATCAGTAGAACTTACGCAAAAAAAAAAAAAATGGAAAGGCGAAGGGTTTATTGCTCGACTTGATCCAAAATACATACTTTCGGTTACAATCGGCACAGCTTGATAGATCAACTGTCAATATTTGCCATGCTATATGGCCAGAAGCAGCAGTAAGAAATGCGTAGTATGGCATCCTGCTCCACATGCATCATTGAAAAAAGATAATGAGCTTGCCATTAATATTGAAAGCCATAATCCTTAAGACGGGAGAAGACTAATACCAACATCAGCATTATATCCACAGAGCGCAAGATTGCTGATGCACGCGATTCCAAAACCAGAAATCCATTCCTTCTCCAAATCTCCAAATCTCAATGCCGTTTTTTACATCATCTTCTATATCCTTTAAAAATTAGGAAAAATGTGGTGATCAGTTATAATTAAATGCATATTGCTATTAACTAAAACATTGTATTAGTGCTGCTGGAGTGGGTTTTCTGGGAGTGGGGGTCCAGGAGGGAGAGAAATTCTAAAGTACAAAGAACTTTAAAGCCTACAAAAAAACAGACAGAAAAAGAGAGCCGGAAAAGGATGGTTTGTGCATAAACTGAATAATCTCACATATTACCAGTTCATTGCAAGTACCAGAGAATAAAATGCAAGTTAGTCCCGACATTCACGGACACATAACACAGCATATAATCTTTGTGCTCACATAACCACTATTTGAGACTTCAATAGTAACTCCAGCAATTGCATATTCATCTGAGTTAAGGAAAAATAAACAGCCACGCATTTCATGCTCATTTGAGGAACAGCAATGAACCTAATAAGTTGTCCCTTCTTAGCAGTTTTCATCCAACAAATTCAAGATGAGCATAAAAAACAACACTTCTTCCAAAAATCTCTGAGAATTAAAATAAAATTGGGCAACTCAAATCCATATATCAAAAATGAATATGTTCTTGATTCTATCATATTGCTTTTGAGAAAAGGTACTGAAATTAAGTATGATTTGCATTACAAAAGGCACAATATAAACACCTCAACAAGTTTCACTAGATACGGTCAGAAACCTGGTGTCCATATATAGTGTCATACACAAGAGTCCAAAAAACTCCAGAAAAATATAGACGAAGCACGATATAAGGATCCAAACTACCTTTAACAGCAGCCCATCCTAGTAAAGCTCCCCAATTGAAAGTCAAACCTAGATAGGCCTGCGGCTGCATTGGCATTGAAAATTCCTAGACGTCAACAACAGATGATGTCAATAAAAGGAACAGTAGAAAGATTATGCCCACTGTGACAAATAGAAATCCAGTTTTATTACCCAAAACATGAACCTTTTCATCAACAGATAGGAGAAGACAAGCAACAAAGAAGAAGCACCCAGTGTATGTGTAGCAAACCCGGACCCGATCCTTATTTTGTATAAGGACTCAAGACCTGATTCACTACGGGATTGCGACGCCCCAGGCACGTCGCTCATGTACACGTCCCAAATTTTCCTTTCTTTCTTTTATGAGCATGCGGAAGCGTGAACTCAAAACACCCGAAACACCCATCAACAAACACAGTCAGGAAAAGCACCAATCCATTTACAAAAACATTATTATCAATTACATCTAGTTCTTTACATCAATTCTTGAGTTCATTACATGCTTAACCTGGGCTACGGGTTGGGGATTCTACTTCGCCATCCTTCATGTCCACGTCATAACACGTCCACCCTATGGTTATCAGCTCACGATGAGTAGCCAAGGAAAACCACACTTATGAGCCTGAAAAAGGGGGAAAACCACAAGGGTGAGTTCGACAACTTAGTAAGTAAATTGCCTAATCCTCGTATAAGAGGATGCCTCGTTACCAACTCGTGTGACTCTTGATGTTAATAATATCAATGGCCAATCAATAGCAAAGCAATCACAAATGTTATGCATCTAATGCAATGAATGCCCGTTTTGGCTTGTCCCATACCAAGCCTCACAGTTCTATTATGCGCACACATAACATAAACTCATGCAATCACACAGGCACGCATGCATCAACATCAATTCACACGAGTTCTTTTTAATTTCATCACATAACTGAAATCCATCGGTCTTCCGGAATCCACCGGGCATCGCCCCGCTCCGTCAGGCACGGCAACTGAAATCCATCGGGCATCCGAAATCTATCGGGCATCGCCCCGAATTCAATTCGCAGATGGCAACCGGAATCCACCGGGCATCGTTTCGAAATCCATCGGTAATGGTATCGTCCTGAAATCTATCGGTGACGGTTCATATTCGTGTGACCACACACTCAAGCATTACATCCGGTTTTTATCTTTACTTTAAACCGATGCAAGAGGCCTTAAAGGCGTGCCATGCGGTGTGTGTGAAATGACTTATCAATAACATGTCAATATAACATGCCAAGCACGGAGGAAAAGCCATGGTTTGATCCAATACATTGAGCACCAACATAAGCCAACTTAATTCGGAACGATACACTTCAATATCGCCGAATCAAGAAGACCCGACTCGGTGTGCTACCACGCACCAACGTGGATCTTTTCCCGTAACTCGGGGCATGCTTTTCAAGCATAGATGAGTAAATTATGTCATCAACAAAAACCATCATTTCACGAGCATAACATGCATACGACAGAACACCCAACTCGCTTTCGAACTTCACGCACAAACAATAACATGATTATACCATACAAATACACATACAAGTTACCTTTGTAAATCCAGGGAAGAACTCCTACAACAAATCAAGAATAGAATCCACATTCGGCTTCCGTAACACAACGCCCTATCCAACGATTAGGAAATCTACTTACCACTTGTACGGGAACCTATGATCAAGCAATCCACAAGATAGGCTAACCGTTGCCAAGAGTAAGCGCAAGAAGAGATGGCGTGAAAAGAAAGAGGATGGTGGAAAGTGACTAAGAATTAGGAGGAGGAAGAAGGGGTAGAATTGGTTTGTTCAAGAATGGCCACCCCTATTTATAGACTTCATTTCTTGGCCATCAAGTTTGCTTCCATTAACTAGAGAATCTCCTTCATTAATTAGAGAATCTAACTTAGCCAATAAAATTCTTCCAACTCCATAATCTAATAATTACACGGTACCTTAGATTAGCTTATGTGTCCTCATAGGCTTCATGATTATTTCAAGTCACCAATCTTATTGATCCATTTGTCTTGCCTCATTTAATAGTCTAAGATTTGCTAAGATTCTCTTAGAGACAAATGGGCCAATCATCTTTCATTCCTTGGCTATTAAGTTAGAAAGAACATTTTAGACATTAATACCTTAGATATGGTCATCATGGCCTAAGATTTCTTCTTATCCATTAAGCATTTAATGCTTAGATCTTCTGAGATTCATACTTATCCATTAAGCATTTAATGCACATATCTTCTTAATATTCATGCTTATCCATTAGGCATTTAATGCTTAGATTTGGTCATCATAGGCTTTAGATCTCATTAATTAATGCTAGTGCCAAGTGGTCTAATAATATGCCAAGAGAAGTTAGAACCTCCCATCATAAGCCATGTGTCCCATTAGGTTTAATCTTAGGTTCGTGACTTAGCTTAGTATATTCATTGGTGCATTAAATGTCATTAAATGCACTAAGGACACTTGGCCTCATATGATTGACCAATGGACTTAACCTTGCCAAATGCAAACCGAGTGTCAATTAAAGCTAGAAAAACCATGGCTAAGGTCGTCGGTCGGAGCATGGCCGGATGATGGCTAGCGCGGCAATAAAGCAAGGCCAAGGCATGGCCAAGTTTATCGAGTACAAGGCCAAGTCCATCGATTTATGGTCTGTTCTCACCATTTCATAATCGATCCATGATCGACTCATGATCAGCCCACGCTGATCATTAGCCAAACTAAACCATCCCTTAGCCAATCTCATAATCCATTCAAGTGATCCCACGACCAACTCACACATATACCCAAGTGGTTCCACCGATGATCCCCACATTGATTCAGGTGATCATGTGGTCCACTCAATCGGTCGACCCATGAGATTCCATGGCCACTCCCTTGGCTGGTGTGGACTCTTTCGAATCACATCTACGCGGTCAACCTGATCGTCTCTACGGCCAAATCTCGCATCTTATGTGAACGGTCTGTGGCCTAAATCACTGAATGATCAGAGTAGGCATTTTCGGGATGTTACAAATCTCAATCCCTTTTCTTCTGTTAGTACTCTCTTCCTCGAACGTTGGTTGTTCTGAGAAGATGAGTAACCCGATCCAGTGACTACTGCTCGTTCTAATAAATCTCTTTCTATTAGCTAAGATCGTTCATATATTTTTCCGTAATCCTTTAAGTTTAATGGCACCAACCGGCTTCGAATATTTGGTTTCAAACCCTCTTGAAATCTTTTCGCTCTATCTATTGGATCTTCAATCAATCTTCTGGCGTACTTTGATAACTCAGCAAATTTTGCCTCATATTGATCGATTGTCATATGTTTTTGGCGAAGTTGTAGAAATTCTGGCATTTTCTAATCACGGGCACATTCCGAAAAATATTTACTATTGAATGCTTGAATGAAGGCATCCCACGTTATAGCAATGCCGGGAGGGAATATTCTTTCTCTTGTGGCTTTCCACCAATGATCGGCATTACCTTGTAGTTGGTATGTCGCAAATGTCACCTTGTCTTCATCTGAACATCTTAAAAGTGCAAATGCCTTATCCAACTCATTGATCCACGAGGACGCCTCTTCAGGATCACCCATTCTGGCAAATTTAGCAAGTCATAATCTTAAGAACTGTTCAACTAATCCATGCATTGGTCGTTCACCATTTCCATTAGCATTTTGGCTTCCATTTGCTTGGCCATTATCGGCGGCATAAACTGCTTGTTGTTGTACTTGTTGTTCCATCAAATTTCCAATGGTTGCAAGGGCTTGCAGAATTCCATCTAGTCGGGGGTCTTCCTTTGACTTTCCTTTTGAACTTGACTGGCCCGGAGTCGTCCTTCCTCTCGTAGTTACTTGGTCCTGGGTACTCATTTTGCAACGACAGAAACTCTAGGGAAACTTACTTAGTAAGTTATAGCAGAGATTAGAAACCGAACTATCATGAAGAGAAATCAATCAAACAAACACATGCATGTAGTGTTTTCCTAACTATCTATCCCAAGATTTCCTAGTGCACCTTATCACTCCAGGTAATAACCTTGCTCTGATACCACAAATTAGGGATGTAGCGAACCCGGACCCGATCCTTATTTTGTATAAGGACTCAAGACCTGATTCACTACGGGATTGCGATGCCCCAAACGCGTCACTCATGTACGTGTCCCAAATTTTCCTTTCGTTCTTTTATGAGCATGCGGAAGCGTGAACTCAAAACACCCGAAACACCCATCAACAAACATAGTCAAGAAAAAGCACTAATCCATTTACAAAACATTATTATCAATTACATCTCGTTCTTTACATCAATTCTTGAGTTCATAACATGCTTACCCTAAGCTACAGGTTGGGGATTCTACTTCGCCATCCTTCATGTCCACGTCATAACACGTCCACCCTATGGTTATCATCTCACGATGAGTAGCCAAGGAAAACCATACTTATGAGCCTGAAAAGGGTGAAAACCACAAGGGTGAATTCGACAACTCAGTAAGTAAATTGTCTAATCCTCGGATAGGAGGATGCCTCGTTACCAACTCGTGTGACCCTTGATATAATATCAATGGCCAATCAATAGCAAAGCAATCACAAAATGTTATGCATCTAATGCAATGAATGCCCGTTTTGGCTTGTCCCATACCAAACCTCACGGTCCTATTATGTGCACACATAACATAAACTCATGCAATCACACAGGCACGCATGCATCAACATCAATTCACACGAGTTCTTTTTAATTTCATCACACAATCGAAATTCATCGGTCTTCCGGAATCCACCGGGATTGGCCCCGCTTCGTTGGGCACGGCAACCGAAATCCATTGGGCATCGCCCTGAATTCAATTCGTAGACGGCAACCGAAATCCATCGGGCATTGTTCCGAAATCCATCGGTAACGGTATCGTCCCGAAATCCATCGGTGACAGTTTATATTCGTGTGTCCACACATTCAAGCATCACATCCGGTTTTTATCTTTACTTTAAACCGATGCAAGAGGCCTTAAAGGCGTGCCATGCGGTGTGTGTGAAATGACTTATTAATAATATGTCAATATAACATACCAAGCACGGAGGAAAAGCCATGGTTTGATCCAATACATTGAGCACCAACATAAGCCAACTTAATTCGGAACGATACACTTCAATATCGCCGAATCAAGAAGACTCGATTCGGTGTGCTATTACGCACCAACGTGGATCTTTTTTCGTAACTCAGGGCGTGCTTTCAAGCATAGATGAGTAAATTATGTCATCAACAAAAACCATCATTTCACGAGCATAACATGCATACGACAGAACACCCAACTCGCTTTCGAACTTCACGCACAAACAATAACATGATTATACCATACAAATACACATACAAGTTACCTTTGTAAATCCAGGGAAGAACTCCTACAACAAATCAAGAATAGAATCCACATTCGGCTTCCGTAACACAACGCCCCATCCAACGATTAGGAAATCTACTTACCACTTGTACGGGAACCTATGATCAAGCAATCCACAAGATAGGCTAACCGTTGCCAAGAGTAAGCACAAGAAGAGATGGCGTGAAAAGAAAGAGGATGGTGGAAAGTGACTAAGAATTAGGAGGAGGAAGAAGGGATAGAATTGGTTTGTTCAAGAATGGCCACCCCTATTTATAGACTTCATTTCTTGGCCATCAAGTTTGCTTCCATTAACTAGAGAATCTCCTTCATTAATTAGAGAATCTAACTTAGCCAATAAAATTCTTCCAACTCCATAATCTAATAATTACACGGCACCTTAGATTAGCTTATGTGTCCTCATAGGCTTCATGATTATTTCAAGTCACCAATCTTATTGATCCATTTGTCTTGCCTCATTTAATAGTCTAGGATTTGCTAAGATTCTCTTAGAGACAAATGGGCCAATCATCTTTCATTCATTGGTTATTAAATTAGAAAGAACATTCTAGACATTAATACCTTAGATGTGGTCATCATGGCTTAAGATTTCTTCTTATCCATTAAGCATTTAATGCTTAAATCTTCCGAGATTTATACTTATCAATTAAGTATTTAATGTCTAGATCTTCTAAGATTCATACTTATCCATTAAGCATTTAATGCACATATCTTCTTAATATTCATGCTTATCCATTAGGCATTTAATGCTTAAATTTGGTCATCATGGGCTTTAGATCTCATTAATTAATGTTAGTGCCAAGTGGTCTAATAATATGCCAAGCGAAGTTAGAATCTCCCATCATAAGCCATGTGTCCCACTAGGTTTAATCTTAGGTTCATGACTTGGCTTAGTATATTCATTGGTGCATTAAATGTCATCAAATGCACTTAGGACACTTGGCCTTATATGATTGGCCAATGGACTTAACCATGTCAAATGCAAATCGAGTGTCAACTAAAGCTAGAAAAACCATGGTTAAGGTCGTCGGTTGGAGCATGGCCGGATGATGGTTGGCGCGGCAATAAAGCAAAGCCAAGACCTGGCCAAGTTTATACCAAGTCCATCGATTTATGGTCTGTTCTCACCATTTCATAATTGATCCACGATCGACTCATGATCAGCCCACGCTGATCTTTAGCCAAACTAAACCATCCCTTAGCCAATCTCATAATCCATTCAAGTGATCCCACGACCAACTCACACATATACTCGAGTGGTTCCACCGATGATCCCCACATTCATTTAGGCGATCAAGAGGTCCACTCAATCGGCCGACCCATGAGATTCCATGGCCACTCCATTGGCTGGTGCGGACTTTTCTGTATCACATCTACATGGTCAACCTGACCATCTGTACGGCCAAATCTCGCATCTTATGTGAACGGTCTGTGGCCCAAATCACTGAATGATCGGAGTAGGCATTTTGGGGATGTTACAGTATGGTTGTCAAAAGATAATGATGCTGCAATCATTATGAAAAGAAGAAAACAACCAGTGCATATACCATGACCACTTCTACATGCTTTTAAACTAACTATTTCTGAATAAACAAGAATCCGATATCAGAAAAATATATAGATAAAAAAAGGCCAATATCCTTTATCACGTCCATCTTCCTTTAAAACAAGGATGGAACAGAAAAAGTTTCCTCAATGTTGAACCTAATTCTGGAATACTACTGAGATGAAAGTCAACAGCAGCAAGGTGATTACAAAATTATGGCAGAAACAAAGGTGAATACTTTTACTCCGAAAAGAAAGCAGCCACTAATGTCTATAAAATGTAATGAGTTTGCATTGGGAATGAAATAAGCTAGCTAGGGCCTTCAATTAACCCAAGCCTATGGATCCTACAGAGGTAGTAGAACATAGTGACAGCAGTATTCACAAACACCAACTTGATCCTAAAATTATTTAGGTTTTCAAGACTCAAATCACCTTTATACTGCTTTTGGCTTTGCATCCTGTCTTTTAAGGTAACTCACAAAACACTTCAACCAGTGACAAGACATTACTATGATGCATTAGACTTTTCTACCTAGAAAATTGTGGGACCAAGTTGAAAAGGTTGGCACTTTGGTAGTTGAGAAATTATGGAAACCCACCCAAATGAACTTCGCCAAGAAGCACAGTTTCATGCTTAAATGTGCTTATGACAATTTAACAATGATTGCTTAAAAAACTAAAAGCATGAGTTTATTTGTTTTTAAAGGAAACTATTAGCCAAGGACATACACCCTGAGCATTCCACTTCTCCACAAAATATCAATTTTGAATCTCAAAGGAGATTGCAAAACTAGAGAAAGCTTACAATGTCTCAATAGGACATAAAAGTGAGATTAACCTGTAATTATTCAACTGTAGAAGAATTCCAATACCTAAAAGCAATTGAAACCCAAGAAAACAAAGCCCTTGAAATGGTGTCAAAGGACCACTTGCGATTGGCCGGGACTTTGGTAGTTCCACCTAACGAAAAAGAGTCAAACATAAAATTAATGCCAAAGAAACTTAACAAATTGATCTTATCAAAAACAAATTCCAAGAACTTTGGCTCTTAGCAATCTATGATTTATTTCCGAGGAACATTATAAATTTACTCAGCAACATAAAATAAAGAAACATTAAAGCAACCAGAAGAATTAGGGAAAATAAGGATAGGTTGCTGCGAAAATTACAAATTAATTGAGTTGTTCTTTAGAATTTTAGGATGAAAAGGGGTTTCCAAGTACGTTGAAAAGTAACAATTTTAAATCGATAAGTGAATGGTGAACCTATGAAGTATAAATTTTTATGAAAAGGTCGATGTAAACCCTCGGCTTTAGCAGCAGCTACTAGGTAACTATCACGGTCAAGCCAGAGAACTAGAATAAAAATTATTCAGCCATGCAGAAATCGCAGGTTCTATTTAAACAAACTAAAACTTAAGGGCATGCAACTAAAATTGAGATAGGAACTTTTATCAAGTTTCCAATCGACCCAATATTGCCAAGCTGACAACCAGAAAAAGATGTGAGAGGTTAACGTCAGAAAAGATTCACTAGAAAGGGGAAGAGCAGAACAATCATTTTAAGAAAACAGGTAAGGGAAAAACATAAGAAAAAAGGCCTATGATACGGTTGATTGAGATTTTTTAGAGTCTACTTCAGTTGCATTCGGGCTTCCAAGTAAGTTCATAGAATTGGGTCATGGTATGTGTACGCATGCCTATGTTCTCGATTTGTTGATGAATCAAGGCTTGCACTAGTTTGTTTTTCTGTTTAAGTCATGTCCTATATTTTAGGAGATAGTGGCTATTTTCAAGTCTATCTTTAAAGAGACTCTTTAGTCCTATTTTATAGGAGTGTTAGTTTCAGAATTGTTAGTGGACAACGTGTATTTATGGTCAAGGTTTTTGATTTGTCTTTAAGAAGAAATTTCAGTCATTTTTGAATAGATGAATGCAGTTTCCCTTCCATTGTTCTATTCTTGCTGCATACTCTGTCTTTTTGCTAATGTAAATTCCACTGCACAGCAAATTCAGCACATAAACAACATTTGGTATCAGAGCTCTCTTGATCTTAAGGGGCTGTGAGTGACTTGTGAGATTGAGTGAGAATGTGCTTCCATTCATAAAAGCTTAAAGGCTAAATGGAGGCAGGTTCGAGTGGGTTTTCAGCAATAGCTGCACCAGTGTTTGACGGAGAAAATTATCAAGCATGGGCAGTTAGAATGCAAGCTTATTTAGAAGGTTGTGATTTTTGGGAAGCTGTGAAACAAGACTATCATGTTGATCCCCTTCCTGACAATCCAACCATCAACCAAATCAAGTTTCACAAGGAAAAGATAACAAGGAAGGCAAAGGCAAAGTCCTGTTTATATGCTGCTATCTCACCCGCCATTTTCAGCAGAATTATGGCTTGTGAATCAGCAGTTGGGATTTCCTCAAGGCTAAATATCAAGGAGATGAGAGAATCATAAGCATGAAAGCGCTGAATCTGATCACGGAGTTCGAAAGGCTAAAGATGAAGGAATCTGAGACAATCAAGGAGTATTCAGATAAGCTGGTAAGTATTGCGAATCAAGCAAAGATCTTAGGCACTGATCTTTCAGACAATAGATTGGTGTAGAAGATTCTTGTCACCTTGCCAGAGAGATTTGAGGCAACTATTGTTTCTTTGGAGAATACCAAGGATCTTTCTTAGATCAAGTTGGCTGAATTGCTTAGTGCATTGCAAGCACAAGAGCAGAAGAGATTGATGAGGCATGAGGAAAATACATAAGGAGATTTGCATGCCAAAGAATGGAAAGACAAAAACAGGAAAGGGAAGAAAGAGAATGGCAGCGGTGGTTTAGAAACTATTGTAGGAGAGAGCAGTGCAGAAAGTTGTAAGAACTCTTGGGGAAAGCATCCTCCATGTAAGCACTGTGGAAAGAGAAACCATCCACACTTTCGGCGTTGGAAGAGGTCGGATGTAAGGTGTAGAAAGTGTCAAAAACAAGGACACGCTAAAAAGTACTACAAAGAGAGGAGAAATCAGCAACAAGGTGAGGTACGAGTTGCTGTCCAGCAAGAGTAGATAAATTATTTGTTGCCTCGTGTTTTTTCTCTAGTACTCCATGTGAAAGTTGGCTAGTTGATAGTGGCTGTACAAACCACATGACTAGCGATAAAAAAAACTCTTTATAGATCTTGACAAGTCTTTGAAGTCAAGAGTAAGGATTGGAAATGGGGAGTATTTAGAAGTGAAAGGTAAAGGGTTTATAGCAACAGAGAGTTGTGCTAGAACTAAGCTAATTTCTGATGTGATGCATGTGCCTGAGATTGATCAGAATTTGTTAATTGTTGGGCAGTTGGTAGAGAAGGGATTTAAGGTGATATTTGAAGAGAAGTGTTTGATCTTTGACTCTAATGGTCAGGAGATGTTCAAGATAAAGATGCAACATATGAGTTTTTCTTTAAATCCTCTTAAGAATGAGCAAGTGGCATTTAAGTGTCAAGCTAGAGATCGTTATCCAAGATCTGAGACGTTCCCAGAGGTTACAAGATCTAAGACGTTGCCAGAGGTTACAAGATCTGAGACGTTGTCAGATGTTACAAAGATCCGAGACGTTGCCAGATGTTACAACGTCTGAGACATTGTAAAGTCTGAATGCGAAATCTGAAGACTGCCAAACTCTGAAGGAGCAGGTTGTATTCAAGTGTCATGCTAGTGACTCAGAAATATGGCACAAAAGAATGGGGCACTTTCATCACAAAGGCTTATTGTTCATGCAAAGGAATGAAATGGCAATTGGGTTATCAAACTTGGAAGAGTAGATTGTAAGGTGTAAGGCTTGTTTGCTAAGCAAGCAAACTAAACTTTCTTTCAAGAATTCAGCTTGGAGAGCTACAAAGAAGTTGCAGCTGATTCATACAGATCTATGTGGTTCACAAGTGACACCTTTATTAAATGGCAGCAGGTATTTCATTATTTTAATTGATGATTATACCATAATGTGCTGGATTTATTTCATGAAGTAAAAGTCAGAAGTTGCTGAGATTTTTCTGAAGTTTAAAAGATGGGTCGAGAACCAAAGTGGCTGCAAGATTCAGGTCATTAGATCTGACAATGGAACGGAATATACTTCACAGAGGTTTAACTCTTTCTGTGAAGAGGTTGGAATAGAGCATCAACTTACTATTCCTTACTTTCCACAGCAAAATGGAGTAAGTGAGAGAAAGAATATAATCATTATAGAGATGACTAGGTATCTACTGCATGAGAAGAATCTGCCAAAAGATTTTTGGACAGAAGCAGCAAATAGAGCAGTTTTCTTGTTGAATAGACTACCTACAAGGGTGTTGGAGAAGAAGACACCTTTTGAAGCTTGGTTTGATGTCAAGCCAATTCTGAAAAATCTAAAAGTGTTCGATTGTTTGTGTTTTTTCATATTCCACATGTCAGGAGAGACAAGATGGGAGAGAAAGCTGAACCTGGAATCTTTGTAGGCTATAGTTCGGTGACAAAAGCCTACAGAATTTATCAACCACAAATAAAGAAAGTGATCATCAGCAAAGATGTTCAGTTCCTGGAAGATGAGGAATGGGATTGGACAAATGAACCAGAAGGTAAGCACAAGGAGATCTCATTTTAACCCGACGAGCAGGTGGATGATGTTCTAGTTAGAGGTACTCGTTCTCTGAGTGATATCTATGAGAAGATGTGCAACGTGGTTGTTTTGGAACCTTCAGGTTATGATGAAGCTAAACATGATCAGAGGTGGTTAAATGCAATGAAGGAAGAGCTGTCCATGATTGAAAAGAACCATATGTTGGAGCTAGTGGACAAGCCTGACGACAGGAAGGTGATTGGAGTAAAATGGGTTTTCAGAACCAAACTCATTGCCGATGGCTTAGTAAATAAGCATAAGGCCAGGCTGGTTGTGAAGGGATATGCTCAAGTTTAGGGAGTGGATTTCTCAGAAACATTTGCTCCAGTGGCAAGACTAGACACAATCAAAATGTTACTTGCATTAGCAGCTCAAGAAGGATGGAGGGTCTATCAGTTAGATGTAAAAACTTCATTCTTGAATGGAGTGTTACAGGAGAAGATTTATGTTGAGCAACCTCAAGGCTTTGTCACACCAGGCCAGGAGGAGAAAGTTTATTTGATAAAGAAGGCGCTTTATGGGTTAAGGCAACCTCCATGAGCGTGGTACAGCAAGATGCATGAACACTTCCTGAGTTTAGGATTCGAGAAAAGCCTTAGTGAATCCACTTTATATGTCAAGCAGCTATTATCTAACAGAGTTGTGGTATCTCTTTATATGGATGATATGCTTGTGACTGGAAGTAATGAAGCTCAGATTGATGCATTCAAACATGAGATGATGAAGATGTTTAAGATGACTAATCTAGGTGAAATGTCATTTTTTCTGAGGATGGAAGTTAGGCAAACTCAGAATGAAGTTTTCATCTATCAGAAGAAGTACTTGAAGGAGATTCTGAAGAGATTCAACATGGAAGAATGCAAGAGTGTGAGTACTCCAATGACTCACAAAGAAAAGCTTCGAAAGAATGATGGAGGAGAACCTGTTGAGGAAAGAACCTATAGAAGCCTGATTGGATGTCTTATGTATCTTACTGAAACTAGGCCAGACATCTTATATTCAGTAAGTGTCTTGTCTCATTTTTTAAGTTGTGCAAGTGAGTTGCATATGGTAGCTGTAAAAAGAGTATTAAGGTACTTGAAAGGCACTCTTTTATATGGGATAAAGTTTTGCAAAGTTTAGGAATTTAAGTTGCAAGGCTATTCGAATAGTGATTGGGCAAGATCAATGGATTATATGAAGAGCACCTCAGGTTATTGCTTTACCTTTGGGTCGGCATGTTTTTCTTGGTGTTCAAAGAAGCAAGAAAGTGTGGCTCAATCAACCGTAGAAGCTGAGTCCATTGCAGCTACTGCAGTTGTGAATCAAGCATTATGGTTGAAGAAGTTGATGGATGATCTGCATTTGCAACAAGAAGAATAAATAGAAGTATTTGTGGATAATCAAGCTACTCTGGCTATTTCAGTGAATCTAGTATTTCATGGAAGAACAAAGCATTTTAAGGTCAAGTATTACTACTTGAGAGAAGGACATAAGGCTGGAGAAGTGAAACTGTTGTACTGCAGTTCAGAGAACCAAATTGCAGACATATTCACTAAATCGTTTCATGTTAGTCGGTTTGAACTTCTCATGGCAAAGTTGGGAGCGTGCAGCACTTGATCCAGGAGGAGAATGTTGAATCAAGGCTTGCACTAGTTTGTTTTTCTATTGAAGGCATGCCCTATATTTTAGGAGATAGTGGCTGTTTTCAAGTCTATCTTTAGAGAGGTTCTTTAGTCCTATTTTATAGGAGTGTTAGTTTCAGAATTGTTAGTGGACAACATGTGTTTTTGGTCAATGTTTTAAGTTTGTATTTAAGAAGAAGTTTCAGTCATTTTTGAATAGACGAATGCAGTTTCTCTTCCATTGTTCTATTCTTGCTGCATACTCTGTCTTTTTGCTAATGTAAATTCCACTGCACAACAAATTCAGCATAGAAACAACACTATTTCTATCAATGGGGAGCTCCATAGATTTTTTCCCAGTTCTAAGAGAATACAATAGGGTGATCCACTTTCACCGTACCTATTTGTCCTGGTTATGGAAGTCTTCACTGATATTATTACGTGTCAGACTTATAAATCGGGTTTTAGATTCTACTGGCGGTGCAAGTCTACATCCATCACACACCTTTTCTTTACTGATGATGTTTTACTATTCAGTGAGGCTGATTGGGAGTCCATAGCCTTGATGAAGGAGGCGCTCTCGATTTTCTCCGATTGGTCAAGCTTGGAACTGAATTTAAACAAAAGTGAAGTTTTTTTTATCAAGAGGTCATCAAGATTTGCAGGCGTCCATCCGGGACATACTTGGTTTTCGGTTGGGAGCTCTACCATTTCGCTATCTAGGAGTCCCGGTTGTAGCATCCAAGCTTGGCAAAGCAAATTGTGTTTCTTTGGTCAATGTTATCACTAGGAAGGTGCAATCATGGACACAGATATTCCTTTCATTTGCAGGTCAACTACAGCTAATTAGGTCAGTACTTCATTCCATTCAGCTCTATTGGGCTAGGATTTTTATATTGCATGTTTCAGTGTTGGACAAAGTTGAGCAAATACTTAAGACAACTCTTGTGGAAAGGATCTGAATTAGGGTCTAGTGGGGCAAAAGTTGCATGGACAAATGTTTGTCTCCCCAAGGAAGAGGGGGGATTAGGCATTAAGCGACTCAAGGAGAGTAATAAAGCGGCTATGCTGAAGCACATATGGATATTGTTCACGGACAAAGAATCACTGCGGTGTAAATGGATCCATTCCACTTTTATAAAGCAAAGCAACTTTTGGACTATTAAGAGGCAAACTTTTTGCTCGTGGTCATGAAAGAAGATCTTACTGCTACGAAGGGAATTTCATCACCTGTTTCAATGGCGGGTTGGAAATGGAGAGTCGGTATCTCTATGGTTTGATAACAGGCATCCAAGGGGTCCTCTTAACCTTTTTTTCTCTGATCGGCAAATCTATAGGTCGGGCTTCTCCAGAAAGGCAACTGTAGCTAATCTATGTAGGGCGGTCTCATCACCATCTGAGCTTATGGACACATTGGTCTCATGGGGTGAGCCTCTCCCTCACTTGTCTATCCTCCCGGACACATTCTGCAAGCTTGGCGACTCTTCTGGATCCTTCTCTACTTCTTCAGCTTGGAATATTGTCATGCCGAGGGGTCAAATAGTGCGATGGCACATATTTAAATGGAACAAGGCGATCATTCCTTGACATCAGTTTCATTTATGGCTAATAACACATAATAGACTACCAACCTAGGTATTCTTACTTTCTTATCGTCGTATTATAGAGTCAAATTGTGTATTTTGCAATCATAGGCCGGATTCGGTGGACCATCTCTTTTTTGGCTGTTGTATTACGGCTCAGTTAGCATATTATTAGGCGGGGAGATGTAACTTACCTTGGCATAGTGGTCCTTGGAATCAAACACTACACTGGGCGACTTTACATATCCAGGGGCGCTGCTTCGACCAGAGTATAGCCAGATTCTCACTGGGAGCTCTCTGCCATATTATATAGATGGCGAGGAACGCATTATTTCGCAATGAGGCTATCTCTGTTTCGGCTATGAAGTTGAAGTTGGAGAAGATGGTGAGAGACAAGGCTAGAACATTTGAACGTGTGATTGACTCTCCAAAAAATAGGAGGCTTCAGCGTAGTTGGGGTATTGACCCTGGTATTTATATGCATTAGTAGTTTACTTCTATGTATGTCTTGTGGGCCAAACTGGCTCTTTCTAGGTCTTTTATTATGAGGCCATGGTACCCTTCCACTCATAACTATCACAATGATATTGTGAGTACAAGCTTTTGTGGTGCCAATACACAGTAAAACACCGTATGTTCTTGGCAGTGTCTTGCAACTAGTATGGACCAACACTCTCTTTATAATCATCCATGTTAATGTCTTCGATAGCATGTTAATTATCCTTAAGGACCATTTTAAATCCCAGCAATATCGCAACTGAAAAGGAGCTTACAAACATTTGTGGCTTTTCTGTCCCTTAGTTTCATATGGCATTGTGAAAGGGCACCCTAAGTGTTTTACACCAAGAGATATTTTTCTTTCGATGTATCATAAGAATTTCATTAAAAGAGAGACCTGGTGCATCAGAACTGGACAACCACAGAAGAGAAGTTCATAAAAAAAATGAAAGTAGAACATCACTAGACAAGAATAAATCAGAGCAGAGTGCAAAATAAAAGCAATTGAAGCTTGAGATTCCACAATCTTCTGTGAGGTCCTTCCAAGTTCATGACACAAGACAAAGCAGTGTGGCGCAGTGCTTCAAGATTTCTTAAAGATTGAGTCTCCTACGTAGGCACTCAAACAGCTAAATAACTGGTGGAATTTCTCGGCATGACCTAGACCACCTTTGAGGCACTGAAGATATGATCCCATAGGTTGCAGCCAAAGTTACAATGAAGAAAAAAATGAATCAAAAGAAAATGATTAACAGAATCATCCAGATTTTGTACATATAACGCCAGTTCGGGAGAGTGAAATTTTGTTTTTTTTTTTATAATTTCAACAGAAAGAACTTTTTCCAAGCTACAGCCCACAAAAATAAGAGATGTTACAAGGATAGCCAAATTGCTGTTGAGAGTGAGTGAGGAAAGAAATCCCCAAAATAAAGTAAACATATTTAACACTAGAAGCCTTATTTTCTATATGGTACACCAGCTTGCCATCCAGAAAGTAGAAACCACAAATCTTAGCAGAATAGAAAAGAGTTAGGACAGAATCAATTAGAGATACCTCCCAATATGAATTTTTTTTTATATGAAAAATGGGTTCAAATGTCAGTAACTACCCTCCAAACACACATATAGTCTGACGCCATCAAAGTCTTGTTTCGTAAAGAGGATTATGTTTAGCCCCACAATATGGTCTCTTTGCCTTAAGAAATGATGCCATTGCCCAAACCCACATTCATTTCCAGATTCCTTCTGTGGCCAAGTCCGGTCCTCAGAGTGTTGTCAAAAATAAATTGTTCAGATATAAACAGCATCTTGTAATATCTTCCTTTAAAAACAAAGAGACTGCTGCAGAATTTATCTCCCTTACAGAAAAAAGAGTCAGCTGCACAATTTTATACTACCATGGTCTCCTTACTTGCAGTTCAAGTCATCAATGTATAATCCATAGCTAACGCTACCACGGATAGTCCTTGTAATAGTGATCTATTGATGCCTATGTCAACTCCCAAACGACAATGCAGAAAACATAACCCTATATATGAATAATGCAGCATACAGGCAGTACAAGTTGGGAAAGAATAGAAGCAGATTCAATTGCTCCTCTTTGAGTCATTCTATCAAACACATCAAAGTACAACGCACATACAAACACATTGAAATGAACTAGCCCAAACAAGAATTGTAAACCGGTAAAAGAACTGGAATACACGGCATTTCGACATCAGTGATCCATTTCTCCGAAGCTACTCAGGCTTTTCCAGTGTGGCAAAAAGAGAAACCAAAACAGCCACCTCAAAGCCTCTTACCACATACTAGGACAAGCAAGCAACCACGTCCAATAGGCTTATCGAAGGTGAGCGTAAGGCCTCGCCTTTCTTGGCAAATACAAGTCGATCCAAGACGCCCCCATCTTGGACTCTTTCTCTTCATCACACGAACCGTCATCTTTGCCATTCTCATCATTCTTGGCGCTCTCCGCCACGCTTGAAAAGCCCGCGAAAGACCCACCATTCGAACATCTAAAAGACCTTAAATTTGGCTGGGAGAAGTCCCAATTGGCACTGTGGGACGGCAAATGAAGCCGCTCGGTACCGCTTGAGCTTAACAGGCATCTCCCGATCAGAGCAGCGAGCGATGGAGCGAATTTACCCACCGAAGCTCGGATCGGATCAGGCCGGGCCCGAGTCCGAATATTATGATCTCAGCTTATTTTATTTTTTTGCTCAATCTCAGTATGGTCAGAGGCAAACGCTAGAGTTGACGGTTACCAGACTCAGACGCGCAAACGCTGTGACTCTTCGTTTAATCATTTTTCATATTGAGTTGTGGTGACCTTTTATTGAACAGGCACCATACACACATGCATGGTCAGGTAAAAACGAAACATCATTCTTCATGAAAAGGTTCTTTTTATTCATATTCGAGTCTAGTTATTCTGAAGTTCGACATTTTTCTCCTTATTATATAGCGAAAGAAAAAGGAAGATTCGTTCTATTTTGAGAAGCAGTTGTTCGATAACCTTGGTACGTGTAAGAGGTGGACAATATTGTCTTAAGAAAATAACATGCATTTATTGAGCTCGAATCAATATATTCAGATTATTCTACATGGAAGTTTTCGGATCAATCAACATTCTGTTTCAGGTTTGAGTTGCATTACTTTGTTGTTGTGTAGAACACTATTCGGTTGCTACTTTTGCCTTCCAATCCGAACATAGACTTTGCTGTTTTGCTGAACACTGTCCTTTCTTTAATTTTACCCAACAGTTCCAACGGGAGGGCATCACTCGTTTTGCTGGAGTGACGGACTTACCCAATGAACGATTGGTGCTTCACCGGTGTTTAAAGTCCAATATTTCAACAGTGGATGGGGTGGACTCCAACCTCGCCATTATACAAATGGGATAAAATCAAGAAAAAAAAAAGGCAAAAACGAGAGAAGGCAAAAAAGAAAAGAAAGAGTTGGCTTTAAACGAGGTCAAAGCTCTATCCAATGCCTCACACCTGTAATCCAAACCCCACTTTCACACTGGCCGACAGCGCCTTTCTTTTCTTTACTTCACATGCATAATGCCTTTCTTTTCTTTTCTTTACTTCATTGCCCTTATCTTTTTAATTTTCTTTTCATCATTTGTCGGCCGACCTTTTGAGTTTTGACCCAGAGTCACAACGTTTTCCAGTTCTCCCATTCTGTTTCCTCGTGCGTTTTCGCCCCGCTAATTTCCTCCATTCACGGGCAAGATTGCCGTGTTGAAAGATGGTTTTGAGTCGACCCTTTGGGTCAACCAGGAGGAGGAAGCTGTAAGGACTCTAATTCGGAGAGCCGGCTGCATCCACCACTTTCGTAAGCATTCCTGTTTAAATTCACTGCAAAAAAAAAAAAACCATAGTCGAGTCTTGTGACAGTTGAAAAGGGATCACCATTTTAAATGCAAGAGAATGCAATACAAATGGAGAATGCGGGATCGCAAATGTAATTCTTATTGGCGATCAAATTATCGATTGATTTAATAGCTGATTTTCAGGAAATTACAGTAATTTCTTTTTAGAAGTTAATAAGTTACTATCTCTTTTTAAATCATCCTTTGGTTGAAATATCATTCACTTTGGCCTAATGATTCAGACTGCGTATCTCGTGAATTTATTAGTGCAAGTAAAATTCTAAATTTGAGTCAAGATTTGTGCAAAGTGAATAAGCAAAAGCACTACGGAATGCAACTCCCTTCTAGAGGGGGGATAAAGAGCAAGGCTAGATAGGATTTCTTTTATCCGAAACATAAAACATTTTTTTGCTTTTTTCTTTCTCCGTCATTCACACACAAACGACTCCAACACTTTTGTTAAGTTCGGGTCAGAAAGTCAAACCGATTTTCCTCGACCAAGTCCGAAGTCCATTTTTACAAATTAAAAAAACTACTAAATAAAAAATTCAAAAATTCATTTTTTTAAATACAAAAAAATATATAATAATAAAATATTCGATAATAATAATAATAATAATAATAATAATAATAATAATAAAGAATATCAGGTGGTTGACCACAATTTATTTCATGTAGTATTTATTCTATAAGTCTTAAACCAAATTTAGATTTTCCATTTTGAATAAACATTTTTAGTTTAGCGTAAAAAATGAGAAAACTCTTGAAAAGTTTTAAACTCAATTGAATAAGCTCTTATTCAAAGTGTCAACGTCGAAACTTTCTTCTCGATAGCTCTCCAATTCACATCAACATTTTACGAAAGCGACGAACTATAATTTTCTTTATAAATGTGAATTGTTCAAAGATTGTTTGTTAACGTGATTAATTGTCATTGCATTCTCGTAGCTGCTGAGAAAAAAACGAAGGAATTTTGGACTTTATGTTTTGTTCTAATTGAATATTTGCTTGATTTGGTATTGGACTTGTAACAAAATGGAAATAAATGACAAACTTGTAAGAGAGAGAAACAATTCATGTTTCAAAGTGAATATATTGAAATTGATGTTATTCTAAAAACGTTTAATGCTGAATGGGGTAATCAAAAGATTATTTCAAAGAAACGGAAAAGAACAATGTGTAATCATAAAATTCAATAAGAATATGTTATTTTGAAATAGATATATTATTTTGGATGATTTTGTAAATATTAAACCAGCAATTTGTACTTGCCTAATATTATTTTTAAATATATAAATTTAAATTCGTAGTTCATCAAATGACAGATTTGATAAGATATAAATATATCCGACTTTAAATTCGTAGTTCACCAAACAGTAGATTGAATAGGATATGAGTATATCCGACTTTAAATCCGTAATTCACCAAACAGTGAATGGGATATGAAGAAATCCTCTTATCCTATTTTATCCGGTCTTATCCCATTTAGAAATCTAGACGACCAAACGCAGCTTTAGCGTTCAACAATGGTTTTCCACCTCGTTCCGTACCCTTATTCTTTAAAATCTTTGTATAATTAATACTTTTTCGGGCAAAAAGGTAAGTCAAAAAGAGTGGGCTCAAAAGCTTTTAGGGTGCACATTCGTAGGAGTTTGTTTCCTCACGACCGAAACTGCAATTGTTTGAGGCTAACTTTTTTTCTCTATCTCTCTCTCTCTCACAGAAAAACATAATGAAATGATTAAGAAAAGACGGAGACTTTGCTTGCGCGCGTTCTCACCGACTGTTCCGCGGTCTCTGTGGCAGAGTCCCCTTTGATTCTTCACATCCCATTTACAACAGCAGGCCTATGCCTTTTGCTTCTCATAGGAATTGGATCCCGCCTTTACTACAAAAAAATTGATATTTGGCTACGGACATGTAGCCACGAAAATAAATCCATCGCTAATAGCCACACATTTAGCTACGGAAAAAAGAATTCGTAACAAATCAGTGACGGACAATAATCCGTCGCTAACAGTAACGGAAATAGCTATAGCTAAATTTTTTCGTCGCTAATTGGCTACGCAAATAGGTTTGTCACCAAAACCGTCACTAAATTGCGACGGAAGATGCATATTCGTCGCTAATTTGCGACGGTTTGGAAAGGGTCGCCTGTTTAGTAGCTAACTAGCGACGGTACAAGAAAATCCGTAGCAATTTTGTTACGGACGGTGTCTCGTCCCCAAAGCCGTCGCAAAAAACTAGTGACGGGTTATTTGCCGTCTCCATTCCTGTGGCTATTTGGCTACGGACATAAGTCCCTCGTCGGAAATTGGCTACGGGGAATATACCGTCGCTAAATCCGTCGGTTAAGAGCGATGGTCCATACTTTTCCGTAGCTAATAGCTACGGAACCATTGTTCATAGCTAATTCCGTAGCTAATTAGAGACGGAAAAATATCCGTGGCTAAATCCGTCACTAAATATCGTATTAAACCTTTGCAGAATCTTTCTGTCGCTCATTCCGACGTGCCGAAAACCCCCATTTTCTCTCTTGTTCTCTCGACCCAGAAACCCTAATCCTTTGCAAGACCCAAAACCCCCCTTCACTCGCTCATTTCCGTTCGTCGCTTTGAGGTATGTGAATTCTTTATGTTGTTTGCTTCTTCTTTCCAGTCATTTTTTTCCCGTACGGGGAGTTCGCGTGGCTGCAGCCAAGGAGAGGTCACCACACCCTCCCCCAGATCTGTGCAAGGGCACGACCACCTTGCAAGGATATGGGGGAGATCGAGCTCCTCGCGCGCCTAATGGGCCCTAAATCGACCCCCCTTGCAGACGTCGAGGTTAATGATATTGTGGGGCATCGAGCTCCAGCTGGTTAATATAAACATATTCTGTAATTGGGGTTCATACATGGCCTAGAGGGTTCGTGGTAATTTCCCTACGAATGAGTTTCTTTGGAATGAAGTTGGTGTTTATTAGATTGTGTTAAATTAGCTAATTAGCTTGATTTTTTTAGCTTACTATAGACTTTACTTTTTAGCTTATATTATGGTTATCATTTGTTTTTTGTTGCTTAACGTATAATCATTTATAGTAATTAAACGAAAACTCCAATTCCATACGACGATAGTTTTAGTCATGCTTACTCCATTTACATAAGTATTATGGTATCATTTTAGTGATTATCTTAGGTACTTTTGACATTTTCACGTTTCCATGCATTTGCCTTAATAAGTATAATATCTATATCATCAAATATTCTTTCTTTAATTAGGTACGTGTCAAGTTAAAGGTCTCGCAATCTAATTGGATATTACAATTATTGAAGAGTACACAGATTTTAGTGAAATACTTGGTAAGTCTTCTTAACATGGTAATTTAAGTTTTTTTTTATACATAGATTATTTGTTTGGTAAAAAACATAATTTTATCTTTTCAGAATTTTATAGATTTTTATTAATAATATTAATGAAATGATATTATATTTGTATTCACGTGGGATTTTTTAATTGCTATCACAGACACAATGCGAAGAGAGAGGTCTTGGATGTATAATAAGAACTTACCTAGACGTCAAGGGTTGACAGAAGAATTTCGTATTGGGTTAGAACTATTTTTGGAATTTGCTTCTAGCAAATTTGAATTCATGGATGGAAATACGTTAAGATGTCCGTGCAAGAATTGTAAGTTTCATGTCGTTGATAAAGTTAGAGAACATCTTTGTAGATTTGGGTTTACTCCGAACTACTATAATTGGATTAGCCATGGCGAACAATTTATCCCAGATCAATTATATGAAAGAAGTAATCAGGCTTTAGTTAGGGAAGAGTGTAGCTATTATGACCGATTGAATCCATACCAGAGAATGGTCGTTGATGCAGCCGGTCATAATATTGTTATTGGATCGAACCATGCAAGTACTAGTTTCACTTCTACATGTGAAGACGTTAGTCCTAGGCATGCACCACATTTGGAAGATATTGGAGTGACAAGATTTGAGGAGAATGTGTATAATGATGCTTTACCATCTAATCAATTCCGGGAAGTGTTGAGAGCAGCAGATGAACCTTTGTGGGCAGGTTGTGACAATCACACTAAGTTATCAGTTACATCGAGACTGTTGAATATCAAGGCAGAGCATAATGTTTCAGAGAATTGCTTCGACTCTTTTGTTGAAGTAATGCGGGAAACAATGCCGCGTGATAACGTCATGCCAAGTAATTTTTATGACATGAAGAAGCTAATCGATAACTTAGGCCTTCCTGTGATAAGGATTGATGTATGCAGTAGCGGCTGTATGTTATATTGGAAAGATGATGAAAATGCAGAATATTGCAAATTCTGTGGCGAACCAAGGTACAAGATTAGCAGGAGGCAAGGTTGTCAACAGAAACGTAGACCACGGAAGCAACTGTTTTATTTGCCCTTAATCCCCAGATTACAAAGGCTTTATGCGTCTCAAGCCACTGCTGAATACATGACTTGGCATGCAAATCATCAAACAGAAGAGGATTTGATGTGTCATCCATCGGATGCAGAGGCATGGAAACATTTTGATAGAACGTATCCTGAGTTTGCGATGGAGCCTCGAAATATCAGGTTAGGTCTGTGTGCTGATGGATTTGCCCCGTTTGGGAAATCAGGAAAAAATTATTCATGTTGGCCAGTCATCTTAACTCCATACAATCTTCCACCCGGTATGTGCATGAAGACCCCTTATATGTTTTTGACATTGATTATGCCTGGGCCGCAAAATCCGAAAAAGTTGATAGACATTTATATGCAACCATTGATTGAAGAGTTACAACGTCTATGGAGGGACGGTGTCCTTACGTATGATGTTTCTACTGGTCATACATTTCTAATGAAGGCTGCCCTTCTTTGGACGATAAATGACTTTCCGGCTTATGAAATGTTATCTGGATGGAGTACAGCTGGGATATTAGGATGTCCAATATGTATGGAGAGATCAAAGTCATTTAGACTAAAACATGGTAAGAAGCCCAGCTACTTTGATTGTCACAGACAATTTTTGTCGATGAATCATACATTTAGAAGGAATAAGAAAGAGTTCACCAAGAATAAGATTGAAAGAACACATCCACCATTAAGGCTGACCGGTGAACAAATTTGGGAGCGAGTGCACGGGTTTCCAACTGTTATTGAAAATCCGAACGTCACAACTTATGGGTACGGACGAACGCATAAATGGACTAAACGAAGCATATTTTGGGAGTTACCATATTGGAAGGCCCATCTTATTCATCATAATCTGGACGTCATGCACATAGAAAAAAATGTTTTTGATAATGTCATCAATACGTTGATGGATGTCACCGGAAAAACTAAGGACAACTTGAATGCAAGAAAGGATATGAGAGATATTTGTGATCGGCCAACACTGGATCTGGATACAAGCAGCATGGGCCCTAAACCAAAATCAGTTTATACATTGAATAAAGCGCAGCGACGTCTTGTTTGTCAATGGTTGAAATCTATTCGGTTTCCTGATGGATATGCTTCGAACATCGGGAGATGTGTTGATTTAACTGAATGTAAATTGACCGGTTTGAAGAGTCATGATTGTCGCATATTTATGGAAAGGCTAGTTCCAATAGCTTTTAAAGAACTTCTACCACACTTCGTCTGGGGCGCCATTACCGAGTTAAGTATTTTCTTTCATGACATTTGCTCGACAATGTTAAAGGCATCACACATGGATAAACTAGAGAAAGATATTCCAATTATTCTTTGCAACTTGGAAAGAATATTTCCTCCTTCGATGTTTGATTCAATGGAGCATCTCTTAGTTCACTTGCCTTACGAGGCCAAAGTTGCTGGTCCGGTCCAATATCGATGGATGTATCCATTTGAAAGGTAAACTACCTTCTTATTAGTATAAATTGTAAGTTATTTTTATCATATATTACATTATGATAAACTTCTTTCGAATGCACATAGGTTTTTATATCATTTGAAGAAAAAAGTGAAGAACAAGGCATATGTTGAAGCTTCAATTTGTAACGCATACATTGTGGAAGAAGTGACTACATTTGCGTCCTACTTTTTTGAGCAACATGTCCATTGCAAGAGGCGGAGAGCAGGAAGAAACGATGAGGGACCGATTGATCCCAATTGCAACTCATTCTCAATTTTTAATTATTTGGGTCGACCAAGTGGTGTATGTAAGTTGCGTTACTTAACGGGCGAAGAATATAAGGCAGCGCATACATATATTTTACTGAATTGTCCCGAAGTGGAGCCATATTTCGAGTAAGTGTAGATATTTGTAATTGTATTCATTGTCATTCAAACATTTGACTATTGTTTGTATTGTTGTTTTCTTAATAGGATTTTCCAATCTTCAATGCATGGACTACCGCCAAATGAGTTTGACCGTTTGTGCGAGGACAAATTTGCAGCATGGTTCCAAACTTATGTAAGTTGCCTATGAACCAAAATTTAAGTTATTAAACATTTTTTACATGCGCCATGTTTGATAGTGTTTGTAGTATTTTGTAATTAACGCATATATTGACTTTTGTTTTGCTAATCGTAGGTTCACAATAATCATGATGAATTTGAAGAGCATGGATTGTTATATCATCTATCATTGGGTCCAAAATCAGCCGTACGTACGTGGCCAGTGTATTTCATTAATGGGTATAATTTTCACACTCAACAATATGGAATGGGAAAAGCTTGCATGAATAGTGGTGTCTGTGTGCAGTCATCCTTAAGCGGGAGTTCAAAAGATGATTTTTATGGCTTGTTGGATGAAATCATAGAGATAGAGTACCCATTTGGAGGAATTATGCGGGTTGTGTTATTTAAGTGCAATTGGTTCGATCCCGTCATAGGAATGAAGGTGCATCCGAAATTTAATTTGGTTGAAATAAATCACAAGAAAAAATATATGAAGTATGACCCGTTTATTTTGGCACAACAAGCAATTCAAGTTTGTTACGTCTCATATCCGTCTTTAAAACGTGACAAAGTTGACTGGTGGGCTGTATGTAAAATCAAAGCACGCAAAAAAATTGAAGCACACTGGATGGACGTAGCATATCAACAAGATGAAGTTTGCAACACGGTTCACATTGAGGAATATAACATCTCTGGATTGCGAGATCCAGATGGAGCAATGATAGATGCACATCCAAGTGAAATTCGAGGATTGAATTGGCCTTGGATAGACGAAGACGAAGACGAAGATGAAGATGAAGAAATAGACGAAGACGACGATGAAGATGATGAGGAAGATGGAGCCGAAGATGATGAAGATGAGGAAGATGAAGCCGAAGACGATGATGAAGATGATGAGGAAGATGGAGCCGAAGATGAAGAAGATGAAGAAGATGAGGAAGATGAAGCCGAAGACGAAGAAGATGATGAAGATGAAGCACGGTACTAATTTTCTTGTATTTGAGACTTCTTAGACATTATGTATTTTATCAACTGCTGACTTTGTCAAATTATTCATGTTGTTATAAGGATTTTCATCATTGTATTTAGCTTTTTTTTGTTGCGACTTACATTAAGTGCAGTGAATGATAGGATAGGATAATTAAGGGTCCTTTTCCTTAGTAGGTGACGATTGTTTCCGAATGGAAAAAAATTATAGTGATTGATTTGCTGTTAATGGCCGACAAACATCTGCCCATAATTCTGACCCAAAAAAAAAAATCTGCCCATAATTATTGAATAAACAAATCACTAGACAAAATGTTTTGTGAATCTAGGGCCAACAATGAGCCTTTCCTTATCCTGAGAAGATCTAGGGCAAATTCTCTTGTGCGAATTCTAAATCATCCATACGTGGCTTTCACATTTCAGGTAGAACACAGATGTGGTTTTGTGGTGTGCTTCAGTACCTGAGCATGTACGGTACGGGTATCGCTTATGTGATAGCTACGGCTGCCAGTCTGAGGTGAACTTCTATTCATGGGGGTTTCGATGTGACTGGATGAGTTTTTAGTCTATCTTGACTCACAAAAAACATGCCGTCCGATCGTAATCTGTAGTTCAATTCACAAATTAGCCTGTCATCACAAAGATGGGCAAGAGGGATCGTGCGAGTCCGGGCAGGAGGTTTACATGCTGAGTGTCGGAGTTACTCAAATCGTGATGTCGCAGTTGCGCGACTTTCATAATATAGTCTGGCTCTCGGTTCTTGCTGCGATAATGTCCTTCTCCTACTCTTTCATAGCAATTGGACTAGGCGTCACAAAAATAGCAGGTACCCTCTAGGAAATTCAGTTTGTTGATTCCTCTGATGCGGGAAGAGTTTAACCTCTACCGGCAAAGCGATCAATTTCAGTTCCTTTCTTCCTTTAGCAGTCAGTCTATTTGGACGATTCTTGTTTTAAGGTGACAATATAAAAGGGAAGCTATTGAGTGTCTGTCCTCTTGTGGTTATTCTATCGGGAGAATGAGCAGATTAAAGGAGAAATCCTTTAGATCATGTGCTGTTTTATGTGTCTAACTCATCTCGCGGCTTCAGAAAATGGGAAAATCCTAGGAAGCATCAGTGGAGTCCCGGCTGCCGATCCTGCCAAGAAGACGTGGCTTGTGCTCCAAGCAATGAGCGACATTGCTTTCGCGTACCCGTACTCGATTATTCTTCTGGAGATACAGGTGACCGTCATCTTTTTTCTCAACCGTACCTAATTTTGCCTTCTTGAAGTACTGGTTGAGGAGCTCAGCTATGCGTACTATGACAGGCTAAGTGAATAACCTAACTTTGCCTTGCTTAATGAAGGACATTCTGAAGTCGCCCCTAGTAGAGAATGAGACGATGAAGAAGGCCTCGGCAATCGCGATCATAATCACCACCTTCTTCTACCTATGCTGCGGTTGTGTCGGGTACGCAGCCTTCGGCAACCTCACGATAGGCGGTCTCTTGATGGGTTTCGAGTCTTTCCACCTGCACGGCCTCATCGATTTCGCCAATGCTTGCATAATCCTCCATCTCTTGGGAGGCTTCTAGGTATTTATCGAACTTGCTTATGAAAAGCACAGACCGCCCAAGTTCTTGTCTGTTCTATTTGGGCATTGCTTACTTTTCTAGATCTACATCGTTTTTACAGCTATACAGCCAGCCAGTTTTTGCGACCTTGGAGAAATGGTTCAGGAACAGGTTCCTGAACAGCGACTTTGTGAACAGAATCTACAAGATAGAGATCCCCTGGTTGCCGGCTCTTCATTTGAATCTCTTCAGGCTGTGTTTTTGTTCAGCGTACGTGATATCCACAGTCGGGATCACGCTCATCTTGCCTTACTTCAACTCGGTCCTGGGAGTGCTAGGGGCGTTGAACTTCTGGCCCTTGGCAATATACTTTCCGGTGGAAATGCACTTCCGGCAGAAGAACATCGAGCCTTGGACGCGAAAATGGATCATCCTCAGGATCTTCAGCTTGATCTGTTTCCTGGTTACGGTGTTGGGATTAATTGGGTCTGTTCAAAATCTAGTTAATGCAAAGTTAGGCATAGGTAGACATCTTAGGGCATAAGGACTATGTTTTGTTCATACTCTGTAGTCTTGGCGGAATCATTACCACGAAAGTTCGTTCACCCTTTCCTACCAGTTCGCAAAATAATTTTGAGATGTGGCGATGATCCAAATCTCTCCCTCCACCTACAAACGTATCTATCATTTTCATATTTTCCTATGCTCAGAAGATCGCCTCAGCCTTTGGAGGGCTGTTTATTCTGAAAGCACCAGGAGCCCCTTCTCCTGTCTTGACAGAAGCACAAAGCGAACACCAACCTCCATTCGGTTTCGTAGTTTCTATCGGAACCCGGCTTTAATGAGCAATAGTAGTAATTTCAATGGGCACAGCCGAAGCATTCATATCCACATGGCGCAACAAGCGGGCCCCCCTCGGATAAGCCGGAAGAGGAGGCGGAGAGCGGGAGGGGCGCACCAATCAACTTTTTAAGTCTAGATAAGTCTAAACAGAGTTTGACCATCTGAATTAGATGATTCCAATGGATGCGACAGTAGTGTAGTATTGAAATGAGGAGACAGGAGAAGAAGTGAAAAGCCAGCTACACTCAAAAGGCGGGAATGAACTAGTACTATAGGGAGTAAGAAAAGAAATGAGTGCATGTCGCAGATCATTACAAGACATCTATGAGCAAACTATAGGAATAAGGCTAACGGGAATAAGACATCTATGCTGTTATTCTTCATCCTGTGGTTGTGTGTACCATCTATTTGCCAACGGGAAGAGTAATGTGGATCAAGCAAAATAGGAGGACGAGGAGGAAGTGTCGGACAGGACCTGCAAGTGAAGGTGAAATGCAAGAAAATTTGAGCGCACGAATTCAATTATAGAAGAGTCTGGGAAGTAGAAAATTAAGATTCATAGCATATCCACCTCGAGTTGCTCTTCGGTGAACAACACTTTCTGAAAAGTCCATGTGTCTGCATGAGTCCGTCTAAACTCGGCAACCGCTTTCGTCATAGTGGATTTCACGGGAGATGGCTCCCCAGCGAATCGTGACAGTAAGGTAACATGCTCAGGTAGCCAACTATAGAGTAATTCAAGAATACAAAAGGAGTTGTCAAGAGATAAAATCAGTCGCAGAGAAAATATGGCAGTGAAAGATCTGGAAATCAAGATATCGAACTTAATTCAATCATGTCCCTTCCCTTAAAGAGATAGCAATGTGAAATTCACAAATACATAAGGGAAAAAAATTTTAAACGAAATGTCTGGATTATAAAAATTTGTAAATCAGCCTCAATCATCTCTCACAATTTACATATTGGCGCAACAAAGCAGATGTTTCTGTCAGGAAACCCACTCTTCTTTTATTTGTCATGAAAATGGGAAGTGTAGCTGTCAGCAAACAGCAAACGAAGATATCCCAAAACGACAAGCTGGCTAAAATTTACTATTTCCCTGTCTTAGATCCCTAGAGATCCTTGCAGTGAGATCTATAGTAATTCATAAAGATTGAAGTACCAAAACAGATTTTGAGAGTATAGGAAAATGTTGAGTCCTTCATTTACTCATAGACAAACTAAAAAAATGTTTGATATTCAGGGAAGCATTTCAAGGGAAAATAGCATTATGTATTGCTTTTTTATACACTAGATCATCTCCTAAAAAGAGAGTGGAAGTTGGTCAATGAAGGATATGTCATCTTGGCACTAGACACACTAAAAACAAGTCCTAAATACACACTAATAGCTCATTGGACATCTCATCACTGTTCTGACGGTGTATAAAACAGATTTAAGTAAATCAAAGAGGAGCATAAGAGAGCTTCTTGATCCAAGGGAAACTCACCTCGGCATATCATAAGGGACTGATAACATAGAAGTAGCCAGAGCAAGGACAGCACCATGCACCGAAGCAATAGATTGACCAGATTTTAAATTTCTGATTAGGAGAAGAGAAGAAGAGATACATCAGCTATGAAATGCACAAAACATGTAACTGAGAATTAATATATTTAAAACTCGAAAAGGATATTATTTAAAACAGTGTTCTACAAATTCATCTGGATATCACAGAGCGAGAAATTTATTGGCAAATGTGATGGAATGCATTTATTACTTGATGACCAAGTGGTGTAGTATTATAGACCACGAAATACATAGGGGATAATAGATAGCCTTCTTCTCTTTGAAAGATAAATGGCTTTTGGAAATGTAGAACACCACCAGATGACATCCTTCTATATGTCATTGGAGGTTGTTTCACTCCAGAGTGGTCCACCAGATCATCTCTGTAAGCTCGAGGCAAACTGCAAATATACAAGAAACTTAAGCTTAACGGCAACATAAAAAATCTGGCATCAAAGTAGCTTGCACGAATATATTTACCATGGTTGTTGCTCAGGTTGCAACAAACCACCTTGACCTTCCATCGACGATGGTAAATTTTGATTTCCAACAGCACATGCTATAAGACCAAACGCACAATATCCAGAAGCATCGATTTGTGCCGATAGCATCGATTTCATCAATGAAGATGATGGAGGGAGATTTTTCTTTAGCAGGCTGGAAAGCATCACGCATGAGTTTTGCTCCATCTCCAATAAACATCTGCACAAATGATTATTCAAATCAGCGAATGAGACCAGGTCAATCTACTGCAGTATCATCGATGACTACAATATTCAAAATCATTCAACAATTGCTGCTTTTTCACTTTCAACATACCCGCAGACGATTCGCTCATTCTATAAACTCCCCATCTCCATTTATCTTCAAAGAGATGAGTTACCCATACCTTGGCAAACAGACCCATTCCAATGGCTTCATCCGCAGAGTTCTCCCCCCTGCATTCAAAGAACGCGACGTGGACATCATGTTCGAAATGCTCCAAGGAACATATCGATGGACAACAAATCCAAACCACAGTCGCACGATTGCTGCGAGGGCCACAAGCTTGTGGCCCCACCCTCGACATCGGACGCAGCGGCCGGTGCTCCGCCGCCACCACGGTCATCGGGCGAAGCATAACCCAAAGTATTTGATTGGCCTCCTTCGACTAAAGGAGGAGGAAGGCGCCGGCTGAGTTTAGACGATGGCCAAAGCGATGCCATGGGAGATGCAACAGCTTCCTTCTCCGGGGACGCGAAATCGATGGAGTCGGCCATGTCCATTTTAGAGAGAGAGGGTGAGAGAGAGAGTAGGGTTGATTGAAAATATTCCATCGATCGAGCACGGTACTAATATGTTTGCGACGGGTAAATTAGCGACGCATAAGCTGATTCCATGGCAATTTAGCTACATAAAATAAAGTTCGTCGCGAAATAGTAAGACTTAGCCACGGAATCAGCTACGGAAATTTATTCCGTAGCTAATTAGTTGATATATATACGGATTGTCTTTCCCAAACCCTAAGTGCCTCTTTTGCCGATTGACTAATGCGGGAAACCCTAATCTCCTCAAACCCGAATCGCCTCTTTTGCCAATTGCTCATTGTGTGAAACCCTAATCTCCTTTGTTTTCCATGCTCCATCCATGAAAGCCTGATCGCATCTTTACCCGAGTGCCTCTTTTCCATGCTCCGCCCATGAAACCCAAATCGCAGATTATTCTTTTGCTTTGTCCATGAAACTCTGCCTCCACGTCTTCAAGCTAGGTGAAGCTCAGCCTGTACGTACGAGTGACTCTGCCGATACTGCGCCAAATTCATCGTCAACAGGCTGACCGGAGGTCTTTTGGTTCGGGCACATCTCCATCGTCGATCTCAAGCTCATCCCTTGGGGCGACGCCTGACTTGCCCGACGGCTCCTTGACTTGCCAGGTTGCTTCCTCCATTGGATCATCATTCCTATTTGTTGTTTTCTTGGCAAACAGTGTTTGGTCTATATTCAGAAAAATGCCATTTTGCACCGTACATACTCGACTATTTACACTTGTGTCTTCAAAGATGAATTCCCTACACTCCTTTTGGATTCATTTCTCACATAGTAGTCATTATTCGATTCATTTCTTTATGATTGATCATAAGATTGGATGATACATAAAGTTATTTCAAGATACAACTTCCGCCATTTAGCATGCTTTTGTGCTCATGCATCGACATATTCACGATGGAATCCAACTTAGACAATTTAATGAATCCATTTCAAAGGGAGGGCCTTACCTTGGGCACCACAGACACGCACGAGGAAAAAGAGAACTTCGCTTGATAAGTACGAATGAAGGAACAATCGACGAACTCGATAAAGAACGAACCATGATGAACAGCTCGATTTATTATTAACAATTCCATTTTCATGATACCATGTGTGAAATTGAGACAAAATGGACGGAGAAGACCTTGATTGGAAGCTTTTTCAGGTGGATCATGGGAAAGTGGTCTTTAGGACAATTGCTCAGAAAATGCAAGGACGACTTTGAGCCAACTCAAACATTGAGCCGAACTGCATGGGGAATGATTACTGATATTGTCAATATACTTTGTAATCAGTGTTTGTAGAACCTGGATAGTGGGCCGTTGTTATGTTATATGCATGTAAGTTATGGTTTAATACAACTAATAACCAAGTTAGGAGCACCGGCAGGTCGAGAAGCAAGAGGTCAGTGTGGCAAATGAAAATTTATTATCTAAAAATCACAGACATCGACTAATTGCATCATTTTAAATTACCCTACATTTGTTGAGGACAATTGGAGAAGTTTTGGTCAGAAATTGTCCTGAAAATGATGAAACGCTGGAGTAAGTTAGTTCGCAAAAGTTTTTAGAACTTTTCAGCAAGATATTTATTATCCATGTTCAATCTTTTCGTGGATCTTTGTTATGGCAGAAGTAATGTGATTTCTACTCAATATTTTATAACCGACAGTGTACCTAATGGCCATTAATTTATTTATGGTAAGTAGTTGTCCCCTAAAAAAATAAAGCTGATGGTTGTTTGATCCTTCATCATTTGCAGTCATGATTGCTTCCAATCAGGATTTCAAATCACAAATTTATTGAACATCTTGCTAATTTTTTTAACTGTTTGCGTCATTTTAATCAAATAATATACAATTGAGATTCATACATTATATATATTTATTCAGGTACTTGGAACATCTTGCTAGGAGAAGCCGACAACAAGTTTGCTTTTTAATCAATCACTTTGATACCAATGGTAAGTCATGATATGTATTTTATTATGTGTCCCTAATACTACCATGTGATTTTACAAGATAGTTGGCTAACTTGTGTACTTGTCAGTATAAACGACGAGGTCGGCGTATAGGCGGGGGAGTCCGAATAGCAGAGTACACTTCTCCTCCCCATAATTCGGACGCCGATGAAGTCCGACAAGCATATGTACCTTCCCCTTCCCCTCCTTCTATAGGCGGGGGAGGCCGACTACCCGATATACCTTTCCAGAACCCTTCCCCTCATTCTACTGCCTCGTCCCCTAACCTGTCATCTTCCCCAGCATTGTCATCTAACCCACGAGGAGCACAACCTGCTTATGGACATCATGCAAACTATGGAACCTCCAACATCTCGGGCCAACATGGCCACATTGGCATATCAATTGACCCTATACACTCTCGTAGTTCTAATATAAACCTAGAAAGTGAAGAGGATACCTGAGTTACCATATACCCATATGGAGATTCGTAAGCACTAATGTTTTTGTTACTTAGTAGATTTAAAATTTAAGGGTTTTAGACATGGCATGTTTAATTATATAACACCTGCCATGTTTTTTGTTTTCAGATTCTCGGATGCTGCTATTGTGAGGCAACTTAATACAATCATCAATGGATTTTGGTGATGGCCTCATACTAGGTATAGTCGCGCTCCAGATGCAGCGAAGGAGGTCTGGTGGAACGAGTTCAAGGTAAGTTTTATCCTATTAGTTTGTCACAAACTAATACAATGTTTGCATAACATACTTTTCTATTTTTTCTATGGATTGCAGCGGCAATTTAGGTGGGATAATGCTCATGATTATGAAATTTCCAGAATATTTAAGAAGTGTGGTGATCACATGCGAAATGTGATGAACAAAGCAAAGAAGAATAAGAAGAAGCCATATTATATTCCAAATGAACATTGGGTAGAAATGCAGAAATACTGGGAAACAGATGAGCATCAGCAAATGAGTCAACAAAATAAGTTGAATCGAACAGCCGGTTCTACTGAAGGCTCGGCCACATATGCTGGAGGCTCTATCAGTGTTGGGGAGCACAAAAAAAGAATGGTAAGGTTGATACATGCACTAGCTGTAAACATTTTGATTTCTTTCATTAAACCATTTTTCTATATGTTTTATAGGCAGCGGAAATAGGGAGGGAACCGACCTATGGGATGACATTTCAACGCGCATTTCAAAGAAAAGATAAGACTTGGACTAGCGATTGAGCTAGATCTATTCAGGTTTGTAACATGACTTACTTTGTTTGATCATTAAACTATATATATATGACAAGTTAATTTTTATCTGGCAATATGGTTGGTGTAGGAAAAATATGATGCATCATTGTCCATGAATATCCCTACTGATGGTGATGGGGGTATTCCATCTGAGCCGTCAGTGGATAGTATGGCCTTATGGGTGGAGGCATCGGGTGGGGTGAAAAAAGGAAGAATATTTGGGTTTGGCTCCTTGGCTAGGGAATATGCACCGAAGACACCTGGAACGTCATCATCCAATGTGCGTGGTTCAAGGAGGACACAACATGAAGAGGAAATGAAGCAAGAAGTGAGCCAACTGAAGAGACAACTTGCAGAGAAAGATGAAGAAATGAGAGGGGTCAAACAACAAATGCAACTCATCTTGCAACACCTGAACATCCAAACCAATGAGGTTCCTCCTGTACCTCCGACTACTGCTCTAGGCGATGCACACGAGGATGATGATGATGATGCTGCTCATGATGAATAGAATGTGAGAATTTTATCCATGAGGTTTATCATAATCTCTAAATATGTTGTTCTTAAATACTAGCAACTTTTGATTGGTCAAAGTTGTCTCAATATTGGCATGAGTTCTGTCTTATATAATGACGTTGCCGCTCTCAAGGATCAAAGGATAAACATTGATAATTTTGGCGATTCTAATTCGGAGTTATAATATTGTCAGGTGTTTAAGAGAATATATTCGGCCCTTCTGGATGGTAGTGCAAGAAGACAGCTTGGTGAGATACTGTAATCCTGCTAAACATTTTTTGTAGATTACAAATGTAATTTCTTTCAATTGATTCTTGCAGGCTTCAGAGTAGAGAAGCTTCATGCTGGTGGTGTTGAAGGTTGTAGCTTGTTTTGCATTCTGTTTTTTTTTTTGGTACCACGTTCTTTGTGGGATGTTCTGTATATGGATATCTGGTTTTGCTTAACTTTGTTATGGGTAGATGACATTTACCTATATAATTTGGTGTTAGGCACAATTCACTTACTTTTGTATATTATATATTATGTTTATGTTCTTCATGCTTGCATTCTAAATTTTTAAACACAAATGATGCAATAAATAAAATGCAAATGTAGCCGTTTGTTATTGGCTACCAATTTAGCGATGCACATAAGTTTGTCGCTAAAAATTATCATTAGCGACGGAAATACCAAACGTAGCCGTTTGTTATCGGCTGCGAAATTGGCCACGGATTGGGTGTAGCTATTTTGCGACAGATATTTGCTACGGATTACATATTAACCCGTGGAAAAATGTCAGCTTCCATTTGCGACGGAAATTTCTAAGACCGTCGCTAAATTGCTTCAAAATTTAGCTACGGAAATGGTATTCGTAGCCACTAGTAACAGACGATCGGCTACGGAATTATTAATTTCGTCGCTAAATCTCACGGGACTTCAGCTACGGATCATACAATGCCCACAGCAAATCTGCTACAACTTTTTCCGTCGCTACTATTGCGTTGCCAAATAGCGACGAACTATAAAGCGTCGCCAAATATCCGTCGTAATTTAGTGACGGATACCTTAAATTTCGTCGCTAATTATACCCAAAGATCAGCTACGAAAATTTCATTCCCCGTCGCTAATCAGCTACGGATGTAGCTACGGATTATTCCGTATCTAATTTGCTACGGATATTAAATTGTCCGTAACAAAAGTTTTGCGACAGTAGGGTAGTTACGGATTTTTTCGCGTCACTAATTCCGTAGCAAACTAAATTTGCTACGGATTTTTTTCAAATATCCGTGGCTAATCCCGTAGCCAAATACCAGTTTTTTTGTAGTGCTTCCTTCGGCGAAAGAAAGATCCTTTGCTAGATACCTGGATGCCGACCAGTGCTTCAGAGTTTCAAGCACAGCTTCTAAGATCTGCTTCTTGATGTGCTTCTTTGCCACTTGGATTCATCTGAGTCTTCTTTTTCTGTCCTAACCGGTATGTTGCTACATCTTCGTCTTTGCAATTACTCATTTGTAAGAATCAAATAAAGACTAACCAACCGAATATCCTCGTGTAAGTGGATTACTTTCTGTAGGACAGTACCAGCAGCGATGCCTAGAGAAAAGGATCCATTTTGGAAGCACGTGACCTCCGTGAATCATAGCAAGTGGAAGTGTAACTTCTGCGGAGAGGAGTATGCTGGAGGTGCTACAAGGATCAAGGCTCACTTGGCTGGAATCGCACGCTTTGGTATTAAAGAATGCGAGAAAGTCCCTGGTGATGTAAAAGCAGAAGCCAGAAAAAAAGTGAAGGACTCTAGCGACGGAGGAGTATCTGAGCAAAGGATCCAAGGAAATGTTATAGCAGCTCCGACCAGCACATCCCATCCCCCAAATGTGGAGGGCAGAAACAATTTACAATCTCCACAAGGTATGGAATTCCAAATTACCCCAGAAAGTGGGCAATTTAGTAACGTAAAAAATGATCTAAGGTACTAATTGATCTGATCTGAGGCATGATTTTAAGATTACTTTTGTTTTTAAATAACTAAAGATCCATTTCACGGCATGGCAAAGCAACCAGTTTCCCTGTGCCCTAAAAGTCAGAATGTTACTGAAGCCAGCTATGTAAATCCGACTAATGCCGTTGTGTATCTCAATCAATCACCAGGTGTGCCTCCCTTGCAACCACAGAGTCGTGATTGGATGGAAGAGATGCCGCAGGAAGAGAGAGACCTCCCATTAAATGGCGCTACCAGTCCCCTGCCAGATTCATTCTGGAGTCAACTGTTGACTCTTGACCTTGAGACATTAACTGCACAACAGAATCCAGGTGCGCCATTGCCATCACCGAACCACCAGCTCCTTCATAGCACTTTCCACAATGAATTACAAGGGTCCATTTTGCATGTTCCCGTTGCACCAGATACTGACCTCAGTAACATAGCAACAGCCAACACTCCCCAGCATACTAGTCAACCACTTCAAAGCGACAACCAATGTGGATATGGCAGTCATCTATCTTCTCCATGGGCTCCCATGGACATAGAGCAACCTATTTCATCACAACCTTTCAATGGGCCTCCCATTGTCGAGCCACTTGACTCCCCCCTGCAGATTTCGAGCGACATCATAAACACAATGGGCCCAGCAACAATGGAAGGTATACGATTCTTGATCTATATTATAAAGTGTTGTCAACAAGTGTCCATCACGCTTGTTAAGTATACTTAGGCTCCGTTCATTTCACGAAAAATATAGCATCTCTGGAAAATATTTTCCAGGAAATCATTTTCTCAGAAAATGACAATATTTTTTGGTGTTCGCTTGAAACTTAAAAATGGACCGGAAAATATTTTCCGTTGTTCAGTGGAGAAATGTCAGAGAGAAGAGGAAGAGAGAGAGAGAGAGGGAGGGAGGAGTTCGGCTGGGGAGGGGAAAGAGAGGAGAGAGGATAGAGAAAAGGGAGAGGGAGAGGGAGAGAGAGAGAGAGAAATGCGGAGAGAAGAGGGAGAGGGAGAGGGAGAGGGAGAGAGAGAGAGAGGAATTCAGTTGGGGTGAGGAAAGAGAGGAGAGACGAGAGAGAAAAAGGGAGAGAGAGAGAGAGAGGAGGAAGGCTGTTACATATCTTGGAAAATGTTTTCCTTTCTTTTTTGAAGGAAAATATTTTCTTTATTTTAAGAAAGATATTTTTCATTGATTGGAAAATATTTTCCTTGGGAAATTATTTTCCGCCCCCCGAACATCATAATTTCCGAAAAAAAATTTTCCGGAAGAATATTTTCCGTGAAACGAACGGAGCCGTAATACGAAAGTATTTTCATTCTCAATGCATTGGTTACACATAATACGAGAACGGTGGTCCATTGGAAATCACAAACTTTCTCTAATTGTGTATTTAACAAGTATAGTGAGGCACACGTTAACAAAATCCAAACAGAATTTATCATTTACCTGGTCTCTATGTAAACCCCATGTTGCTTTTGTTGTGGGAAGTAAGAATGTTTTGATCGGAGTCTAATGCATGAAGTTGTCGCTTATAAATAAGGGATGCCGGAAGGCGCACCAACAGGGGCATCATCATTCCAGTATGGTCGAACCGCCGTCCTGCATTCTAACGAACCGCTTCCAAGCTGCAATGAAGAATGTGAAACTGAAACCAGTTCATTTCCCCTGCGAGAATCGATGGACGGACGTTCTCTGACAGCTATGCATGCCCATTTGCAATTTGTGGAGGATGAATTAAATATGGCCGGCCCATCATCATCACAAGGTATACCTTGATTTGTTTAAATAGATATCGTCGTGCCAAATGACTCATAGGCATTCCCAAATTATCGTACACAAAGTGATCATTGATGCTTTCATTACAGAAATGATTCTTAATCGTATTATTAACTCTCAAGAATAACTCAAATTCATCTCTATTCATATCGCATGGGTTCCCAATTACAATGGTATAGTTGCATATTCTGTACGCCAGATATCACTATCTTTTTACTGCACCGTTTCTTTCATCGAATATTTAATTTTTGCCAATGTTGATTTCCGCTGTAGATACTTTGTGTGGTCAAGCTCTAGATGTTTTACCTGTACCCACGGCTTGATTTGAAAGTCTCATAGTCGATTGATCTTACATTAGAATATCTTATTGCAAACAGCTTCGATGCCCGCACAACATCAAAGTGTTCCACATCAATCCACTAATCTCAAGACAGCGCATCAGAATCCAACCGTGTCATCATCATCATGGGGAGTAAGTCCATTCACATGTAACCCCCGACCTCCATTGGACATGGTTCCATGGATCCCTTCATCATCACAAGCTCCAATGAATGCTCCTCCACGTCCTCCGGTTCCACCTTGTGGAGTAGGCCTCATAGGCCCATCGTCAGTACCAGGTCTATGGTTATTTACAAAGACTAATCCTTATGCATCATCATATTACATTATCATTGGGCGGCAAGAATGCTATCACGGGACTCTAACCGACGGAATTTTTTTAATTTCAGAATTAGAGATGAACGAGGGTGCGCCAATGACGAGTCATCCATACACAGGCACATACACAGGCAACATCTTTGAAGAGAATAGAGCTTTGAAAAGAAAACTAGAATTGCTCACTGGCACAGCAGCCAGCATAAGGGATGAGATAGAATTTGGTGCATCTCTATTCCTAAAGAAGGTGAGAATGGAAGTTGCGAATTGGTTGACGGGTGTGGAGAAGCTTAGAAATGATTGTACTGAAGCAACACGTGAGGATCATTTGCCACCACATCAACAAGTGGATTTACTGATGCGAGAAGCAGAAGACCTTAGGAGACCAGGCAAAGGACTATTCGAGGCGAGAGAGACTAAAGCCAGTAAACTGTTAGAAGGAAAGATGGTGGGAGAGGCATTTCAGAGAAATACTACAAAGATTTTGAAGTACCCAGTAGAGAATCAAATATCTCGACTAGGCATCCATGGAATGGGGGGTGTCGGTAAAACTACTATTATGGAGCACATCCATAATAGACTCCTCGAAAGAGCAAACTATGGCAATGTGTTGTGGATCACTGTGTCACAAGATTTCGACACAAAAAGATTGCAGGACGACATTTGGTACGCACTAAATAAGCGCAAACTAGAAGAAAATGATGTGAGGAAACGAGCAGCAATTTTGTCCGATTGTCTAATTGAAAGAGGGAAGCCTACAATAATTTTTGATGATGTGTGGGCACCTTTTGATCTTAAAGAGGTGGGAATCCCTAGTAGAGGAGATGGAATCAAGTTGGTCTTAACCACACGATCGCTTGACGTTTGTCGCCAGATGCATTGTCAAGAGAAGATAAAAATTGAACCTCTATCTCAAATAGAAGCTGAGAATTTAGTTTTGGAGGAACTTGGATCCAATGTAGCCCTTAATTTGGAAACTCAAGAAATTGTGAAGTCTATTGTTAAGGAATGTGCAGGCTTACCGCTTGCAATCATCACGATGGCAAGAAGCATGCAAGGAGTTACCAATTTGTTTGAATGGAAGGATATCTAGGAGAAATTGAGAGAATCAGATATGGGGCAAACAAATATAGCAGAGAAGGTCTTAATGAATCTACAATTTAGTTATGATTGCCTTTGTAATCCTCAAGTCCAACACTATTTCTTATCTTGTGCACTATATCCAGAGGATCAATTGATTGAATTTTTTATTGACCAAGGATTGATTGATGGATTGGACACAAGGGAGAAACAACACGATAGAGGCCTCACCATACTGACCAAACTGGAAAATGTCTGCCTATTGGAAGCTCGTCGGAACGAGATGAAGATGCACGACTTGATTAGAGACATGGCATTGCACATCATGGGAGCGACTTCCATTGTAAAAGCAGGAAAGGGGTTGACGGGGATTCCACCTGAGGAATATTGGACGGATGCTTTGGAGAAAGTTTCCCTAATGGAGAATGACATTGGAGAATTTTCGTTGAACATTTCACCAAATTGTCCTAAACTATCAAGTCTTTTGTTGAATAATAGCTTGAGGCGAGTTAGTGTCATCCCTGATTCTTTCTTCAAAAAACTATGGGGGCTAGAGGTTCTAAACTTGAGTGGGTGTGATCTATCAGAAATTCCAAATTCCATCTCAGACTTGGTAAACTTGAGAGCACTATTGCTTAGTCGGTGTCAGAAACTACGCCATATCCCTTGTATATGGAAGCTCACATCTTTAAGAAAGTTGGACGCTAGGTGGTGTGTAAGTCTTGAAGAGATCAAGGGTTTGGAAACATTGGTGAACTTGAAATACCTTGACCTATGGGGGACATGTATAAAGAAATTACCCAAAGGAACACTCGGAGGTTTGTTAAAATTGCAGTATCTTAGTGTTGGGGCACCAAATGGAGAAGACATCGCAAAATTGGTGGCATTGGAGGCACTTCAATGCACCTGTGGAGATACAGATGATTTCAACAAGTGTGTGAGGGTTGTTGGGCAGAATAACAGTCGCGGTTACGATCTCATCTCGAAGGAATCCTATGAACCATTATTTGAGGCGGGAGTACTTTATGATGCTCCTTTCTTTAATTTGGGAAGGAAAGTCGGCATTGATGGGTGGAGTCATGCTATTGTGAGCGTGAGAGGGGAATGCGCTGGCAATTTTATTTTGATCCCCCAAGATGTGCAGCAATTGACAATATGCAATTGGGACGGTACAACAAATTTGGCTGGCATGGGTCCACTTAAATGCCTTGAGGAGCTATATATGAAAAGAGGGAAAAACTTACGAGTGCTCTGGGGAGGACAAGATGAAGAAGTAATCGACATCCATGACTCCCCTGCCACAACCCCGAGCCTTCTCTTTTTCCCAAGCCTTAGGCATTTGTATATATCTGAATGTCCGGAACTGAAGTATCTCTTTGGGTATGGGTCCAAATTCTCCCTTCCGCATCTACGACAGATTTGGATAAGAAACTGTGAGGAAATGGTAGGGATAATGACGACAGTTACATCACCACCACCATGTCATAACCTAACCTTCCCTAGCCTAGAAATGATTCTTGTTGTGAGGTGTGATAAAATGAAGAGAGTGGTGGAATCTGAGTGGCTGCCCCACTTCCTTAATCTGAGAGAAATCACAGTATTTGGTTGTGCGAACATGGAGGAGATAATTGGAGGCCCTCTCCCTAACATGACAGTTGAAGAGATTCCTCTCGAATCTCTTAAAGTAATATTTTGCCATAAAATGAAAATGCTGTTAAGGCATGAGTGGCTGATCCATCTTCGACATCTTCAATGTATCAGTGTCGATCGCTGCAAAGGAATGGTGGAGATGATATGCGGAGCAGGACAAAGCCAAGAAGAAAGCCTGATAAGCGAAGCGGGACGATGCCAAGAAGGAAGCATAATGACTCCGGTAACAAACACATCCTTCCGGTCCTCAATTTCTCTCCCAAAGCTGAAGAACTTAAACCTATACGATCTACCTCGGCTAAAGAGCATATGTGAAGTCTCAGTAACTTGCGATTCCATTGAAGGTATAAGGGTTAACAAATGTCCAGAACTGAAGGTGATTCCTTTGCGGCTACGATTACATGATATTGAGGACCTTCCGCACATTTGGGTGGAAGATGAGGAAAAGTGGAAGACGCTGATGTGGGATCATCCTGGTGCTCAGGCTACTCTTAAGCCTTATCTACGAAAAATAGAGAAACCGGGGTTTCCAACTGCCATTGGTAAGTGTTAATTGATATGTGTCGGGTTCAATATTCCTTAGGAAAACTGAGAAAAATACGAGTTATTTGATAATTATTTTGAAATGATGTCGAGATGAAAAACTGACATTGGAAATACTGAAAGCCGAATGCTGAAAGCAAGTTCTAGTAATTTTCAGCAATTCTCCAAAATCCATTCCCAAAACTGAACCAAACGCAATCATAAATGCTTCACTCCTTAAATTACAAAGATGTAACTTTTCCGCCTATAGTCATGCAATTCTTAACGGCGGCCCTTTGCAGAATTATCCATCAGGGACGTTGCTTTTGAAGGAGGCGCTTCTGCTCAAGCATGCTTTCCTTGAAACTAGACTAAAGTCAGAATCTATACTTTGTTGGGCAAAAGGTACGTCATATTGCATATTTTAAATTTCATAGCATGTTTTTTTTACTGGAAATAAGTAATCTCTCGGGACTATTTAAGAGATGATGTTTTGTTCGGCACTGCTTGTTTTATTTTCCTTGTCAGATTGGATCCTTGTAAGTAGTTGGTTTGGGTGAAGACCACTTATATTCCGGAAGTGTGATGTTCTGACTTGCTGCTGCTTATTTAAGAGCAAAATATCTTTAAAAATCTGTACATATCTTTATCTTCACGATTATTGCTCGATTGGATCAGAAAATCACAAAGTTAACGATCAAAGTTGTCTATCAAATGAAATAACCTTAAGTAACCGCAAAGCATTTTAGTTTTCGATAAAAGCACGTTCATGTATTAGCTGAAAAATTGTGCTTGGCAATGAGTATCTCGTCAAAAGAGCATCTAGTGCATTACAGATACTTAAAAATAACGAAAGAGAGAAAAGGGGGCAAAATGGTCGAAGGTTCAATTTCTCGTGGCCCGCTAATCGTGCATTCATTGAAGCTCTTTAGCAAGATCAGTTTTGCTTCCTTCCATATGATAATCAATTGACTATTTCAATGAATATCAGTGATATTAAGAAGCCAAAATGAAAGAAAAGAAAAAAAAAATAATTTACTTCAGAAAAAATAGTAAATCGTCACGGCCACGTCCTCACTTTCACTTGGTTAGACAATCCACAATAGCAAAAATTAGGTACTATAAGCAAAAAGCCTCGTAGTGATCTTTCCAAAATATTGAGGCATTTACATTGAAAAAGATTTATAACATTGCTTAATTGAGAAAATTTCGACCCTTATGATGGTCATGTCCTGAGGAAAATGATAAATGCATTGCTGCAACTTTCTTTTTTTTCAACTCTTTCTTAGTTTCTTTTCAAAAAATTTTAAGCTTTTTTATCGAGCACAACAATTCCTTATAACTTGCAATCCATTTTTATTTAACTCCATTTTGTCTAGATGTGCTTTAAAGTGTCCATTACTTTTGTATGATTAACTCTCTCTGTTGTTCTTGCTTCAAGTCATTAGACTTTGTGAAAGATCCACCACAAGTTGACGTGTGGTATGTCGTCGTAAGGACAACACATGGTTTAGATTTTTTTATGTCTACGCTATTATATAAAGCAAACAAGGCCTCATATTTTTAAGAAATCCCAATCATCAATGTACAAACCCCCACCCACCCCCATGGTACGAATGGCGACTCATCGATACGTTTGCTCAACGAAAAACCATTCTCGACAAAAAAAATTCGGACTTTTCAGCGTTGAAAGGACGGAAAATTAATGAAAAACGTTTCTCATGGACAGGCTCATATTAAGAAAGATTATTTCCATTCCCAATAGGGAATCAGCACAGTGGACTGCCCAATCCAAGAACAGCCCCAATTGGACCGGACAGACCGGGTTGGTCCGATTTTTTGGAATTTTGGTCCGGTCTATGATTCTCTAGGGCGGGAACAAATCGTACTGAGCCCATTTTTCTGAATTGTTTAGTTGTTTAGGGTCGAGAGAGAATAAAAAGTGACACGCCTCATTCAATTCAACTTCAATCTTGCCGGGCTCTTTTTAGCTTTTGTTTTCGATATATCTAGTCTACCATCTTTCGATATGATTTGCTAATGTTCATCTTCTTCTGCAAAGGAATTACAGGCTGGTGAGGTGGAAAGAGAGGGGGAAAGGGAATGGGGAGCGGATGACACGTCACGGGTGACTTCAAGTTGGCGGTGACGTCGGGAAGGGGAAGCTGACGCGCGCGCGGGTTCATTGCAACTTGCAATGAACCAATCAAAGAGGTTGCCTGAAACACTACTCAAAGGTCGTCAACTTGTTACATGAAACTGCAGGTGGCTACAAAAGCAAATAGTTTCAGAGCAATAGCAACAAAAGAAAATGGTTTAGAAAGAGCTTTAATAGGATAATATACAGAGAATCTACAAAAGTGACAGTGAGTTTTTCTTCTGTTGGGGAATATAACTATTCAATGACCAAAAGGAATTTCCAGACATCCAAATTCAAGAGTCTGGTAGCTGGAAAACTATTTACTATTCAGAAGGGTTTCCCAAATATAAAGCCATCTAATCCCATTAGTATTGATGATAGCATTAAGATGTATCCTGTCTTTATATTGGACAAGAAACAGTGATGTAAGTTGCATTTACATCACAGGAAAAAGAGAAGATGAGAAATCTAGGGAACAGCCCCACATGAAAAATCTCGCCTCTATGTTGCAAGCTTTCCAAACAAAATTCCTCCAAATACAAGGGCTCCAAACCACTTGCTGGACACAAATCTGCACCACTCAAATGTGTGAGAGAGATTCACATAGTATGAATGTTGAATAGCAATGACTTGTTCAATAAAAAGGAAAGTTGACAAAAGGAGATATATAGCAAATTCTGAAGAGTTTTTACATGTTGAATGATTTAAACAATATAAAAAGAGGTTCCTGTTGACATGCAAAATATCCAACACAACATAATGAACTATGTTCTGGTAGCCGAGAATTACTGTCATCAAAGAACTACATGATTTCTTTGACAAAGCAAAATAATACTATGAACACACAATCCCATAATCAGTGATGAAGCCAATAAGCCTAAGGCTTCCACTCTTGATCACTGGAACATCAGCAACCAGAGAAAATATCCCGTTACCATCAACCAAAGATGGTTATATATGTGATCCATAAAAGAATTGCAATGATTTCACACTTAAATTGAACTATATGTCTCTCACAAAAAAGGCCATTCTAGATGTCAATCGCCTTTATCGCAAGAAAGAGACAAATGATCTTTTTACAATGGAAAGAAACAAAAGACTTCAGTATTATGAAAAACTGTAATGAAAGACATTTAAAGGGGGGGAATCATCTTAAATGAATGTCCGTCTAGTCATTCATAACACTTGGAAAGTAATTATACACTTACTTGGATAGATTATTTGAGTTACATAAGATGATTTTTTCGTCCTGTGTTCCTAATATTGATTCTATGCCACTATTTGGCTCGACGATAAGAGTTTGAAAAACTAAAGATGTGGAAGTAAACTAAGGAAAGAAGTATCACTAGAACTTATGCAAAAAATATTGAAAGGCAAAGGGTTTATTGCTCGACTCGATCCAATATACATACTTTTGGTTACAATCAGCACGCATGAAAGATCAACTGTCAATATTTGCCATGCCATATGTCCAGAAGCAGCAGTAAGAAATGCGTAGTATGGCCATCCTGCTCCACATGCATTATTGAAAAAAGATAATGAGCTTGCCAGTAATATTAAAAGCCAGAGTCTTTAGACAGGAGAAAACTAATACCAATATCAGCATTATATCCGCAGAGTGCAAGACTGCTAATGCAAGCGATTCCAAAACCAGAAATCCATTCCTTCGACAAATCTCTAAATCTCAATGCCGTTGATCTTACACCCACTTTAACATCATCTTCTTTATCCTTTTAAGAGGAAACAATGTGGTGATCAGTTATAATTGAATGCATATTGCTATTAACTAAAACATTGTACTGGTGCTGCTGGAGTGGGTTTTGTGGGAGTAGGGGTCCAGGAGGGAGAGAAATTCTAAAGTACGAAAGCCTACAAAAAAAAGACAGAAAAAGAGAGCCCAAAAAGGATCGTTCATGCATAAACTAAATAACCTCACAAATTACCAGTTCATTGCAAGTGCCAGAGAACAAAATGCAAGTTAGGGACACATAACCACCAAATAACACAGCATTTGGTGACTTCAACACAGCATATAATCTTCATGTTCACATAACCACCATTTGAGACTTCAACAGTAACTCCAGCAATTGCATATTCATCTGAGTTAAGGAGAAATAAACAGCTGCGCATTTCATGCTCATTTGAGCAACAGCAATGAGCCTAATAAGTTGTCCCCTCTTAGCAGTTTTCATCCAACAAATTCAAGATGAGCATAAAAAACATAACCGTCTTCCAAAAGTCTCTCAGAATTAAAATAAAATTGGGCAACTCAAATCCATATGCCAAAAATGAATAGGTTCTCCATTTTGATTCTACCATGTTGCTTTTGAGAAAAGGTACTGAAATTAAGTATGATTTGCATAACAAAAGGCACGATATAAACTCATCAACAAGTTTCACAAGATAAGGTCAGAAACCTGGTGTGCATATATAGTGTCATACACAAGAGTCCAAAAAACTCCAGAAAAATATAGAGGTAGCACGATATAAGGATCCAAACTTCCTCTAACAGCAGTCCATCCGAGTAAAGCTCCCCAATTGAAAGTCAAACCTAGATAGGCCTGCGGCTGCATTGGCATTGAAAATTTTCCAAGACGTCAGACAACAAATAATGTCAATAAAAAAGCACAGTAGAAAGATTATGCCCACTGTGACAAATAGAAATCCAGTTTTATTAACCAAAATGTGAACCTTTTCATCAACGGATAGGAGAAGACAAGCAACAAAGAAGAAGCTCCCAGTATACGGCTGTCAAAAGATAATGAAGCTGCAATCATTAGGAAAAGAAGAAAACAACCAGTGCATATACCATAACCACTTTTACATGCTTTTCTACTAACTATGTCTGAATATACAAAATCAGATATCAGAAAACTATATAAATTAAAATGACCAAGATCCCCTATCACGTCCATCTTCCTTAAAACAAGGATGGAACAGCAGAAGTTTTCTCAATGTTGAACCTAATTCTGGTATACTACTGAGATGAAAGTCAACAGCAGCGAGGTGATCACAAAATTATGGCAGACACAAAATGTGAATATCTTTACTCCGAAAAGCAAGCAGCCACTAATGGCTATAAAACGTAATGAGTTTGCATAGGGAATGGAATAAGCTGGCTAGGGCCCTCAATTAACCGAAGCCTATTCATCCTACAGAGGTAGTAGAACATAGTGACAGCAGTGTTTACAATCACCAACTTGATCCTACAATTATTTACGTTTTCAAGGCTCAATCACCTTTATACTGTTTTTGGCTTTGCATCCTGTCTTTTGAGGTAACTCACAAACACTTCAACCAGTGACAAGACATCACTATGATGCATTAGACTTTCCTACTTACAAAATTGCAGGACCAAGTTGAAAAGGTTGGCACTTTGGTAGTAGAGAATTTATGGAAACCCACCCAAATGAACTTCGCCAAGAAGCACAGTTTCATGCTTACATGTGCTTATGACAATTCAACAATGACTGCTTAAAAATCTAAAAGCATGATTTTATTTGTTTTTACAGGAAACTATTAGCCAAGGACATACAACCTGAGCATTCCACTTCTCCACAAAGTATCAATTTTGAATCTCAAAGGAGCTTGCAAAACTAGTGAAAGCTTACAGTCTCTCAATAGGACATAAAAGTGAGATTAACCTGTAATTATTCAACTGTAGAAGAATTCCAAGACCTAAAAGCAATTGAAACCCAAGAAAACAAAGCCCTTGAAATGGTGTCAAAAGACCACTTGCGATTAGCCGGGACTTTGTTCGTTCCACCTAACAGAAAAAGAGTCAAACGCAAATCAAATGCCAAAGAAACTTAACAAATTGATCTTACCAAAAACAAATTCCAAGAACTTTGGCTCTGAGCAATCCATGAGCTATTTCGGAGGAACGTGAAAAATTTACTCAGCACCATAAAATAAAGAAACATTAAAGCAACCAGAAGAGTTAGGGAAAATAAAGAAAGGTTGCTTGCAAAAATACAAATTGACTGAGTCATTCTTTAGACTTCTAAGATGGAAAGGTGTTTCCAAGTACATTAAAAAGAAGTAATTTTTAATTGATAGGTGAATGGTGAACTTATATTTTACTTTATAAATCAATTTCATGAAAAGGTTGATTTAAACCCTCGACTTTAGCAGCAACTACTAGGTAACTATCTCGGTCAAGCCAGAGAACTGTAATAGAAATTATTCCGTCATGCAGAAATCGCAGGTTCCATTTAAACAGACTAAAACTTAAGGGCGTGCAACTAAAATTGAGATAGGAACTTTTATCAAGTTTCCAATCGACCCAATATTGCCAAGATGACAACCAGAAAAATATGTGAGAGGTTAACTTCAGAAAAGATTCACCAAGAAAGGGGAATAGCACAACAATCATTTAAAAAAAAAAAAAACAGAAGAAAAGAAATTTCAGAGAATAAACACACTAGACATATAAAAGTTTAAAGTCTTAGAAGGCTACAACTTTTCATCGAAATGCAAATAATTGCTACAAAGCAACAAGTGTGCCAAGGAAACAATTAATTCAAAAGACCTTGATTCGATAGGACAAGTCAAAAATGCTATTCATCATCAACCAAATTATTCGACCATTTCATGCGCACTTCCCAGTTATTCAACCAGAAAAAAAAAGGACAGAAAAACACATACACAGGAATATGCTTACTGTCACATCAATGTCCCTATCAAGGAGATCATAGACAGTGCATCCAGCACCTCTCAGCAGCAAAGCTCCAGAACCAAAAAGCATCAACATCTTAAGATCAGGAAGGCTTCCAGGGGTTGCTGCCAGCGTGATTGACCTAGAATTGGTTGGATGTAAGCAACAATAAAGCTCGATAAGCATATCGATATCACATTAAAACAGCATCATGAACATCTTTCTTTTTTTGGTTTACAGCCCAATTCCACAGGCAAAAGAAATATGAGAGGCATATTTCATAGAAGGTATATAAATTCCCATTATACTGACAAACAGAGGAATCAAGTATAACTGAATATGAGCGATTAGGTTCAAAACAGTGATATAAAAGGGGCCCTGCAGCAATAGCAGTCAAACATCCTATACATGCTTACAATGGTTCTAGGTGGATAGCTCCAAAGAGTACATTTGAAGCTTTTATGCAGAATCCATTGGACCACTCATTGGCGTGAACACACCCCAAACACCATATGTTCTTGGCATTGTCTTGCAACTAGTATGGACCAACAATCTCTTGGGTAGCATGTTAATTAGCCTTAAGAACCATTTTAAATCCCAGCAATATCGCAACTGAAAAGAAGCTTATAACAATTAGTGACATTTTCTGTCCCTTAGTTTCATATGGCATTGTGAAAGCCGCACCCTAAGTGTTTCACACTAAGAGATAATTTTCTTTCGTTGTATCATAAATAACTTTATTAAAAGAGAAATCTGGTGCATCAGAACTGGACAAGCACAGTAGAGAAGTTTATAAAAAAAATGAAAGTAGAACATCACTAGACAAGAATAACTCAGAGCAGAGTGCAAAATAAAAGCAATCCAAGCTCGAGATTCCACAAATAATCTTCGGTTAGGTCCTTCCCAAGTTCATGACACAAGACAAAGCAGTGCAGTGCAGTGCTTCATGATTTCTTATAGATTGAGTCTTCTACATAGGCACTCCAGCAGCTAAATTACCGGCGGAATTTCTTGGCATGACCTAGACCACCTTTGAGGCACTGAAGATAAGATCCCATAGGTTGTGGCCAAAGTTACAACGAAGAAAAAGATGAATCAAAAGAAAATGATTAACAGAATCATCCAGATTTTGCACATATAATGCCAGTTTGTGAGAGTGAAATTTTGTTTTTGTTTTTTGATAATTTCAATAGAAAGAACTTTTTCCAAGCTACAGCCCACAAAAGTAAGAAATTCTACAGGGACCACGAGGAAGCCAAATTGTTGTTGAGAGAGAGTGAGGAAAGAAATCCCCAAAATAAAGTAAACATAGTTAACGCTGGAGGTCTTATTTTCTATATGGTACACCATCTTGTCATCCAGAGAGTAGAAACCACAAATCTTAGCAGAATAGAAAAGAGTAAGGACATAATCAATCAGAGATACCTCCCAATATGAAACTTTTTTTTATCAAAAATGGGTTCAAATGTCAGTAACTACCCTCCAAACACACATAAAGTCTGAAACCATCAAAGTCTTTTTTCATAAAGAGGATTATGTTTAAGCCCCACAAACTGGTCCCTTTGCCTGAAGAAATGATGCCATTGCCCAGGTCCACATTCATTTCCAGATTCCTTCAGTGGCTAAGTCCAATCCTCAGAGTGTTGTCAAAATTATATTGGTTCAGATATAAACAGCATCTTGTAATATCTTCCTCTGAAAACATAGAGATGGCTGCAGAATTTATCTCCCTTACAGAACAAAGAGTCAGCTGCACAATTTTATACTACCATGGTCTCCTTACTTGCAGTTCAAGTCACCGATGTATGAGATCCATAGCTAACGCTACCACTGATAGTCCTTGTAATAGTGATCTATTGATGCCTATGTCAACTCCCAAACGACAATGCAGAAAACAAAACCTTATATATGAATAATGCAGCACACAGGCAGTACAAGTTGGGAAAGAATAGAAACAAATTCAGTCGCTCCTCTTTGAGTCATTCTATCAAAAACATCACAGTACATCGCACATACAAACACATTGAAATGAACTACCCCAAACAAGGATTGTAAACCGGTAAAAGAACAGGAATACACAGCATTTCTACATCAGTGATCCATTTCTCCGAAGCTACTCAGGCTTTTTCAGTGTTGCAAAAAGAGAATTCAAAACAGCCACCTCAAAACTGTAAAGCGTCTTACCACATACAAGGCCAAGCAAGCAACCAAGTCCCAATAGGCTTATCCAAGCGAACAAGGTGAGCGTAAGGCCTCGCCTTTCTTGGCAAATACAAGTCGATCCAAGACGCACCCGTCTTGGACACTTTCTCGTCACCATCACAGGAACCGTTATCTTTGCCATTCTCATCATTCTTGGCGCTCTCCGCCACGCTAGAAAAGCCCGCGAAAGACCCACCATTCAAACATCTAAAAGACCTTAAATTTCGCTGGGAGAAATCCCAATTGGCACTGTGCGACGGCAAATGAAGCCGCTCGGTACCGCTTGAGCTTAACAGGCATCTCCCGATCAGAGCAGCGAGCGATGGAGCGAATTTACCCACCGAAGCTCGGATTGGATGAGGCCGGGCCCGAGTCTGAATATTATAATCCTCAGCTTATTTTATTTTTTGCTCAATCTCAGTATGGTAAGACACAGACGCTAGAACCTGACGGTTACCAGACACAGACGCTACAGTCTGGCGGTTTTCTGTCCAGAAGCAACCGTTGTGATTCTTCGAAGCTCATTTAGATAAAAGGGTTTTCAGTCAAGGTGCAGCAGGTAAATGCTATCGAGTGCTTAGTAAGTTGCATTTGAATAGAGCATTGCCAGATAACTCTTATAAAATTGCGGCTTTGGAAAGACTGTATTTCAAAAGTCCTTTGGTGTTTCATGTAATCAATCTAACCTTTTTACTTTTTTATTTAAAAAAAATTGCCAACAATGGTTTCACAAATAGTCCGTATTCGGTGTTATTAATCAAGTGGACACATCTTCATCTTAAATTTATATAAGCATTAGCACTTAATCTTATTGATATAACGGATGGAATTTTATCTTAGCTCCTATGCAAGTCACGAAATCAAGTTCCAGTAAGAATAAGAACAAAGAAAAGAAGAAAAATTGGACTAACCGAACTTGATGGAAACGGTTGCTCGAGCGATGATTCTTGCCATGGCCATCAAGAGCGCGATCGCGTGCTCGGCGACCGCCGCCGTACTCGCGTTCGGCGCGTTCATCACCAAGCATCGGTTCTCATTCGCCGCTGCCAAATCCACATTGTCAATGCCGAACCCGGCGATTCCGACAACCTTCAACCTCCCACGGGGACAACTGGAAAACTTCCTTGCCCACCTTCGTCTCGCTGCTCACGATTAGTGCCTCGCAGAGCGCAGCCTTCTGGCTGAGCTCCTCAGGATCGAGATCAACGGAGTAGTCGACAATGTCAGCGTGACTCCGGAGGAGCTCGAGGTCCGCTTGCCCAAACTCCTCCGCCACCAAAACAGTAGGCTTCCTGCATCCGTCGCCATGGGCAGTTCGTAACGACATGCAGAGTCGCACAGGGAGGAGTCTCCGGCGGCGAAAGGAGGAGGAAGAGGAGGGACAAGAAGCCGCGAGAGGGATAGAGCGTTTGGTGAGTTCGATCGGAATCATAATGGTCGCCATTTTCGCAGTGAGTGATCGATGACTAATGGTCTTCAAGCTCAGGAGATGGCTAGATCGTGGAGCTTCGAAGCTGGGTTCTCGACGTGGCTATGGCCGGTTTTGTCTAGGGCAATGAAGATGAAGCCAAGGTTGTGTTCGTGAAGAAGAGCAGGTGACAGAGAAAGGGAGGGGAGGGAAGGACGAAGAAGAAACGGGGAGAGAGATCCACGAATCAAATGCATGAACACTGGTTTATAGTACTGTCGCGACCGTTCCAAAGTTACACCACCTAAAGTTCGGCTAATGAATTGCTAAGTATTACTTAACTCGAGCTCTCCCAAACTTATACCAAGTCGCGACTTAAGTTTTACTTTTTAAACATGCAAAATCAATTTCAAAGGGAGTCGCCACTAATCTATTTACTGTGGGTCGATTAGAAACCCATGCTAAGTATCGGGAGTTGTACTTCACCCTTACGAACTAAAAATTATGAATTCGGGGACTTGAGAATTATTTTCTTCTATTTCAAGAAATAATTTACAGGCAGCTTGAATTGATTTTAACTTTATTCTCTAACATGTATGGCGATCTCGCGGGTGCACAAACATTAATGGAAATACTTAATGGAACAAAACAATAAATAAATATAACTAATGAAGCAAATCAACAAAAAGACTTTTTTTGGAATTTTCACCTTACATGTGTATGCAATGCAAACAATGAAAATTTAATCATATATGCAATTATCTTAATGCAATTCTAAATTAATTTAGACTACATGGTATGCTATTTAACTAAATTAATTAAATGACATGCAAAAATGTATTTTTTGGCATTTTCTTATTTATTTAATGAAATTCGAAATTAAATAAATGCACAAATTAAACATGTTGCTAACCTAATATGGAAACATTTAAAAATAAAATTAAATGGACTTGTCCTAACATGAATCTATATCTAATATGACATGCATCAAGCGGCTTTAATTCTAATGCAAATTTGACCTATTATTCTAACATGACTAAAAATGCGATTTCTAATTAACATGCATGAATGATATGCAATCTTCCTAATTGATGAAAATATTGTGCAAATTATGTGGCATACGCGTCACATAGTGACGTGACAAGGCCTAGACCATAGACATACATATGACATGTCCTAGACTATATGCAATGCATGTTTTTTTATTTTAATATTTTTATGAAATTCGAAATTACTTAATATATGAAATTATTTATCTATAGTTAAAGATTATCTAGTTTAAAACTTATCTTAATCCCTAATTTAAACTAAGATATTATCCTTACCATAGACAGGATTCTAGCATGCAAATTCTGACTAAAATTACTTTATTCTAACTTAAAACTAACAAGAAAAATCTTTTTGGTATTTTCGAATTAAAAAAGAATATAATTAAAATCTATCTACCTATAAAATCTCATGCGGACATTATTCATAGTGCAAGATGTAAACAATTTTGTAACACCAAATCCATTTAAAATAAACAAAATCAACGAATCGTATCTCGAGCGTGAGATAGGATTGGTCAATTTTTTTTTAGTGCGATCGCGAGTCATATCTCGAGCGTGAGATCGGACTATCGATCGAGGCACTTTATGGATTAGAATCTAATTTGAGTATATATGACAAAATCAAGAATATGCATCAATACTCGGAAAAAAACAAACACGGTTAGGTAACGGAATTCATCAATTTGAACTTGAAACGTTAGGATCATTACCTAATACAAATTAACCTTCAAATTCTGACCCTTGACCGTGTGGATTCCTAATGTTGAATATGCTTCGCACGAGACTTGCAGCAGTGCACGTGGCTGAATCTCCACATGGGACTGTTGATTTTGGCTCAAGAACCACGGACGCTTCAATGAAACAATGGGACTTCCTTGGTGACTGGTTGAGCAACGACCCAAGTGTTGAGACGTGGCAGAAGGAAATTGATCAGCAAGGCAGTCAATCGGCAAAATCAAGTGAAAAAGAGATGGCACGACTGCGGAGAAAATTTTCTTCTCTCCCCCTTTTGCTGGATGTCTTCCCCTTCTTTTCTCCCTCATCAATGATTTTTTTTCTGCCATGGCCTAATCTCTCACGCATGACCCCACACTCTCTGATTGATTTTTTTTTCACCAAAGAGCTCCTCCCATGCGCTCGTCTCCACGCTCTCTAGGGTAGAGCTCGCTTCAAAATTTTTCAAAAATTGAAGAGATCGGCATATATGATTTTTTTTTGTAAGATTGGTGCATATCCGTTAGTTTCAAATCTCCCTGCGGATCGAGTATGACTCCAATTTTATATTTAACCATTAAATATGCTGAAACTAATAAAATATCCATCTCAATTTAAATTCCATGTTTTCTAGATTCCTCCGATTACACGTGCGACGACACGTGGTTTTGAACCATACGATACAAATTCGAAATATAGGTGTCAACAAATACTAGTTGACGTGTCCAAGTGAGGATGAAAATAAGGTGGACTATATATACCTAGATAGACGTCAATTTGTATGCTAAACTTGAATAATCTATGAAATTTGAATAGTATTTGGAGAAGGTCCAGTGTTTTTTTTTTCACTTTTTTGTTTATGTGTCCAAAGAAAAGTAGGGGGCAAAGCTATCAATAGTCAATTATAATACAAAATGCATTCAAGAGTTTTAAATTTATAAAGTGGGTTTGAATCCTAATCATGTTTTTGGCCAAACCTTATTGAGAGCAATGCCGATTATTGGCCTAACCTTTTGAATCATAACCATGTATGGTTATGATCCTTACAGTGCCTGATTTTGTAGATATTCAAATTATATAAACTATAGACTCCACCTGCCGCTCTGTTAGGGATTTATTGCTTAGATATAAAAGGCTTCATATTTTAATCCCACTTCTGAAAATTATTATGTCTCCATTGTGCGTATGTGTTGTTCGGGACATTCAACTCTGATTTTTCTGTGCGGGATTCTGTTTCATTTTGGGTAGTGAAAATGAAAAAGAAAAGTCAATACAAAGTTAAACGTTTCATGATATTTTTCAATTTTTTCCTTCATCTTCCTCTCAATTCAATATATGTATTAAATTGGTGGCACTCGCGACAACAAGATTGAGGCAGATTCTAATGAAATTTCATAAATTTATCAAGTATTTCAAACGGCAAAAGAGGTGCGTATGGACCGGGCACGTCCATAATCCTCAGACCCGTAAATTTACAGATTCTCTTTAAGAAATTCACCTGGTGTTGACGGCTAAGTATTGAAATCTTCAGGAACCCTGTATTATCTAAGAAAATGTGTTTCAAGTCTCCATCAAAGTTTTTTTCTTAACAAGGTCATAAGACATATTTGAACTAATTAATAACAGCAAGACAAGGCACTAGACAATAAAAATTAAAATTAAAAGTTGGGTCCGATTCATCTAATTCAATCGAATAAAGAACATTTAAAACCAATCTCAAGAGGTAGTAAGATATATTATCACCATGGGAATACTCTTGTTGAACTCAATTTGACTAACAAACAGGACATAGAAATCAACTCTTTCGGATCGTATTCGCGCAATGGGAATTCTCTTGGGGCTCGAGCTTGTCTTGAACCAAAAATGTGATATTCAATTAACTCCTAACCCAGTCGGTGGCAATGATAATTGGCCTGGTCGACGGCGAATGGCGGACAACATGACTGGTGCTTTCGGTTCGGGGTTACACCTGGGAACTCTTGATCTCGCGTCTCATTTTCATGGCAAAACATTTGAACTTGTAACTTGCAAGGCGTTTATATGCAACAATCAGAGGACGAGTGAGTTCGAGTTCGGCGGCCCCGATTGTTTGTATTTTTCTTTTTTTAGGTTGGCTTCATCATAACTAGTCAATGTTGATCTTGTAAATATGAAACCTCCTATGCAAATCACTGCCTAGTTATCGTGATTATGTCTAATTATATAGATGTTGCACTAAATTCACAAATTACGATTGACTGTTAAAGTTTAATTAATATACACAGTTTAATATTGATTTTAGGAGTTATTTTGAAAATTCTGATGCTACTCCTTAATTACCCTTGTCATTTATGAAAACATTACTTAAATAAACATCATATTACTGTAACGGTCCATTTTTGGACTTTTTATAGGCTCAAATTGAAGAATTTTGGACTTCCGTTTGTACCCCGTGGGCCTCGAGGATCCCACGAACAAAACTGCGAAAATTTGTTTCAGGGCATCTCCCAAACTTTTGGAAAATTTAAAGAAGTCCCTCACTTTTTTAAAATTTTCAATTTAGCCCCTGTAAATTTTTCAATTAGATCCCTTGAGAATTTTCAATTAAGCCCCTGGTCAACACCGCACCTTTACTGCATGCTGACCGGTTCAGCCGGTCCAACCACCGGTTCACTGCGTTTGGGCGGTCTAATGGCCAGTTGACGCCTCATGTTTGCTGCCGATGACTAACGCCAGAATTTGCATTGGTTCTAGATTCAAAGCTTGAGACGTTGATTTTTTTTAGTGGCTCGTGAGCTCTCAAAGCTTGAAATTGCTTGATCCTTTTATTATTAAGAAGAGGATATCTATATTCATTTATCCTCAGTTTAGAACTTGTTTTATTACATTTGCTCGCTCGCTAGCTCTTGCGAGCTTGTGGCAAACACATTTTCACGTGTGACATGTAACCTAGGTTGTAGATGCATTCGAAGTGAAGCTTGTGAACTTTGTGCCAAAATCTTGTAGTAATTGTTGTGTTGATTATCAAACTTATGACAAACTCACAGATGGTGAAGCTTGTGAACTTGGATGTACAGCCAATTTTTGTTTGGTTAACCTTCTCAAGAACATGATTCAATAAACTTTTGTACAGGGTGTTACAAATGAAAAGATCACGGCCTCACTTGATATTTTTTATTCTCAATGCACTTTTATATATATTTGAAATACAAGATATATTTTACATTCTCAATCTCCGAGGACATGGTCGGTTCAAAGGACCCATGAGGGAATCAAACCATATCAGTGATCCGGTTCCAAGTGGGTCCAATAACTAGTGGACGATTCTCAGTTCCCATTTTATGGAATTGATCTTCAGTGGGCGGTTTCCAATTTCAGGATGGCAACAGCCCACCTTGAATTAGTCATCCCTTTTAGACGGTGCTATCTCATTTTCGAAGATGGTGTCCACCACCGAAACGTTCAGTGTAAGTCCAGTGATCTATTACTCGACCGAAGGGTTTCTTCTACAAGTATGCAATTCATTTATAATTGTCCACTTCTTTCACTTCAATAGACTACCAGCCATTTCAACCTATATAATGTCGGCAACCCTCTCAACGGGTTTGGAAAAGATGGGTTTAGAGGTAATTGAGTTGGGGCCGAACTGTCCTCATTCAGCAAAATTCTTTGAGACCCTTAGCTCGCTTGACGTTGAAAAATTCATTTAGATTTGTTTAATCCTAAGAGAATTCTATCATGCAAAGGTGTTCCCTCTAGACTATTAGGTCGGATAGGACTTAAGCGAGATATGGGAGTATATCCCATTATCTAAGCAACTAAAGAAGTAAGGTATGAAAGAAAACGAAGCAGCGAGGTAGTCGTAGTGGAGAGACTCAAGCAATGTGAGGGAAAATTATTCTGTATATCAATTCAGTCTACAATTACATGTATTTATAGTACAATGTGACTGTATAATAAAGGAAAGGAAAAGAATGTAAAATATCTAAATGAGCTATACATGTAATAGGAAGGTAAATATTGCAGACATCTTGCATATCATTCAACAAGGTCAATATGTTGATTACACTAGTTGTTCAAACTGATGTCATTTTGGTACCCTAACTCGATTGATTGTCAACTAAGGGTCACATGCAATCATTTTATCTATTTATGAGTCCTAAAATTCTCTTCTACTAAGTGTCCCTACGATTTATTTATTTTTGTCTTTTTGTCTTTTTTATGATCCTAAAAGTGTAACTTAACCATGTAACTATAATAAGTAAATCAGGACACAAAAACAACGTAAAATAATCACGATCTGTAATACCATTGTTTTTTATGCTATTATTAAATTAATAGAAGGTGGATGGTCCCATTAAATGTAAATAATGTCAACAGTCAAAGAGAAAAGAAGAAAATGAGGGGACATTCGGCAGAAACACTCTGCAGAAGATGAAGAGCCATTGAAAAAGAAAAGAGGGGAAGAAGAAGGAGGAGGAGAGAAAGAAAGAGGAAAGAAGAAGAAAAGATTTTTCTCGTCGCGAGGATTTCATCGAGCCGATTCGACTTCAACTTGTGACGCTCGGTATGTTCAAATGATCCTCGTTCGTTTAATCGAAACGGTTTCGAATATTAGAGTTCAAAAGTTGGATTTTTGAGAAGTATGCGTGGCGAAGTTCAATTTTTGTGACATAAGGCTGAAACTTTTTGTGGTTCGTCTAGTGCTCTAAAAGATCTTTATTTGGACTATAAGTTTGCTCGAAACGGAGTTTGATAGATGGAGTTATGGCGAAATCAAGCTTCGCGTTGCCGATGATTTTGGATATTTGTTTCGGTAAAGAGCTGAGTTGAAACGTGGGAGTCATTTCGTTAACGGTTGAGCTATATTCACAATTTAATTAGCGGTTTAGTCCGATTTTGACGTTATTTCATACTTATTTGATAGGATCGCAAGTTCAAAATCGTGAGTCGAAATTGTTAATTGGTCGTAGGCGATTCCAGGTGAGTGGTTCTATATCTTCTTTGAATTTGAAAAAAAAATCATATTTCGAACGTAATATGATATGTGTATATTATGGGTTACAAAATGGCATGATTATTGCATAAAAATTGGATCGAGCATTTACTACCTTTTTATCATTGCGAATGTTTCGAAAGCATGTTCAGAAAGTGTTTTCAAATGAGTTGAAATGTTGAAACATTATGTATTGATTTCCGAAATGTATCGTTCTAGTCTTTGGTTGAAACGAAAGATATGTTTGGTTTATGAAATTGTTTTATCATAATGATTCCAGATTGACTTAATTAATTGTGAAAAGTATTATTGTTGATGCTCAATATAGCTGTGAATGTGAGTATGCATACGGGTTAGGATATCCTTCTGGGCCGAGCCACCGGCTTTGTAGGTGGAGACCTTGCCAAGGGGGGAATCTTGGTCACCTTGTCACCAGGCGTTGTGTCGTGACCATGGTAATGCATTGAGCAATAGATTAATCAGTGGAATGGACCATTGATATGGTTTTGACGGAGATTAACCAATGAGCTTGACCATTGGTGCTTATATTATGGTTGAAGTTTTATTATATTTTCTGAATTTCTTAAAGGTTTGTCATTATTAAGCGAGATATGTTTATTATACATTGAAATTAGACTATGAGTTTTGATTTGGCTTTATATGCATAGTAGTTGCTCGATCTACTTAGAAGATATGTGCTACTCACTGGGCTGCGGTTGCTCATTCCATTCATCTTTACCATTTTCAGGTTCTTCGGCCAGCGGCCAATAGTAGGAGAGAGCGCTATTGAGCGGGACTGTTGGGAGTAGAAACTTTGGGTATTGTTAGTATGGTTTAAATAAGATTGTGGACAGTTGTTGGGTTGGCTGAACTCAATATTGTACATATTATGTTTGGTGGATTAAAGAAACTCTGATGTAGAAACCAACATCTTGGTTTATATATATAGTTTTGGAAAAACATATGTTTATTAACATGTTGTTAATTGTGTTTGAGGCTGCATTCTTCGTGAGTAAGGACGGCCGTGTCATTTCCCCATTTGTAGATTTTGGGGTGTGACATTTATTGGTATCAGAGCTTAGGTTAAGAAATTATGTGGGTAGAATTTCTGGGACGTGGTGAGATTGTGTGATAGTATTAGCATGTCATTTTTATATTCTAAGTTCATATTTCGCTCGAACCCAGGTTATCATGCATTCCGACTCGGAGACACTTGCCTCGCTTCGTCGGAATAAAGGCAAGCAAGTCACTACTTCTGATTCTAGGGATAGGCCTCAACATTCTCGAGGTGTAGCTTCAAGGAGGAGACCAGAAGAGGACCAGTATGAAAGGAGTATAGAGTCATCGGAAGACAGGGAAGAAACCCAAGATCCTGATCCCACAAATGGGTTTGCCCAGGTGATGGCTGATTTTTATCACCAAGCAAAGGAATTAAGCAGAAGCAGAACAACAAATTCATGTACTTTTGCCCAATTCAGAAAGGCGAATCCACCTATGTTTGATGGGAAACCAGACCCTCTCCTGGCAGAGCGTTGGATTAAGAAAATCGAAGGGATCTTTAGAGTTGAAAGAGTTTCCAATGATCAAAAGGTTGATTTTGCCACGCAATACTTGGAGGGTGAAGCTGAATACTGGTGGGAAGGAACTAGGCCAGCTCTTGGAGGCAATGAGGCAATTATCTCGTGGGAAGACTTTGTCGAGACTTTCAACACTCAGTTCTTCCCGAAGTCATTTCAAGCAAAAATGAGAAATGACTTCATACATATTTCGCAGGGTGACTCCACAGTGATGGACTATGCATGCCGCTTCAATCAACTAAGTAGATTTGCGGAGCATTTTGTAAACAATGAGGAGCTTAAAGCCGAACATTTCCAAAGGGGGCTTCAGCCTAATATACGTGACAAGCTTGCACCTCTTCTCTTGACTACCTATAAGGATGTCTTGGAAAGAGCTATTAAAGTGGAACAACATAATGTGGAGCGTGATATGCAGGGTGGTCATCAACCAAAGAGGCCCAAGTTCACTGAGTTTCAAAAGAGCCCTATAGGTTACAATAATATTCGAAGAAGTGGTAACATGCCAGGGAAGTTTAGAGCTCAGAGTACTCAGAGCCCTTGTAATACATGTGGAAAGTATCATGGTGGTGAGTGTCGCTGGAAGACAGGAGCATGTTTCTTGTGTGGAAAAATGGGACATATACGGCGGGATTGTCCTATACAAAAGAATCCCACAATTGATCGTAGATCATGTTATCTATGTGGGCAATCGGGACACATGGCGCACAACTGTCATATGCGGAGAAATGCTTCTTCAAATACTAAACCTCAAGAGGACCAGCAAAGACAGAAGACAGTTGGGAGAGTTTTTGCGATGACAAAGGAAGATGCTGCGGCATCTAACGCGGTTGTTGGAGGTAACATTTCTATTGCCTCGCAATGTGCTTACACATTATTTGACCCCGGTGCTACGCACTCCTTTATTTCTACCGAATTTGCTAAAAAGCTTAATATATTGCCTGAAGCTCTTGAATGTGAATTGCGTGTTGATACTCCTACTGGCGATTCCTTGATTGCTGATCGTGTGCTTAAGGGATGTGTACTTCAAATCGATAATGTTAAAATGCCTGTGGATCTAGTGGAATTGAATATCCGAGACTTCGATATTATTATAGGAATGGATTGGTTATCTACATATCGTGCTACTGTTGATTGTTTTTCGAAGAAAGTGATATTTAGACTTCCGCATCAACCTGAATTCTCTTTTTCTGGAAGTTGTAAGGACACTTTTTCAAGATTGATATCAGCTTTGCAAGCGAGAAAACTGTTAAGAAGAGGTTGTTATGGATATATGGCTTGTGTGAAAGACATGAATAAAGTTGTAGTAAAGCTGGAAAATGTTCCTGTTGTTAGAGAATTTCCAAACATATTTCCTGAGGAATTACCAGGCTTGCCTCCTGATAGAGAAGTTGAGTTCCACATTGAGTTGATACCTGGTACAACGCCTATTTCTAAGGCACCGTATCGGATGGCACCTGCTGAATTGAACGAGTTGAAAACGCAGTTGCAAGAGCTTATGGATAAAGGATTCATCAGACCTAGCGTTTCACCCTAGGGAGCTCCAGTTTTATTTGTGAAAAAGAAAGATGGTAGTATGAGACTTTGTATAGACTACCGAGAACTTAACAAGGTAACGGTCAAAAACAAATATCTGTTGCCTCGAATTGACGACTTATTTGATCAACTTCAGGGAGCTCAAATATTTTCCAAAATTGATCTTCGATCTGGGTATCATCAATTAAAGATAAAAGCAGATGATGTGCCTAAAACTGCTTTTAGAACAAGGTATGGTCATTATGAATTTCTCGTCATGCCTTTTGGTTTAACAAATGCACCTGCTGCTTTCATGGATTTGATGAACAGGGTGTTCAGGGAATATCTAGACAAATTCATTGTGGTGTTCATTGATGACATTTTAGTTTATTCAAAAAGTTTGGAGGAACATGAGCAACATTTGAGACTTGTCTTGCAGACTTTGCAAGAAAAGAAGTTGTTTGCTAAATTCAGTAAGTGTGACTTTTGGCTGGATCATATAGAATTCTTGGGTCATGTAATCTCGAAGGATGGCATTTCAGTTGATCCAAAGAAAGTTGAAGCAGTTGTTCAATGGAATCAACCTACTAATGTCACAGAAGTAAGGAGCTTTCTTGGATTGGGGGGTTATTACAGACGATTTGTAGAAGGATTCTCCAAGATTGCTAGTCCACTTACTCGTTTAACTCAAAAAGGAGTTAAATTTATATGGACTGATCAGTGTGATCACAGTTTCCAAGAGCTGAAAAGACGATTAGTATCAGCTCCGATATTAGTCTTACCTTCAGGAACTGGTGGTTTCACAGTTTATTGTGATGCATCTAAAGAAGGTTTAGGTTGTGTTCTTATGCAGAATGATAAAGTCATTGCATATGCTTCTAGACAGCTAAAAACACACGAGAAGAACTATCCTACACATGATCTTGAGTTAGCAGCAGTTGTGTTTGCCTTGAAAATATGGCGACATTATTTATATGGTGAAAAATGTGAAGTCTTCACTGATCATAAAAGTCTAAAGTATATTTTTACTCAAAAAGAGCTGAACATGCGACAGAGGAGATGGTTGGAACTTATAAAAGATTATGATATCTCCATTAACTACCATCCAGGTAAGGCAAATGTGATGGCAGATGCTTTGAGCCGTAAATCTTTTGGAAACATGGCAACTTTGCTCACTTCTCAAAAGCTTATTCTTGAGGATATGAGAAAGATGGATCTAGAGATATTGGTGCATCAACTTGGTGCTCAGTTAGCTAATATTCGAGTACAACCAACATTGATTGATAGAATTAAGTTTGCACAGGCTGAAGATCCTCAATTGCAGAAAATTAGAGAAGGAGTGGAATCTGGAAGACAAGCAGATTTTAGTGTACAAATAGATGGATCTCTAAGGTTTCGTGGTCGTTTGTGTGTTCCTGATAACTCAATACTGAAGAAGGAAATATTGCAAGGGGCTCATAGCACCAGATTCTCCATTCATCCAGGAAGTATTAAAATGTACAGAGACTTGAGAGAAAATTTCTGGTGGGTCAACATGAAAAAAGATATTGTAAAATTCGTTGACCAATGTTTGATTTGTCAACAGGTGAAAGTTGAACATCAAAGACCAGGTGGACAATTGCAGCCTTTAGAGATACCTACATGGAAGTGGGAGCATGTCACTATGGATTTCATAGTGGGCCTACCGAGAACGCAAAGTGGTAAGAATGCTATATGGGTGATTGTTGATCGATTGACTAAGTCCGCACACTTTTTGTCTTATAGATTCGGCCTTTCATCGGAAGACATAGCAAAGCGATATGTCAATGAGATAGTGAAACTTCATGGTGTTCCAGTAGCATTGTTTCCGACAGGGATCCCAGATTTGTGTCTAACTTCTAGAGGAGTCTACAAGGAGCGTTGGGTACTAAACTCAACTTTAGTACAGCTTTCCACCCGCAGACAGACGGACAATCAGAGAGAACGATCCAGACATTAGAAGATATGTTAAGATCTTGTGTTCTTGACTTTGGCGGTTCTTGGGATGAACATCTACATTTAGCGGAATTTTCATATAACAACAGCTATCATTCCAGCATTAAGATGGCACCCTTTGAAGCTTTATATGGTCGGAAATGCAGGACTCCAATTTGTTGGGATGATGTTGGTGAGAAAAGACTGACCGGACCCGAGTTCATTCAACAGTCGGAAGAAAAAGTCAAGTTAATTCGGGAACGTATCAAAACGGCACAAAGCCGTCAAAAAAGTTATGCGGACCTTAAAAGGCGCCAGGTGGAATTTATTGTGGGAGATCATGTATTTTTGAAAGTTTCTCCTACGAAAGGTGTTATGAGATTTGGCACAAGTGGCAAGTTGAGTCCAAGATACATAGGACCATTCTTGATCTTAGAGAAGATTGGTGAAGTCGCTTATAAATTGGCCTTGCCACCGGCACTAGCTGGCGTACACAATGTGTTCCATGTCTCTTTGTTACGGAAATATGTGTCAAATCCTGAACATGTGCTGGATTTTACTCCATTGAGGTTGAGGGAGAACCTAACTTATGAGGAACAACCTATTCGCATTGTCGATAAGAAGGATCAAGTATTGCGACGTCGAACTATTCCTTATGTGAAGATTCAATGGCAAAATCATACGGAAAGAGAGGCCACTTGGGAACTAGAGGAAGAAGCAAGATGCAAATATCCTCATTTGTTTGACAGTTGAGGTAATTTCATATTTGATCGAAATTTCGAGGACGAAATTCTTTAAGGAGGGTAGATTGTAATATCATTGTTTTTTTTATGCTATTATTAAATCAATAGAAGGTGGATGGTCCCATTAAATGTAAATAATGTCAACAGTCAAAGAGAAAAGAAGAAAATGAGGGGACATTCGGCAGAAACACTCTACAGAAGATGAAGAGCCATTGAAAAAGAAAAGAGGGGAAGAAGAAGGAGGAGGAGAGAAAGAAAGAGGAAAGAAGAAGAAAAGATTTTTCTCGTCGCGAGGATTTCATCGAGCCGATTTGACTTCAACTTGTGACGCTCGGTATGTTCAAATGATCCTCGTTCGTTTAATCGAAACGGTTTCGAAGATTAGAGTTCAAAAGTTGGATTTTTGAGAAGAATGCGTGGCGAAGTTCAATTTTTGTGACATAAGGCTGAAACTTTTTGTGGTTCGTCTAGTGCTCTAAAAGATTTTTATTTGGACTATAAGTTTGCTTGAAACGGAGTTTGATAGATGGAGTTATGGCGAAATCAAGCTTCGCGTTGCCGATGATTTTGGATATTTGTTTCGGTAAAGAGCTGAGTTGAAACGTGGGAGTCATTTCGTTAACGGTTGAGCTATATTCACAATTTAATTAGCGGTTTAGTCCGATTTTGACGTTATTTCCTACTTATTTGATAGGATCGCAAGTTCAAAATCGTGAGTCGAAATTGTTAATTGGTCGTAGGCGATTCCAGGTGAGTAGTTCTATATCTTCTTTGAATTTGAAAAAAATCATATTTCGAACGTAATATGATATGTGTATATTATGGGTTACAAAATGGCATGATTATTGCATAAAAATTGGATCGAGCATTTACTACCTTTTTATCATTGCGAATGTTTCGAAAGCATGTTCAGAAAGTGTTTTCAAATGAGTTGAAATGTTGAAACATTATGTATTGATTTCCGAAATGTATCGTTCTGGTCTTTGATTGAAACGAAAGATATGTTTGGTTTATGAAATCGTTTTATCGTAATGATTCCAGATTGACTTTATGAATTGTGAAAAGTATTATTGTTGATGCTCAATATAGCTGTGAATGTGAGTATGCATACGGGTTAGGATATCCTTCTGGGCCGAGCCACCGGCTTTGTAGGTGGAGACCTTGCCAAGGGGGGAATCTTGGTCGCCTTGTCACCAGGCGTTGTGTCGTGACCATGGTAATGCATTGAGCAATAGATTAATCAGTGGAATGGACCATTGATATGGTTTTGACAGAGATTAACCAATGAGCTTGACCATTGGTGCTTATATTATGGTTGAAGTTTTATTATATTTTCTGAATTGCTTAAAGGTTTGTCATTATTAAGCGAGATATGTTTATTATACATTGAAATTAGACTATGAGTTTTGATTTGGCTTTATATGCATAGTAGTTGCTCGATCTACTTAGAAGATATGTGCTACTCACTGGGCTGTGGTTGCTCATTCCATTCATCTTTACCATTTTCAGGTTCTTCGACCAGCGGCCAATAGTAGGAGAGAGCGCTATTGAGCGGGACTGTTGGGAGTAGAAACTTTGGGTATTGTTAGTATGGTTTAAATAAGATTGTGGACAGTTGTTGGGTTGGCTGAACTCAATATTGTACATATTATGTTTGGTGGATTAAAGAAACTCTGATGTAAAAACCAACATCTTGGTTTATATATATAGTTTTGGAAAAACATATGTTTATTAACATGTTGTTAATTGTGTTTGAGGCTGCGTTCTTCATGAGTAAGGACGGCCGTGTCATTTCCCCATTTGTAGATTTTGGGGTGTGACACGATCAATTCACCAAAAGAGTAATAAAAGAACGAGTTGATTACAAATATACCATGGCCTTTCTTAAAACTCAAAATGGTAACTCCCATGAGCCACATTCCAAAGGAGTGCAATTTCTCTTTCCAAAAGATTAATATATCTAAACCTATGCCATTATCAAAGGCAACAGCTAAAATCCTTAAACTATATAACATACCGACTAAATGAAACTAATCCAGTGCTAAGATCATACAACTAAATCATCACATATTTCTAAGCTTAGCTCAATTCGTCACTAAGCCCCCATTAAATCTATTCTCTATCATGACACTTTTCCATTTTAATCATAATAAGCCCATCATTATTTTCTTTCCTTCGTTCTCTATTTTCAAGCTTTTCCTCTCCCAGCATTTACTAATTGGACAATCTCAAGCCCATCATCAATGATCAACACACAGTCTAAGCATCAAACACAGCATCATTTGTCATTCAGACTCCGGTCACCAGACTGCCACCATCGTCCCCCGCCACTACCTCACATGTACGAAACTCTATACAATTGATAGAGCTGAACAAAGCTTGAGAACAGAGTAGACCAAATGCAGGGAAAGTAAACGAAGAAGAAGATGAACAACGAAGGAGACGAAGAAGATAGAGATGAATCTCTGTGTAATACTTCGATGCTCAATTATTCAATGAATGAAGATTACAGAAGCATTGTTTTGAATAGACTTTCTGAGTTACAATCCATAAGCTCTATTCTCCATTTATAGTTCTTGAGCCAACACAACTAATATAAAACAGAACAACTAATTCTGTTAATCTTTCTTGAACAGAATCTTGACCAAGTCAACATCACACTCGATCTTCTCTTATATGCTTCCAGTCTTACTTTAGTATTGACTTTGTTAATCAACCTCCTCCATCTTGACTTCTTCTATCTCCAGGCTCGAACACTTCTGAGCTCGTATCAGCTTCTTCATTTATTCTTGTACTCCCCATAGGCTCATTACAAGTCTTAATACATTGAATTGTTGAAGCAGTAGCTCTGTTCTTAACAACATGCAACCACACGTAAGGCAAAGCACTGCAACGACACGGGATTGAATTAGAAAACTGGAAGGCAACCAACACGAGCTTCACCAGAAAAACACCACGGGTATCGAAGATTTCTGGCTGTATTCCTCGCTAAGAAGCACTACCCATCATCACACAACCACACAACCACACAAATGCAACAACCGCAGAAACGCACGTCCGGCCATGAGTCCGGAATCCTCAAGATATAATAGAAATCAAAATCAACCAGGGATAGAGGAAGAAGACTTTCGCTCAAGGGATCAGTAATTTGAACAAAATCTTTATTCCATCGAAACAAGGAGCTTACAATATCATATTAACCATGACCAAACGCCGAATCATTAGAACCCTTTGCAGCACTCGCCCGTGGCGGAGATCTTAGGAGTTCCAACTTGGACAGTCCGTCCTGTCCGTCCCGTCCATTTGCAGACACGGACCAGTAGGTTTTATATGCCAATCACAATAGCGGCACCGGCCGAGATCTCTCGACCCGTTATACACCTGTAAAGTGTGGAATGCCCCAGGCCATTCAAAGCTGCAGTAGCATAGCGTGGTGCTCACCGGATGGGTGAGCGAAAATCCCCCAAAAGAATTATTAGTAACGCTGTAGCGGCCGATATCGTGGTCATTAAACTTACATCGAACGTCAATTACCGGAGATCCTGGTAAATCATTGAAGAAATTGACTTCAGTATACAACCCATCTGCGGAGCTGGCTTGCGGGAAAGCAAGAATCGCTAAGAGAAGTATGAAAAGTTCGATGGACGAGCCCATTTTCGTAATGGGATGTGAATGCAGCAGAGCACGGCGAAGCAAGCGATTTAAGTAGGATGAAGGTGCTTCATTTGGTAAGTCAGAATGTTCAGCAAAATCCACCCAATTTTTACCCCCCAAAAAAAAAAAAGAATTTACCCTCGATTGTTCCTTTGCAATTTAAAGTGGTGAGCCCGAATTTACTGACTTTCCTTTTCTTTAAAATGTTTCTGTTTTTATGTAGGCTTCAGTTACTAAAAAAGACAAAATTCCCATCCTATTATTCAAATGCACTATAATTTTTGTTAGATTTCCTTCCATAAAAACTGAACTTGTCAAAAAAGAGAAATTTCCAAAGACCCTTGTTCTTTATTACTTGTCAGTCAATTTCATTAATAAATCACCAAAATGAAGGTATAGCTGGAATTCTACGTGAATTTTCCATAGCAATGATTGCTTGCTATGGAAATTCTTGTAGAACTCCACAGTGAATTTGAATGCAGGATTAACGAGAAATGTAGGAGAAGGAAAACGAACAATAGCTGAAGATGGTATTTATAAATTGGTTTAATTACTTGGACCATAGAAAGGCCAGAGATGATTTGATTTGTTATAACATGTTATGCCCAGGTTACAACAACGTTACAGATTATGGCTCTTTTAGTTCTTGGAATGAAGGTGGAAACAGAATATTCGTTAAGTGAACAAGAATTAAAACTAAAATACTTATAATTATGCAGATGGTTGACCAATCATTAGTTTAGGAATTAACTACTTTACGTTTTGTGTGCGTTAATCTACTGTCGAAGTTCCTGCAGAACAATGCTCAAACAGTGGATCAACTGGTGCATTGCCAAATCCCAACTATCATATGGTCCAGTGCAACACAGATCGCGGGGCATGTCGAGCTGCGGTGATGAAAACATTCAGGAGAGATGAATAGAGACTTGTTTCTTTAAGATGTAAATAATTCGTTGCCCCAGCAAGATACTTGAGATTTTTATAATTGCCTAATGACAATTTACTGAAGGCATCAGCGTTATGTATGTACAATGAATGGGCACATACTGGTGAAAATGAGCTAGATTATGACTATCAACACATCATAACATCAAGAAAGCAAGCTCCTGAACAGCCGGCACATCCTTGACCTTCTTCAGAGTTTCCTCATTAGGCTGTTGGTCCACTTTTATCGAAATCATCATTGACTGCATATGTAGAGCAATCCTGTCGGCCTTCATGGAACTGATGTTCACATTCGCCTCTCCCAAAATGCTTCCAATCTTCCCAATCAAACCCGGTTGATCGAATGCTATGCAAAGCAATATGCTTCCTTCTAACTCGACATTTACTTCGAGACTCCCTATTTTTGTCAAACACGAAACTCCATCTCTTACCCGTCCCTCAACTTCAATCTCCCCAGACTTTGCTAAGGCACTGGCAAATGTGGATTCTGCGTTGGCAATCTGAACCTGGATATACTCAAGAGGGTACTCTGGTGAGCCATGCAAAGTCATTCGTTCTTCAGTAATTCTTAGTCCTCTTTGCTTAGCAATGGAATCCCCATTTACCCAGTTGACAATAACACTGGAAACAGGTTCAATCAGGCCCTTGATTATCCTCGTGCGGAGCAGTTTTGTGTCAAGTTGATCAGGCTCCCTAGCAGAAGCATATGTAACTTTTACAGTTTTCAGGCCACCTCTTCCTGCTATTAATTTAACAACGAATCTCCCTAACTTGTTCGCAAGATCAAGAAATGGTTTCAACTCTGCAAGAACCTGAAACAAGAAAGTGCGATTACTGAGAGTGAGGCAAGTACCATATTACGGAAAATTTTGAAACTGCACAATGTAGATACTTAAAATGAGTAGCCATCAAATGAAGATAGACATTTTTAGGATGCTTGTTATTGTTGAGAAGATTGATCCAATTTCTAGAATACTCTAGGATGTGCTCTTGTTAGAAGAGTGTAGAAAAGTTCTAGAGATTTGTAGAAAAAACTAATGATGTAGAATTATCTAGAGTTTTCTTAGTTGCTAGATAATTCTAGGTTGTAGAATTCTCTAGAATATGTGGACTCCTATAAATAGGAGCTAGGTGTGTCAAATGTTGTAATCCTAGAGTAAGACCAACTACTTGCCTCCTTTGGTCAAATTACAAAATAATATAAGTTGCATTCCCTTTCACTCCCTTGCTTCCTAAAACACATCACACACACATACATCAACCACACATGCTTCCGCAACCTCCACAAGTGGTATCAAAGCCACGTTCTTTGGTTGGTATCAGGCGTTTGTCTGAACCATCCGTTCCTAAAACTAACCATCCAATTTTCCCATAACTAAACTATGGCCAGCTCAACCTCATCCTCATTTCCTATTCCTATCTTTGACGGGAATAACTATGATTTTTGGAGCATCAAGATGACTACATTCTTGATGGCCCAAGACTTATGGGACATTGTCGAGAATGGTTATGAGGCTCCGCAAGAAGGTGCAAGTGTTCCGAAGGATCAACTACAGAAGGATGCAAAGGCTTTATATTTTATTCAACAAGCACTCTCGGAAACAGTATTTCCGATAATACTTGGGGTAAAGACAGTAAAAGGAGCTTGGGAGACACTTCGAGAAGAATTTCAAGGATCGGAAAAGGTACGTGTTATTCGCCTCCAAACTTTGAGAAGAGACTTTGAGAATTCTAAAATGAAAACTAATGAGACTATTCAAGAATATTGTGGCAAATTAAAGGAATTAGTTAATCAAATGAGAGCCTATGGAGATAATATTACTGATCAAAGGGTTGTTGAAAAAATATTGGTGACGCTTACTAAAAAGTATAATCATATCGTCACAACTATTGAAGAAAGTAAAGATTTGACAACCCTATCAATAAGTGAATTAATTGGCTCTCTAGAAGCACATGAGAAAAGACTGATGGCACAAGATGAAGATTCAATGGAAATTGCCTTTCAGTCTAAAATAAACATACAGTCTCATCAATCCAAAACTGGTGGAAGGAGTCTATGGAAAAATAAAAAAGGAGGAGAAACTACACAAAAGGAAAAGTATCCACCTTGTGGCGTTTGCAAGAAAACAAATCATTTGGAGAATGATTGTTGGTTTAAACATAAGCCACAATGCCGCTTTTGTAAAAGATATGGCCACATAGAAAAAGATTGCCGCTCAAAGATAAATAGTCGGGCTAACTATGTTGAAGAAAAAGAAATGAGTGATAATATATTCTATGTAGGCCAAGCGGCAAATGATAAGAAAATTGATACTTGGTATGTCGATAATGGGTGTAGCAATCATATGACGGGGGATGAAAATATATTCACCGATATTGATAAGTCGGTGAAATCTCAAGTAAAATTGGGCAATGGTGACTTGGTAGATGTGAAAGGAAAAGGAACTATTGCTGTTGAAACAAATAAATGCCCAAAATATATTCATAATGTATATTTAGTCCCCAGTCTTACGCAAAATCTCTTGAGTGTGGGCCAAATGATACAAAGTGGGTATTCTATATACTTCAGAAAAGATGCCTGCATTATCTATGATAAATATAAAAATATCATTGCCTTTGTTAAGATGGAGAATAAGAATTTTCCAATATGATGGAAATACGTGAAAGATATAGCCATGAAAGCTCAACTTGATGATTCATGGCTATGGCATCAAAGATTTGGCCACTTCAATTTTGCTGGGCTAAAAGTTCTCCATCAGAAAAATATGATGAGAGACTTTCCAGCTATTTCAGAAACTTCAGATGTTTGTGAAGGCTATCTCCTTGGAAAACAACAAAGACAGTCCTTCCCATCTGAAGGTTCATGGAGAGCTAAGAAGCCTTTAGAGTTAGTTCACACAGATGTGTGTGGTCCAATGAGAACTCCAACAGCCAGCCAGAATAAATATTTCATCCTATTTATCGATGATTATACAAGAATGATGTGGGTATATTTTCTTCGAGAAAGATCAGAGGTATTTTCAATTTTCAAGAAATTCAAGAACCACATCGAGAATCAAAGTGGCCGTAAAATTAAAGTTCTAAGAAGTGACAGAGGTACTGAGTACAACTCTAATGAGGTCAATAAATTCTGTGAAGATGAAGGCATCCATTATCAACTAACTGTTGGCTACGCCCCAGAACAAAATGGAGTCGCAGAGAGAAAGAATAGAACTGTCATGGAAATGGCAAGGTCTATGCTAAAAAATAAAAACCTTCCCAATACGTTTTGGACAGAAGCAGTCTACACAGCCGTCTACCTCCTAAATAGATGTCCAACTAGAGCCGTTCAAAATAAAACTACAGTTGAAGCATGGAGTGGACGGAAGCCTTCAGCAAAGCATCTCAGAGTGTTTGGTTGTATATGCTACGTCCACATCCCTACTCAAAAAAGGAGTAAGCTTGATGACAAGTCAGAAAAAGGAATTTTTCTCTGCTATAGTGACCAATCGAAAGGCTATCGGGTTTACAACCTCAGGACTAAGAAGCTCATGATTAGTAGAGACGTTGAGTTTGACAAAAATGCAGCCTGGAACTGGAAGGAGGAAAAGATTGAGAAACAATATGTCACATTGCCGGACACGCCATCTTCACAAGATGAGTCAACAATACAAGAAGAAGGACAAGCAACAGATTCCACTACTCAAGGTGCAACTCCACCAATCTCTCCAAGAGCAACGCAAGAAGAATCTACTCCAGAGTCTTCAGCACAAAAAGTAAAATCCCTTAGACAGATTTATGAAACATGCAACTTTGCTACACTAGAACCAGAAAACTATGAAGAGGCTGCCAAGGAAGCAGTTTGGATTAAAGCAATGAAGGAAGAGATCAAGATGATTGAGAAGAATGAGACTTGGGAGCTCGTCAATCGCCCTGAAGACAAAGAGGTCATCGGCATCAAATGGGTCTACAAGACAAAGCTCAATGTAAACGGATCAATCCAGAAGTACAAGGCAAGGCTTGTAGCGAAAGGATACTTACAACAACCAGGTATTGACTATACCGAAACTTTCGCTCCTGTTGCTCGCCTTGATACTATTCGTATGCTCATCGCCTTAGCAGCACAAAAAGAGTGGAACATCTATCAACTAGACGTAAAGTCGGCATTTTTAAATGGATATCTTCAAGAAGAAATATATGTGGAACAACCACAAGGATTTATTGTCAAAGGCCAAGAAGATAAAGTTCTAAAACTAAAAAAGGCGCTATATGGATTAAAACAAGCACCACGAGCTTGGTATAGCAGAATAGATGAATACTTCATCAAGCAAGGATTCAGGAGGAGTATGAGCGAGCCAACGCTCTACGTCAAGACCCAAGGTAAGTCCGACACACTCATTATTTATCTGTATGTAGATGATCTAATATATACAGGAAATAATGAAAACATGATTCAAGAATTCAAATAAGAAATGATGAAGACATTTGAGATGACGGACTTGGGCTTGATGCACTACTTTCTTGGCATCGAGATCAACCAAAAACAAGGGGTCTTTATCTCACAAAAGAAATATACCGAGAACCTCCTGAAGAAATTTAAGATGGACTATTGCAAGCCAGTTACAACACCGCTCATCACAAATGAAAAAATACTAAAAGAAGATGGAGCAGACAAAGCTGGCGCTTCGCTCTACAGGAGTTTGATTGGTAGTCTTTTATATCTCACTACAACAAGACCGGACATTATGTATGCGACAAGCTTATTATCACGATTCATGCATAGTCCGAGTCAGATTCATTTTAGAGCTGCCAAAAGGATTCTCAGATATTTGCGAGGAACTTCAGAGTACGGCATTTGGTATCGACCAAGTGCAAGCACCAAACTCATAGGCTACACTGACAGTGACTAGGCAGGATCAACTGATGATAGGAGGAGTACTACTGGGTATGCGTTCACACTGGGCTCTGGAATATTTTCATGGGCATCCAAAAAACAAGACTCAGTGGCACAGTCTACTGCAGAAGCTGAATATGTAGCAGCAGCTGCGACCACCGGTCACGCACTATGGCTTCGAAGAATTCTAGAAGACATCGAAGAAGCACAAATGGAGCCAACTTCGATACTTTGCGACAATAAGTCCGCAATTGCTATATCGAAGAATCCAGTCTTCCATGGCAGAACTAAACACATCGACATCAAATACCACTTTATTCGTGAAGTACAAAGTAATAGAGAGATCGAACTGAAGTATTGCAAGACAGAAGACCAAGTTGCGGACATATTTACAAAAGCATTATCATCAGCCAAGTTCGAAACGTTGCGAAGTATGCTTGGAGTATCACGAAATTGGATCAAGGAGGAGTGTTGAGAAGATTGATACAATTTCTAGAATACTCTAGGATGTGCTCTTGCTAGAAGAGTGTAGAAAAGTCCTAGAGATATGTAGAAAGTCTAATAATGTAGAATTGTCTAGACATTTCCTTAGTTGCTAGATTGTTCTAGGTTGTAGAATTCTCTAGAATATGTGGACTCCTATAAATAGGAGCTAAGAGTGTCAAATGTTGAAATCCTAGAGTAAGACCAACTACTTGTCTCATTTGTACAATAATATAAGTTGCATTTCCTTTCACTCCCTTGCTTCCTAAAACACACACACACACACACACACACACACACACACACATCAACTACACACGCTTCCGCAACTTCCAACAAAAGCACTAAGATGCACGCCATCACGTTTTTAGCCGAGTTCAAGCTAGGACATTACATGAAGATTCCACCGAGATCCATGTTCCTCGTTCAGGTACTCTTTGCCCATTTCAAAACCTACGAGACGGTAACATATCCTGAATCAGTGAACTACTATGAAGGCTTGCCGAAAGAAACCCAGACTTTATATGATAGTGTCCTTCAAACTTTGATCGATCCTAATTCCTGCATTTCATTTTCATCTGACCAACTGCGTTTTTTCGAATCTAATCGACACCTGTATCTCAATGGATCTCGGTGTACAACTTTCTGTGTGCCTCCCTAGATCTTCGGCTCGTTCCTCTCCAGCTCCGTCAAGCTTGGGACGGCATGGTGGGCCCTGACGTCGGTGGAGAATATTTGCAATAGAGACAAGCTGCCGAAGGGGAGCATGTGGACATGCCCGGGGCTCCAGCAATCCCTGACGCACACCATGATATGGGTGTGGTCGGGCCTGCCCGGATGTTTAGGCCGGGGGCCTACGAGGGCCTGTACTACTTCTTCCTGGCGGGGGCGGCCGGACCCCTGGCGGTGTAGCTCGCGGCTCACACCTTCCCGGGAAAGAAATGGATCCGGCTCATCAACTTCCCAGTCATCTTCATGTCGGCATCGTTCCCGATGCCAGCCCGGCCGGTGCACTACTGGACATTCTTCGCAGCGGTGGCGGCATACCACGTGGTGGCCTGGAGGGCGGTGAAGGGGTGGTGGACTCGGCACGTGTACGACGTGTCCAATGGGCTCGACCTCGGGAGCGCCTTCTTCGGGGTGCTGCTTGCCCTGAGCTTCGGGGGGTCCCAAATAGAGGGTCGAAAATGGCGGGGTAGGGACTTCGACGAGTTCTGTCCATTGTCCACGTGCCCAACGACGCCGAGCGTCGTCCACGAAAACTGTCCCGTCTTCTGAGGCTGCCTGACTTTGAATTTCAGGGTACAAGTCAAACCCATAGCTTTTCTTAGCTAGACTTTAGCGTCTCCTGCATTACGGGGACGTCGCCACCTCGATGTTCTTGAAGGCGTCTTTAGTTTTCGGTCCAGACCGTGCGTCGTTCATCGATCTATGCCTCGGGCTGCACGATCTCGGCGCCGGCGGTTCATGTCAATGGCTAAGCTGCATTCTATTCCTTCGTATCTTATCACATGGCTCGACGACGACGACCATGACTTAATGCTGGTAGAGAGAGAGAGAGAGAGAGAGCTAAACGATTGCAATACGAATCAATGTGGAGATTTAAGGAATTTAGAAAAGGCAACATTTAAGTTGAAAAAAAGAACATTTATTCGCGAATTCAGTAAAAAGAAAAACAGAGAAAACAGAAATCGATCTGTAGGACCAATTAAGGAATTTGTAGTTTACCCATTACATTTGTCATTTTCAGTAGAGGCGTGTATGGTCCAGGGCGGTCCGAATTGATAGGATTAATTCTCGATCTGTAGGATTGAGGACTAGACTGCCTCATTCTAGACTAAACCGAACTGGACGCATCAGTCCAATCCGGTTCCTAAGAAGTATAATAGAACTGATTGGGAATCGGGAAAATTAAAAAAAAATTGAGTTTCCTTTTAGTGCAAACTTCCCTTGAAGCTAGGGTGTGTTTGGATATTTGGAATGAAAATCATTGGGTTAAAGAAATTTGATGTGAATTCATTTATAAAAGAAAAGCTAGAACCCAAGCGGGTTTTGAATTAAGCTCGGGTCGATACCTCCTTCATGGGAAAATCTTGACGTGGTCAATAGACTTACCAAATTTCCTATCATATGCGGTAATTAGAAATATTAAAAAGTCATACCAATAAAGACACATTTCAATTTTGGTATATCGCCGGATGCGGTAATGTCTAGATTTAACTCCCATTTCAATTCTCTCCATCTTATTCGGATTGTCTCTTTCGCGCCGACATCATCTCGAGTTATAGCCTCTTTTGAATCTTTGTAGGTGCATGGTCTTCCACTCTCTTTTTTTCCTTTTTTTTCTTTCCTTCCTAATTTGTTTATTAGACTTTTCTTTTTCAACTAAACATTTTATTATATCGCGAATGATATGCTATTAATGGGATTCTGAACGAAATAAGTTAGGTGATTTTCGTCGCCCGAATTAGGTTGTGATGCGATATGCTAATTTAATAAATCGGGTTCGATTGAATTTTTAGGAATACTATATTACAACAAAATTAATAATCTATTTTTTTGGAAATATTATTAATTAGAAAAGGAAAAAAAACGAAAAGAAAAAGAAAACCCCATTAACGAAGCATGGGAAACAGCCCTACACTCACAGACACTCTTTTCATTTGCCTCCCTCCTCCCTTCTCCCCCTTCTCCCCTTCTCATTCCTTCCTTCCTCTCTCTGTCTCTGTCTCTCTCTCTCTCTCCACTTCACCTAGATCAATTCGAAAACCCCCGTCAGCCCAAATCTCTCTCTCTCTCCTGTCCGCCACCTCCGTCGCTCCATTACCCACAATCCCGAATCGCCATTCCTCCCCTCCCTGCGCCCTCCAATTTCCTGTCTCTCACACGTGAAAACATCACGCGAGCGCGCCTGTGCGCTCTTCGCCCGTAAAAGCAAAACGAGCAAGGGGGGGGTGTTTCCTTGTCGGGAAGGAGGAGGGGGGGTTTGGGGGTTTTGGGTGTTGATCGAAGATGAGCAGTGGTGGGTCCAAGGTCTCAATCCCGAGCAGCGTGAGGATGACGATCCAGCACATAAAGGAGATCACGGGCAGTCACAGTGAGGAAGAGATTTATGCAATGCTCAAGGAATGTTCCATGGATCCAAATGAGACTACCCAAAAGCTTCTTTTGCAGGGTATCCCTCCCACTTTCTTTAGCTCTGGTTCCGCTCGGGTGGGGTTGATCTTGATTTTGTACTTTTCTTCTTTTGGCCCTGATGGGTCTGTCGTAGGTTTAATCTTTTCGTTGAAGACTTTAATCTTCTGGGTTTGAGTCTTGGAGCTGTAATTTATGCAAAGATTTGGATTTAGTAGTGAGGTACACGTCGTATGAGTAGTTGTGAGTGCGGTAACTTTTAGCTGTCTCAACTCTCAAGCCCTATAATCTCTGGCTTGTAAAGCAGTGTTCATTTTATGTACGACGACTCGTTCCTTCGATTTCCGGTAGCATTATTATGGAACTTCTGGTAAAAGTATATCGTGATTTGTTCAGTCTGAATGATATGATGCATTTTGGTGGGCGGCGCCGAGACTAGAGGCCTTTGGTATCTCTCTTTGCAGGTAGAAGAAAGTGGTGATTGACTGACCAGTAACCATACCGCAAGTGAACTTCTGGACTTCCTGATTTCGCTTGTGTGGAATTATTGATGGGAATAGTTTCTTGTATTATTTTCTGTCTTTTGCTTGCTACAACTATTAGGACAAGACATGTCTTTCCTGTCCGCAGGAAGAAGCATCTTTGAAAGGAACTTGCTGAAAGCGATTCTATAATTTTTGCACTATATACTTGGGTTTAAAATTCAAAAGCATTCTGTTCTACATTCTTCTGTTTCGAAATTTAGCAAGTGGTGGTGTCTGCTTCCATGTATTTGGCGGTCACTCTGGAAGTGAACTGTTGGCTTTTCATCATCCTTATGCCGCTGTTGTTTTGATATAATCAATGTCTTATCTAGTGCTGAAGATTAACTTATGCAGCTATAGAACAGCCTTTGTGTGTCTCATCTTACTTTGTATGTTGTATTGAGAATTTTTATGTTCCATTGTAATTTTATGGCTTCTTGGTCTTTGGGTGATCCTTTTCATTAAAAAATGGAGATGATTTGGTTTTGGTCTAATCCATGTTGTGGCCGTAGGGTGTCTGAATTTCAAGAGGGTGTGAGTCCTAGAAGAAGTACAATGCATTAAGTTCTGGTGTTCCGTCTTCTTCTTTCAAGCTATTCAAGCATATAAATCTTTTGGGGACAGTTTTACTCCTTTCATTTTGCTTCATACTTTGTCTATGGTCTCACTGAAATCCATTTGTTGCATTTCATGCTATAGTCGTAATTTTGCTTAACTGTCAGTGACTTATGATCGTTTTGAAATGTCTAACTCTGTGCTTTATACACAGATCCCTTTCATGAGGTTAAGAGGAAGCGTGACAGGAGAAAGGAGGTATGGGTTTTTTTTTTTTTTTTGCTGAGCATCCAATCGCTTGTTTTTTTTTTCCTGGAAAAATCTGATTACTGATTTTGTCAAACCTTCTCAATTCGCCTTGTGGTCAATATTCCTCTTTCTCTGTTTGCACAGAATTCGAACAAAGAGTCATCAGAGTCCCGGTGGCAGCCTGGCTCGCAAGGACGAGGTAGTAAGGGTAGTCGTTCCAATTATTTGCCTCGACATGTATCAAATGGTAAATGACTATTGAGGATTAAATTTACTTCATCGATTATATTCTTTAACTGTAAACAGTAGTCTATTGACCAATATCTTTTTTATTTTTATTTTATGATTACATACTTGATATTCTTAAATTGGTGGCAAATATGTGTAGCCTCTCTCATTCTACAACATGTGGCTGAGCATTTCGTAAGAATTTTTGTTGGGATGTCTTCTGCGAATGGCCATGTAGTAAAGTTACTTATTTATCTGGCTTATGAACCCTTTCTAATTATATTGTTGCACCTCTTCTCAGATGCTGATGATGGCTGGAATGCTGCTGCTGGCAAGGAGAATGGAACTAATCCAGCTGCTGATAAGGGTGTCAGTTCATCACTGCTTACTTCACACGGGATAAAAAATAAAGAGACTATCTCATTGGCAAGGTGAGTATTTTCATAGATTCAATTTGAATTACATAATTTTCAAAGCTTTTTACTTTGGAGTGAAGTATTAGAGATATGTCTATGATGACCTTTTGCAGCTCTCTAGCTGGTGCTACCAATCATCCAAATGCCGGTTCCTCTGCAAATATTACCGTTGCTGATGCCATCAGTTCATCTGGAGGAAATCGGAGAGGCCATTCTGAAATGATTTCACCATCTAACCTTGGTCTCAGTAAGTTAGACAGTGGATCAACCCCTCTTGATTCCAATGGAAGTGTCCAAACAGTGGTTGGAGCTGACATTCCACAAGTACTTATGGAATAAATTGAAAAGGTTCAGGGATCTTCGATACAATGTTTTCTGAAATCTATCGTCAGGAGCTATGATAAAATCCATCTGGCTCTATTCCTTTGATAAAGTTAAGGGAATCCGTATCTCATGTGCTTATTGAGAAACATATTAAAGTGCTGAGTTAGTTATGGAGAATAATTGGAGGTTCACTCGTGGGTTCACCCCTGGGCACTTCTTGTGGTCGTAACCGAGTCTGTCGAGATTCAGCCATGGAACGAGATCGTGGGTGATAGTTTGCGTGAAGTAAAAAGGGAATGACGGAAAAAGCAAAGGACCAAGATGGTGCAGATGACAGATGTTGTAGCTCTCGAACTTTTCTCATGGAACGGGGCACCCCGAATACGATTTGCAAGATCGAGACGTACGCGTTAAGAGTCGTAGATAGGGTCGAGGAATGTGCCGGGCGGCAATTGAGTATATCTTTTGGTGTAGAAAATGCCAATAGAGACGTACTTGCGGGGAAATTCACGTGAGGATTGTTCCCGAAAATCCTTCTCTACGGTCCTGAGAAACCAAATTCAATGATTTGTGAGACCGGCCCTTCGCCCTCGTTCGGATCATGAGACGGGGATCATCAGTGACCTGAATCACATTCCTCACTTTCTCAATCGAGAAGTTGCTGGGAACATCGGCTGAAATCATCCTAGACAGACAGACACTAAATGGTGCGGATAGAATAAAGAAAGTGACACCGAAAGTCAGCACTCCCCCGTTCTTCTCATCACTCGAGACCTAAATAAAGAAGGCACAAACTTTTACCAAATAAGCAAGCCGCGTTGCTAAAGATGCTTGACTTTTGCCGAGCAAGAGTCTAATGTCGGGAAAGTCACATGATATGTTAATTTGTTCGATGGAGGCTTCACATCGAACAAATCTGATAAAATTGAGATATGGTGGAAGCTGGGTGGAAAGAAATGAATTGCCGTGCAGAAGTTCATATTTATGATGACCAAAGGCATGGGCTATGCAGCAATCTTGGCAACCAACATTCTTGGCGATTAGAACAGTTATGGTGGAAGCTGGGTGGTTGATTTTCAGTTCTTTTCTGGGTTTTTTCCATTATGTTTTCCAAATTGTACGCAGGATTGAAACCTAGGACAAATCTTTATACGCGAAACAGGAGATTGTATTCTAGGCCAAATTGAACTCAGCCCGCGTGTTCGCCGTTGTAAACATCATGCATCGGAAGTAATTCACATAAAAAGGTGCAAACTTGTCATCTTTCAGATGATCACGTCGATCTACAGCGTCGAAGCATGAAATGTTGATTCTAGATTCCCAGTCGTTTCCCTTGCCTCCTTTATCATTTCCCACTAACTCCTTTATCCTCATCAGTTCCTAACCGGCACGTTCATGGACCATTCTGGATATTCTATTTTTGGGTACAAAACTAATCATCAGTTTCATTTGCCTCAAAAGTTCATTGGTTTGTTGCAGATGAAGAGCAAGCTCTGTTCTAGAATGTCTGTCGGCGTCGAGCTGCCCTGGAAACAAACTTGAAGCCCTTAAGGTTAACATGAAACTGCAATGATACCAAAGGGACCACAGGAGTTACCTTCTTCCCAGAGCCAACTTTCCTCGTTTATCCCCTACGAACGGGCATTACCTCTGAATCTCAATTCACAACGATCTCAGGACTTCTATCAACTAACTAACCTCATTTGTTTTATATTTGACTCTTGTTTTGAATGATGTTGGGAACACGCATGAAACCAGCTCATAGGCACTTTAACTTCCATTTGATCTCGGACACAAAGGGTTCAGTTAATCGATCTCCTCGATGTCTGATATTTAAGAGCTGGATATGCTTCCTTCTGCGAGAACTTTTGCAGCCTGAATTCATCCAAGTGATAGTGCAAGAAAAGTCTTTGAAAGCACCGAGCATAGAAAGAGAGAGAGGGTGCTGTGAAATACAACAAATAAGACGTAAAAGATTCCGGCTTCAGAAGTCCCCATGAAGACGGAGGAGAAGCCCATCCTAAACCATAACATCAAGGTGGAACCACGCGCAGAGTATGGTAAGTTTGGCCTCAATGATTCAGGAACAAAACACACTAATCTCTCTCTCTCTCTCTAATTGAATTGGGTTGAGCCTTAATAAAAATCATAATTGCAGAAAATATTGCCTACCCTGTACTATATTGGGATTTGGCGTGATAGACTTGAGATATTCACGCACAAGATGACAACTTCGTGCTGATGCAGACTTTGATGCATGAACTCTGTAATAAATTGTGAATACGACCGGCTAAATTTTGATAGCCTTCGGCCTAGAGAACAATCTTTTGCTTCCCACTTAAACATTGTCTGAGGTTTAAATCCTATGTACAAGTGGAAACAATGTGGAAGAAACGGGAAAGAAGAAACAAAATCGACCAACCATCTGCCACAATAAATGTTCCAATAACAGAGAATGGTTGCTGCTATATCGCTACATAGCCTATGCAGATGAGCTTCCGCTTGGCAATTCATTTGTTTTACATCCGTCCCATTTGATTCGCATTCTGAAGCGTCTATTCATGATGATCCCAGCTGACATTCCTGGGGACTCGCCTATTGAGGAAGTGAGGAATGTAGTTCCGGTCACCGACGACTCGACACTCCCTGTCCTAACAATCAGGACATGGGTATTGGGGCCACTCGTGTGCGCCATCACGTCTTTCATGTACCAGATTTCCACGTACAGAAGGAGCCAGATGTGGGTCAGTGAGTCGTGTGCCCAAATTTTACTGCTCGTGTTGGGGAGACTAATGGCCTCCGCTCTTCCTGCCAAGATTGTGAGGATTCCAGGAACAAACTGGAAGTTTTCTCTCAATCCCGGACCGCTCTTCCTCATCGATTGCGGAAAAAAGGGTTGATGGTCAAATTTATAAATATAAGGAAATGATTTATCATTTGAGATGAGAGAAAACCTGAGACTACCCAACCAATTCATAAAATTTACTGGTCCAAAATGATTCATAAATTTTTTTATCAATTGCTTTCCCGTAAAAATACCACAAACACGATAAATATTCAACATATTTTTGAGCATTCAATCTGACAACCAACTAATTTCAAGCACATAATCAAATTTCAGGAACTAATTGGCGTAACTTTCAAATGAAACAGAAAGAGTTCCGAAAATATGATCTCGGAGAAGACTTGTGGGCAGCTGAGCGTGCTCCGGCGTTCATCTCGCCATTGCTTTTGAAATTTGGAGATGTGAGTGAGAGGGCAATCCAGAGAGGAGAGGCAAATGGGTCTTCATGGGTGGTGGCGAAGGGAGGATCGTTGCCGATGGCAGCGACACGACAGATCGACGACCTCCGTCGTGGTGGGGTGTGGCCTCCTTGAACTAGTGGCAGTCAGGGAGATTGAGCATATGAGCTGAATAAGTCTTGCAACTTCATGGGCTTTGTGAGATTTTTGTGAGACTATTACCAATTGTTCTCAAAATTTAGAATGTTAGATAAATGCGTTAATATTTAATTACTACTCCCTCAAGCTTAGTCAAATCCTTTTGCCTTTACTGTAAATATTTGAATTCAAAACATTCCGCTCTAATATCATGTCAAATTTTATAAAATCACCACCAATTATTTTGAAAGTTGAAAGTTTAAGTTGTTAGATGCAATATTTAATTACTCTAGCAGGCTTCTCTTTCAGAGCAACATGAAATCCCATTGGTGTTTGGCTTGAGTTTGAATCATTTGGCGATGAAGGATTGGGTCACCACCCAAGATTTCCGGCCATGTTAGATTTTCTATATATGGGGACAAAACAAATCGTCAGCTTCATTTGCTGGGAGTTCATGCATGAGCTGTTGCAGATGAAAGAACAAGCTCAGTTCCAGAAAAGCTGCCGCGTGGAGCTGCCATGTAAACCAACCTGAAGCGCTTCAGGTCAACAAGAAACTGAAATGATGCCGCAGGGACCCCCGAAAGCCAAAAGGAGTTACGTTAGCCATCTTTCCTCCTTTATCCCCTATGAACTTGCATTGCCTCTGAACCTCAATTCACAACGATGTCAGGAATTCTTTCAACTGACTAACTTCCTAGTTGTTTTCTTGGTTTTTTCTTTCTTTGTTTGTTTTTAATGATTCTGGAAACGTGCGTGAAACCAGCTCATAGGCTTTGATCTCGCTGGCTAAAACCCTCTTGGACATGAATTCAGTTAATTGATCTCTTTGACGCCTGATATTTAAGAGATGGGCATGTGTTCTTCTGCAAGAACTTTGGCAACCTGGATTTTATCCAAGTGACAGTGCAAGAATCACCCGAAAAAGAAAAAGAAAAAGCACAGGTTAGAGAGAGAGAGAGAGAGAGAGAAAGAGAGGGTGAGAGGGTGTTGTGAAATACAACAACAAAAAGACGTAGAAGTTTCTGGCTTCAGAAATCCCCATGGAAACAGAGGAGAAACCCATCTTAAACCATGACATTAAGGTGGAATCACGCAAAGAGGACGGTGACTTTGGCCTCAAGGATTCAGGAACAAAACCCAGTAATCTCTCTCTCTCTCTCTCTCTCTCTCTGATTAATTGAATTTAGTTGTGTTTTACATTAGCCAATTTAAAGCCTTAATAAGTTCCATTACTGCGGGGAAAATATTGCCTACCCTACTGAGAATTCATACAAAAGATTGGCAACTTTGTTCAAATACAGACTTTGGTGCATGAACCTTCTGATAAATTGCGAATATGGCCTGCTAAATTTTGATAGCCTCCAGCCTAGACAACAATGTTTCCCACTTAAGGATTGTCCGAGCTTTCAATCCTATGTACAAGTGGAAACGATGCGGAAGACAAGGAAAACATGACACAAAGTTGACCAACCGCCACAATAATTGTTCTAAAGACTAGGGACGGTTGCTGCTAAAATGCCACATAGCCTACGCCTCCGGTCATTCTTAAGATGAGGCAATTCGTTTGTTTTCCTACGTCCGCACTACTTAATTTGTGTAGCGGAGTAATTATTCACAATCGTTTCAGCTGGCATTTCCAATGACTCGCCCATTGAGGAAGTGAGGAACACGATTCCGGTCTTCCACGACTCGACACTCCCGGTCATCACGATAAGGACATGGGTCTTGGGGCCAATCGTGTGCATCATCACGTCTTTCATGTACCAGATCTTTACGTATAGGAGGAGCCATATATGGATCAGCGAGTCGTGCGCAATATTACTGCTTGTGCTGGGGAGACTGATGGCCTCCGCTCTTCCTGCCAAGATCGTGGGGATCCCGGGGCCCAACTGGAAGTTTTCTCTCAATCCAGCCCAAACAATATCAAGGAGCATGTGCTGATTGTCATTCTCTCCACGACGGGATTTGAATCCACTCACTTCATAAGGACCATCGATGTCATCAAGGTGGTGTATCACAGGAATATTAGTGTTTGGGCTTCCATTTTGATGATCATGACATCTCAGGTAAGTTCATTTTCTCTGCACTTTGCATTACAACCGCAAAGAGACTGAATAGCTGGCGTTCATTCCTGAGAATGTCGGGGCATCAGCTCCACTTTGGCGATTGTGGAACTTAACATGATAGGCTGATCTAGCTCGTGGTTATGCCAAAAGTCATGCGTTGTCTTCTATAGTATCGAATTTCTGTTGCTAGGACACCATAAACACTAATTGCGGAAAGCAACTTACTCTTTCAATTTGCAGATGATAGGATATGGTTTTGCTGGACTGTTCAGAAGGATTCTTGTGGACAATCCTCACATGTGGTACCCCTTAACCGTACCGAAAGTATCTTTCTATAGGTTTGCTATATATATCGAGCTATACTTCATGTCATCCGGATACATTCCTCCTGTTGACGTATGCATCTAACTTTTTGATCTTGCTCCTGCTGACCATATTGCAGAGCGCTCCATGAGAAAGAACCGAGAGCTAGAGGCCGGCTCAGTGGATTGCAAATTATCTTCATTTGTGCTGTCTCTGTCTTTGCCTATACCATCGTTCCCACCTACTTCATGCAAACTATCATTGTGGTCTCATTCCTATGCTGGATCTGGAAAGACTCAGTCACGGCGCATCAACTCGGCGCAGGTTACAATGGTCTTCGGCTTGGTTCTCTTGCCATTGAGTGGGACTCGGCCGCAGTTTGGGTGGGCAACCCTTTGATCTTGCCCAGGTACACAATCGTGAACACACTGGTCGGGTTTGTGGGTATAACGTACGTGTGCATACCAATGGCTTACTGGATGAATTTGTTTGACGCAAAGATCGAGATTCCCAATTTTGGCTCAAGAATCATATGATTATTCAGGAAAAAGGTACAATGTCCAACGGGTTTTTGGAGAAGACTTGGAATTTAACGAGTAGGCATACAACGAATACTCAAAGTTGTACATGAGCATTGCATGTCTTCAAACTGGGATTCACGTTCGCCGCCCTAACAGGAACATTGACTTATTTTCTTCTGTTCCACGAAAGGTTCGGCGCTTTTCCTTAGTACCCTAGAAAGGAAAAGGAACTCTCTTCTGTCATGTTCAGGGACAATTGCCAATTTGGTCCTCAAACTTTGGCTACTTTGCCAAATAAGTGCTAAACCTTTTTTTTTACCAAATAAGTCCTAAACCTTTTGCAACTTTGCCGAATAAGTCCTTCCGGCGGATTTTGGCTGGAAAATGCTGACGTAGCGACGACGTGGCGGACCGGACCTCGCCGGAGACGATGTGGCGGCGACGTGGCATAAAAAAAATTAAAAAAATTTTCAAAAATTCCAAAAATTCAAAAATAAAAATATAAAAACCTACTTGGCCGGCGAGCTCCGGTGGCCGGCAGAGCTTGCCGGCCACTCCAGTGGCCGGGCCGGCCCTTGCCCGCGGTCGGCGAGGGAGGAACAGATCTGCAGCGAGGGAGGTCCCTCGCAAGCTGCAGCGAGGGAGCTCTCCCTCGCTGCTGGCAGAGCAGAGAAGCAGCGAGGGAGAGCTTCCTCGCTGCAGATCTGTTCCACCCTTGCTGGCCACCGGAGCTCGCCGGCCAAGTAGGTTTTTTTATTTTTTTTTGAATTTTTTTGGAATTTTTGGAATTTTTGAAAAAAAATTTAATTTTTTTATGCCACGTCGTCGCCGGCGAGTCTCCGGCAAGGTCCGGTCCGCCACGTCGTCACCACGTCAGCATTTTCCGGCCAAAATCCGCCGGAAGGACTTATTCGGCAAAGTTGCAAAAGGTTTAGGACTTATTTGGCACAAAAAAAAGGTTTAGGACTTATTTGGCAAAGTAGCAAAAGGTTGAGGACCAAATTGACAATTGTCCCGTCATGTTCATCTGTACAAACTACAATACAATCTTTGAAATTTTCAGGGAGAGCTGGCAGCAGCTGAAGCATTTGATGAAAAGCGAAAGCAAGTCTGGCGACATTCACAACGAGCTCATGAAGAAGTACGAGCCAATCCCTCAGTGGTGGTTCTATGCGATTATCCTGTTGATGGCCGGTCTCGGCATCGTCAACTGTGAATTCTTTGGCAAAGAATCCAACTTCCGACTTGGGCATTTCTACTCTCCTTAGCTATACCGTCTACCCTCATTCTTCCCCTCGGCATCATTGAAGCTACCACGGGCACTGTAAGCGGCAACCCAGCGATCGTCCTCAAATTTGAGTCCCATTTCACGCTGTCACGTCACAGTTTCCATCATTCGATCTCGACATTGGCTGAGATTAGAATCTTAAATTTGTCTCGTTTGTCTTTTCTCTTGGGTGCAGTACCTTGGATTATCGGTTGTCGCCGACTTGATCATCGGCTATTTATACCCGGGGAGACCTATAACCAGCGAGACTTTCCCTTCCTACGTTCAAAGCACTAAGATGCACGCCATCACGTTTTTAGCCGAGTTCAAGCTAGGACATTACATGAAGATTCCACCGAGATCCATGTTCCTCGTTCAGGTACTCTTTGTCCATTTCAAAACCTACGAGACGGTAACATGTCCTGAATCAGTGAACTACTATGAAGGCTTGCCGAAAGAAACCAGACTTTATATGACAGTGTCCTTCAAACTTTGATCGATCCTAATTCCTGCATTTCATCTGACCAATTGCGATACGGCTCATCACATTCACCCTCTTTTTCTAATATAATCGACCCATTTATCTCAATGCATCTCGGTGTCCTACTTTCTGTGTGCCTCCCTAGATCTTCGGCTCGCTCCTCTCCATCGCCGTCAAGCTTGGGACGGCGTGGTGGGCCCTGACGTCGGTGGAGAACATTTGCAACAGAGACAAGCTGCCAAAGGGGAGCACGTGGACATGCCCGGGGCTCCAGCAATCCCTGACCCACACCATGATATGGGGCGGGGTCGGGCCGGCCCGGATGTTCAGGCCGGGGGCTTACGAGGGCCTGTACAACTTCTTCCTGGCGGGGGCGGCCAGGGGCTCGCGGCTCGCACCTTCCCAGAAAGAAATGGATCCGGCTCATCAACTTCCCAGTCATCTTCATGTCGGCATCGTTCCTGATGCCAGCCCGGCCGGTGCACTACTGGACATTCTTCGCAGCGGCGGCAGCATACCACCTGGTGGCCCGGAGGGCAGCGAAGGGGTGGTGGGCCTGGCACGTTTATGACGTGTCCAATGGGCTCGACCTCGGGAGCGCCTTCTTTGGGGTGCTGCTCGCCCTGAGCTTCGGGGTGTCCTAAATAGAGGGTCCAAAATGGCGGGGCGGGGACTTCGACGAGTTCTGTCCATTGTCCACGTGCCCGACGGCGCCGAGCGTCGTCCACGAAAACTGCCCCGTCTTCTGAGGCTGCCTGACTTTGAATTTCAGGGTACAAGTCAAAGCCATCGCTTTTCTTAGCTAGACTTCAGCGTCTCCTGCATTATGGGGACGTCGCCGCCTCGATGTTCTTGAAGGCGTCTTTAGTTTTTGGTCTCGACCGTGCATCGTTCATCAATCTATGCCTCGGGCTGCACGATCTCGGCGCCGGCGGTTCATGTCAATGGCGGAGCTGCATTCTATTCCTTCGTATCTTATCACATGGCTCGACGACGACGATGACCATGACTTAATGCTGGTAGAGAGAGAGAGAGAGCTAAACGATTGCAGTACGAATCAATGTGGAGATTTAAGGAATTTAGAAAAGGCAACATTTAAGTTGAAAAAAAAAGAACATTTATTCGCGAATTCAGAAAAAAGAAAAACGGAGAAAACATAAATCGATCTGTAGGACCAATTAAGGAATTTGTAGTTTACCCATTACATTTGTCATTTTCAGTAGAGGCGTGTATGGTCCAAAGCGGTCCGAATCGATAGGATTAATTCCCGATCTCTAGGATTGGGGACCAGACTGCCTAGTCCTAGACTAAACCAAACTGGACGCATCAGTCCGATCCGGTTCCTAGAAAATATTATAGAATTGATTGGGAATCAGGAAAATTAAAAGAAATTGAGTTTCTTTACTTTAAAAAAAATATTTTGGTAAAGTTGGGTAGTCATTAAATCTTTATAAATTTAAATTGAAATTTTTTTACACAAAATAAAGTTATCAGTCCGGTCCAACCCTCTTAGTAATCAGTAACCGAACCGCCTGGACACCGGTTCCACTTTTGGGAACCGAGGACCGGTCCGGGCCGTTCTCTATTTAGGCAGTCCAAATCGCTCATCCTTAATTTTTACCCCTTTTTCTCCGGCAAATTTTCACGTTATTTTTCTTTATCACGGTATCTAGTTAATAAGTAAAAAGACGTCAGAATGGAAAAACTTAAAAGCTAAGGCAGAAAGGTACTCCGGCTTAGTTATACAGAAAATGCTTTCGCCCCGGTTACCTTTCTTTCTAATATGTGTGTGTGTGTGTGTGTGTGTGAGAGAGAGAGAGAGAGAGAGAGAGAGAGAGAGAGATGCCACGTGAGACCACTGGTTGGGGGTCACGTGCGTGCTTGGCCTCTAAACCCTAATGTCTACGCAATTCAATCATGGGCAAAAGGCACACGCTCGTGCATCGACGACGGCCTTGACGCATCCCCCCGGCAATAATACCCAAAAAGGCTAGAAAAATCCATTCATTAGTACTTATCATCAATTCGTTTGGTGCTCGAGCCACCCCCACCACCACCATTGATATCAATAACTATGTACTTCGTTAGTAATTAACAAATTATATAAGTCGATGGTCATAAGGCGACTCGTGTGAAAAAAAACATATTTATGTATATTATTTTTCATGCCGACCAATATATTAATAAATAATAAAAGAAAACACGTCGTATGGAAAAGACCGTGGAGACTTCCTGTACCCGAGTGCATACAAAGGGCGTGTGTCGTCATAAGCCTTGTCAAGGCGCGCTTCACCACTGCTCGGAGAGTTTGCTATGCGATTTTTGTCTATCGATACTATTAAGCCGCTTATGTAATATGGGAAGAATCTTTATCGATCAAAGTACGAATAATGTAAAGAAGTCATCTAAATTTTTGTGGCGGTCATTGGATATAGCGTGATGTATATCATTTTTTGAGTCTCTTGTAATTCGAGAGAAATGAAAAAAGGAATGTTGAAATTTGAGCGATTAAATTCGAATGTGCAATTTTGGAGGTTAATAGAGAGAAAAGCAAGCACTTGGGTGGGATATTCAAAGGCGATTTCACAAAATTCTTTCCCTCCTTTCAAAACTATGGGCGACAATTCCATTATATAGGACTCAAATTGATAAAAAGAAATTAGAAACACTTAGGTTTCCTTTTAGTGCAAACTTCCCTTGAAGCTAGGGTGTGTTTGGATATTTGGAATGAAAATCATTGGGTTAAAGAAATTTGATGTGAATTCATTAATAAAAGAAAAGCTAGAACCCAAGCAGGTTTTGAATTAAGCTCGGGTCGATACCTCCTTCATGGGAAAATCTTGACGTGGTCAATAGACTTATGAAATTTCCTATCATATGCGGTAATTAGAAATATTAAAAAGTCATATCAATAAAGACACATTTCAATTCTGATATATCGTCGGATGCGGTAATGTCTAGATTTAACTCCCATTTCAATTCTCTCCATCTCTTTCGCGCCGACATTATCTCGGGTTATAGCCTCTTTTGAATCTTTGTAGGTGCATGGTCTTCCACTCTCTCTCTTTTTTTCCCTTTTTTTCTTTCCTTCCTAATTTGTTTGCTAGACTTTTCTTTTTCAACTAAACATTTTATTTTATCGTGAATTATATGCTGTTAATGGGATTCTGAACGAAATAAGTTAGGTGATTTTCGTCACCCGAATTAGGTTGTGATGCGATATGCTAATTTAATAAGTCGGGTTCGATTGAATTTTTAGGAATACTACATTACAACAAAATTAATAATCTATTTTTTGGAAATATTATTAATTAGAAAAGGAAAAGAAAAGAAAACCCCATTAACGAAGCATGGGAAACAGCCCTACACTCACAGACACTCTTTTCATTTGCCTCCCTCCTCCCCTCTCCCCCTTCTCCCCTTCTCCCCTTCTCATTCCTTCCTTCCTCTCTCTGTCTCTGTCTCTGTCTCTGTCTCCACTTCACCTAGATCAATTCGAAAACCCCCGTCAGCCCAAATCTCTCTCTCTCCTGTCCGCCACCTCCGTCGCTCCATTAACCCGAATCGCCATTCCTCCCCTCCCTGCGCCCTCCAATTTCCTGTCTCTCACACGTGAAAACATCACGCGAGCGCGCCTGTGCGCTCTTCGCCCGTAAAAGCAAAACGAGCAAGGGGGGTGTTTCCTTGTCGGGAAGGAGGAGGGGGGGTTTGGGGGTTTTAGGTGTTGATCGAAGATGAGCAGTGGTGGGTCCAAGGTCTCAATCCCGAGCAGCGTGAGGATGACGATCCAGCACATAAAGGAGATCACGGGCAGTCACAGTGAGGAAGAGATTTATGCAATGCTCAAGGAATGTTCCATGGATCCAAATGAGACTACCCAAAAGCTTCTTTTGCAGGGTATCCCTCCCACTTTCTTTAGCTCTGGTTCCGCTCGGGTGGGGTTGATCTTGATTTTGTACTTTTCTTCTTTTGGCCCTGATGGGTCTGTCGTAGGTTTAATCTTTTCGTTGAAGACTTTAATCTTCTGGGTTTGAGTCTTGGAGCTGTAATTTATGCAAAGATTTGGATTTAGTAGTGAGGTACACGTCGTATGAGTAGTTGTGAGTGCGGTAACTTTTAGCTGTCTCAACTCTCAAGCCCTATAATCTCTGGCTTGTTAAGCAGTGTTCATTTTATGTACGACGACTCGTTCCTTCGATTGCCGGTAGCATTATTATGGAACTTCTGGTAAAAGTATATCGTGATTTGTTCAGTCTGAATGATATGATGCATTTTGGTGGGCGGCGCCGAGACTAGAGGCCTTTGGTATCTCTCTTTGCAGGTAGAAGAAAGTGGTGATTGACTGACCAGTAACCATACCGCAAGTGAACTTCTGGACTTCCTGATTTCGCTTGTGTGGAATTATTGATGGGAATAGTTTCTTGTATTATTTTCTGTCCTTTTGCTTGCTACAACTATTAGGACAAGACATGTCTTTCCTGTCCGCAGGAAGAAGCATCTTTGAAAGGAACTTGCTGAAAGCGATTCTATAATTTTTGCACTATATACTTGGGTTTAAAATTCAAAAGCATTCTGTTCTACATTCTTCTGTTTCGAAATTTAGCAAATGGTGGTGTCTGCTTCCATGTATTTGGCGGTCACTCTGGAAGTGAACTGTTGGCTTTTCATCATCCTTATGCTGCTGTTGTTTTGATATAATCAATGTCTTATCTAGTGCTGAAGATTAACTTATGCAGCTATAGAACAGTCTTTGTGTGTCTCATCTTACTTTGTATGCTGTATTGAGAATTTTTATGTTCCATTGTAATTTTATGGCTTCTTGGTATTTGGGTGATCCTTTTCATTAAAAAATGGAGATGATTGGTTTTGGTCTAATCCATGTTGTGGCCGTAGGGTGTCTGAATTTCAAGAGGGTGTGAGGCCTAGAAGAAGTACAATGCATTAAGTTCTGGTGTTCCGTCTTCTTCTTTCAAGCTATTCAAGCATATAAATCTTTTGGGGACAGTTTTACTCCTTTCATTTTGCTTCATACTTTGTCTATGGTCTCACTGAAATCCATTTGTTGCATTTCATGCTATAGTCGTAATTTTGCTTAACTGTCAGTGACTTATGATCGTTTTGAAATGTCTAACTCTGTGCTTTATACACAGATCCCTTTCGTGAGGTTAAGAGGAAGCGTGACAGGAGAAAGGAGGTATGGGTTTTTTTTTTTTTTTTGCTGAGCATCCAATTGCTTGTTTTTTTTTCCTGGAAAAATCTGATTACTGATTTTGTCAAACCTTCTCAATTCGCCTTGTGGTCAATATTCCTCTTTCTCTGTTTGCACAGAATTCGAACAAAGAGTCATCAGAGTCCCGGTGGCAGCCTGGCTCGCAAGGACGAGGTAGTAAGGGTAGTCGTTCCAATTATTTGCCTCGACATGTATCAAATGGTAAATGACTATTGAGGATTAAATTTACTTCATCGATTATATTCTTTAACTGTAAACAGTAGTCTATTGACCAATATCTTTTTTTTTTTATTTTATGATTACATACTTGATATTCTTAAATTGGTGGCAAATATGTGTAGCCTCTCTCATTCTACAACATGTGGCTGAGCATTTCGTAAGAATTTTTGTTGGGATGTCTTCTGCGAATGGCCATGTAGTAAAGTTACTTATTTATCTGGCTTATGAACCCTTTCTAATTATATTGTTGCACCTCTTCTCAGATGCTGGTGATGGCTGGAATGCTGCTGCTGGCAAGGAGAATGGAACTAATCCAGCTGCTGATAAGGGTGTCAGTTCATCACTGCTTACTTCACACGGGATAAAAAATAAAGAGACTATCTCATTGGCAAGGTGAGAGTATTTTCATAGATTCAATTTGAATTACATAATTTACAAAGCTTTTTACTTTGGAGTGAAGTATTACAGATATGTCTATGATGACCTTTTGCAGCTCTCTAGCTGGTGCTATCAATCATCCCAATGCCGGTTCCTCTGCAAATATTACCGTTACTGATGCCATCAGTTCATCTGGAGGAAATCGGAGAGGCCATTCTGAAATGATTTCACCATCTAACCTTGGTCTCAGTAAGTTAGACAGTGGATCAACCCCTCTTGATTCCAATGGAAGTGTCCAAACAGTGGTTGGAGCTGACATTCCATCTCGGCAGTCCCTGCCTAACAGTTCACCATCTTCTTCTGTCTGTTTTTCATCTTCTGATCCCGTTATAGTGCCCTCCAATGACTCACAGATACCCAGTTCTGTGAGTACGATAAAATGTGAAGTTGGGATCCATCGAACTTCTGTTGAAACAGAGGCAGTAAGCAAAAAAAAAGCAACCATTGGTAGGAACTTGACAATTTTTTTTCCGTTTTTTAAGAAATGTTTTGATGCTCCTTAGGTAATCCTTTTTTCCTAAATATCAATGCTGTAGCTTCTGAGGTTGGTGGCTCTCTTGAGCATGAGAAGATGCCTGACCAATTTCAGGAAGCCGAGAGGACTGGAACTGTGGAGCCCTCTCAGCATTCATTTGGTTCAACTTATGGCGTTTCTCCCATTAGTCGCCTATCATCCAATTACAACAATCGATCACAGCAGCTAGTTGGGTCTCAGAAAGGCATCATCTCTATACCATTTAAAGTGAATTTGTCTGTTGATTGATAATGTTGGTTAGGTTCCCTAAACCATTACCTTTGTCTTTCTAACAGCGGGTTCAAATAAGGAGTGGAAACCAAAGCCAACAAATCCTACTGCTTCTCAAAGGTCTGAAAGAGTTGCACCTGGAGTCAATACAGTTACCCCCTCACAGTCAGCACCTATTCCTGATCCAGAAGAGGCGGCTTCAAATCTGCAGAAGAAGCTGGAAACTTTACGTCTTTCACAACGTCAACCTGTTATACTCCCAGACCACATCCATGTCCCTGAATCTGAAAGAACCAAGTTCAGCTTTGGAAGTTTTGATGCAAGTTTTGGCATAAGTGCGAACTCAATCAGTGCTCCTGAGAGTGATAAGAGCTCCACAATTGTCTCAGAATTGTCACTGGCTGTCGAGGAAACCATTGAGGACTCAAGGTTTGTAAGCAGTAAAACATTTGTTAGAGCCCTTACGAAATATTGACGTTTTCAACTGGAGGTCATTATTGCCCATATTGCTTCGTAAAATAAATTTATTAGCAACTGCTACTCTGAACATCTGTAAACTTCAATAATTTGTTGAGCATTTAGCGATGTATTTATTGCCCTACTGCCTGTAGTTATTCATGGGTTACCACACACGGTAATAAAGTTCGGGTAAGACAAGAGTTATGCTAACGGCAAACAGCAATAGGCACCCAATTCAAACTAGTGCCATCTCTGGTGGTTTTTGACTTGGCTGGATAATTGGAAGCTCAACGGCATTGTTTCAGAGCTTTGGTTCATACTGCTCTAGGTTCTAATTGTTATTGATAGGCAAAAAAAGGGAACCGAGGAGGCTATGTACCTTACTTATGTGTCTTTCATTTTGATAGAGGAACTCACTTGATTTGGTTTTATCTGGGCGCAGAGTGGTGCTATAATTGGATTTAGATGGTGTAGATGTTATGAACCTTTAAGTTGAATTAAATATCGTTTTTGTCCTGTTTTACCAGTGGCCAAATTGCCTCAGCAACTGCTGATGAAGAAAATTATCCAGATTATCCACAATCACCAAAGCATGTACCTGAGAGTGTTTCTCCTGCTGAGGATGATGTCTCAACTGCAGCTCCTGATTACAAAGAGTTAAAGCAGGAAGGTGTATTAGGCCAACAGCACTTGGTAGTTCATACTTCTCCCAACTATAATTTTGGGTTTGGTCCCCCAGTAGTAGGAAGTCAGAATGCTCCTTTTGAAAATTCTGAGTCCCAAACACGGGATGCTTCTCGCCTTCCAAGCTTTGTAGTAAGAACTTTTCCTATTTCCCCTTCTATAGGCAGATTGCTACATTTTGCTATACTACTCTGGCTGTACCTTTGAGCCTTTGGTTCATGATCTTTCTTAAATGGTCTTGTATCCAGGTTCAACAATCATTTGATCCAACAAGTTATTATGCTCAATTTTATCGGTCAGGCGTTGATACTGATGGCCGCCTTTCACCCTTTTCTTCATCTGGAGTTGCTACTAAGTATAATGACAGTGTTGGGATCTTGCAGCAACAGACTTCTCAGGCTTCCCAGGAGGTTTGCAAAGATACTTTCTTATATTGTGTATTTTAATGAGTTTGGCCCTCATATGAAGAGTTGATATTTTCTTTTCCAACTTTGTCCCTTGTAGCTTACTTCTTCCAATTGTGAACATAACTGAGGCTGAAAAACCATTGCACCATTTGAAACGTCCTATTGTGGGGCAGTTCATATAGCTTTCCTTCATCTGCTCTTATTGCCTGCTGCCAATCTGCTTTTTCATCTGTGAAGCCTGCATAAGATTGTTTATTGGAACTTTTGAAGCGTGAATAATAATTTATACCAGCTAAATAAATCTGTGTGATGGCATTGCTGTCAGAGTCATAGACCGATCATTTAGGGCGTCTACATCAGCTCTTGCTGATAGAAGAATGGAAATCAATGAATCCCATATGTTGTCTTCTAAGTAGATAGCAGTTTACTGAGTAGCAGACTTGAGGTATAAGCTGGTAGCTTTTGAGGTGTCGGCTTCCAGCCTTCTGAATCCTGCTTAGATAAAGCCTGCAATTCCACACAAATTGCAGTAAGAGAATTTACAGGTCACTTTTCCACAGTTTGATTGCTTGTCATCATTTTGAGCCAGTGATAACTCAGATTTTCAGAATGATCACAAAACTACCATTCATATTCTCGTTTTGTTCCAGCATGTGCACTGCTAATGCATAATTATTTTGAAATAGAATATTGTTGTCAAAATCCAACTAATATCAAGGTAAGAATTGACTGTTCAGTGGGTGGTTATATTCCAACTTAGTGTCCAATGACAGCTGTGAGCTCACCACCAATTTGGGCCTTATGAATTTATAACACTTTGTTATTAGTTAGTGCCGTCCTGTCTGAACCTTGCCTCATCAACAGTGCAATATCTGAAAGGAGTGTGATTTTGTTCTGTTTTCTTCCGAACACCTTTCTGTCTTCTTAGGAGGGATTTAACGATTTAAGAATTATGTATGTCCCGTGATTTTGGTAATTAAGAACGGGTCATGGTGTAAGCAGATCTTCATATTTGTTATAGTTGTTTTAAGCAATGTTTTGATTGAAGGAAGGCATTGTCCTATTAATCTGAAGCTTCTGAACCACAAAACTCTATTTTTGTCAATTAGTGATGCTTCTGCTTGTTTATTGTACCACAGGGTGGGAACTCGCTAGTTCTGTCTACAGCTGGACCAACTCCCCTTGTGACTCAGGCTGCGGGGCTCATGCAAAGCTCAATTGCCATGACTCAGCAACCACTCCCTGTATTCCGTACACCCACTGGGGTTCATATGGCTCCTTTTCCCCCAAATTACATTCCTTATGGACACTACTTCCCTCCAATTTATGTTCCACCTCCAGCCATTCCCCAGTTCTTAGCGAACGGCGCATTTGCTCAGCAGCATCAGGCAGCTAGTTTGTTCCCTGCACCACCTACTGCTGCTGCTCAGGCCGTCAAATATCCACTATCTCAGTATAAAACAGCTGGTAATGCTGGTAATCCGACCCATGTAGGAGTGCCAATTAGTTATGGGCCTTATGGTTCATCTGCTGCTGGTTATAATTCTGGCTCTGCTGCGACAGCTGGAAACTCCAATACTAATGAGGAACTTGGCACATCTCAGTTCAAGGAAAATAATATGTACATCTCTGGACAACAGGTTGGCTTTTTTCTCTGTAATTTGCCCATTATTTTTTGTAAAAGTGGTGCTATTCTTATGTTAAATTCAACCTGGAAAGGTACTTATCTAGCATGAGCAATAAAAGTAAACTCACTGAAGGCTCTTCTCACTCTGGTTGCCTCAGGCAGATGCAGTCGATTGACTCGATTTTTGTTAAGAAGGAAGTGTTAGTTATGTTAGGTTGGATGTTGTGCACCAAGATTGGCAGAGTAAGAGGTTGTTTAATCTGGTATCTTTTCTTGCTGGCGTCACTTAGTGGATATCTGTTGTCGAGTAACTGGTGCTAGATACAATGCTGAGGGTTTTCTTAGATGGTGTTGCGAAAATATGGTGTCTGGGTACTGTGGATAAGGGACATCCCTTGATCTTGACATGTTGGCTGAGTTCTATTTGTGTGGGAAGATGCAAATACGCTTTAGGATGAGAAGATACCTCTTTCAAATTAATTAACATTAGAGTTCCATACTTTACTGAGGGACATCATCACCAACCTCAACATATTTACTTTTCTGCAGAGCGAAGGGCCACGGGTTTGGATTCCTGCACCTGGCCGCGAAATTCCTAGCTTACCAACCACTACATTTTACAACCTTCCTCAGCAAGGTCAGCATGTTACGTTTCCTCCAACACAAGCATGGCAAGTTTGCCATTATTTGCCACCTTCAAGTGGCAGTGAGAACTCTAACCATGTCCCAACATCTACAGCTGTTCAAGACATGAGTGGAGCAGTCGATATGACAGGACACGCAGCCAATGTGTATCAGCAGCCACAGCATGCGCAGATGGCCTGGTCCAGTAACTACTGAGAAATGATACTTTCTTCTTCCTTTTGACTACAAACCTGGTCAAGACGTCCACCTCTAGGGGTTTTTTTTGGAGAGCTCCCTTGAGTTGAGTAAGCATCTTGAAGATACGGCATTGGTTGGTTCTGGGAGTAGGTATATGATCAACCTAAAGGAGGCTGGAGTCAATTGTATCTTCTCATTGTTCACTGCAGAGATAAAAGACGCAGTTAGCCTGTAGCTGGTCGATCATTGAAGTAAAGTTGAGATCATGATGTTCAGGTTCTCTTTAAGCTCTTTTTTATGATGCTATTGTTCTTCGTTTTTGTCGTTTCAACTCTTCCTGATTTCTTCTTGTACCCTTTCTTCCTTCCTCTTGCCCTAGAATTTGGACCCACTAATATTGTTGAGTAGTGAGAATATTTTTCGGTTTTCCTCTTCATTTCAAAGTTTATAGGGTTCAGTAAGTGGATATATAGATCGTTGGTCAAGTTTCCATTCCATTTCGTCTTTAGCCGCTTTGCCTGTAAAGTGAATTTTGATAGCCGGAAAGGGATGTATGCAATTGTTATACTTGGTATAAACAAAGTGAACATTTGAGTAGATTCAGCTGCTTACTAAAGGAAAATTTGATTCGACTTTAATGGATAGTGTATTCTACTTCTGCATTTCTGAGTTTACATGTTATCTACTGGTTTCATCTGATTGTCCAGTAGCAATCCCACATTCCATCTCTGAAATATTGCGATCCCCTTTTCCCAAGCAGTTGAATTTGTTGGTTTGATCTTTGATTGAGCAATTCTAGATCAGATTCCCATACCAGTGCTCTGACTTGCTCATTGGTAATTAATTTCCTCTGGTGCTGTAAGCAGGACTGCATAATGGTTGATATAATTCTGATAAGTTATCTATGCACAACTGCTTTCACCATTTAGCGTGACAGATCTCGATTCAGTGCTCTGTCAACATTGAATATGTGGTATATCTATTGAGCAATAGCATGATTCAGATCTTGATCCCGTAGGTGAACTCGATTGACTAAGAGTCCCCATGCAATTCGTGAACGAATACATTACGTGTTTTCATGAATAATTTGTTGCTGCAGGTCCAGAATAATTGAGGCATGCAAATTTTGTTATTTAGGTGAAATAAAGGGAATCTTTCGTAGCTTAATGTGGTATCTAGAGGCAATGTGGTTTCTCTTATGCTTTGTGCGTTTCCCTGTTATCTCAATGCTGGTCTGTCTTTGTTCCTGAATTGGAGGGTGACGCTCTCTAGATGTTATGGTTTGTACTGGCAAAGCAAGCTGTTTACCGGGATCCCATCATTTCATGTATTAGATTTCACTTGACTATTAACGGTAGAGATGGGCAATGGGACAGGAGGGGGTGGGGCCGTGGCCGGGGCCGGGACCGGGAATCGCATTCCTTTCCGTCCCACGAGGAGCTTTTCCCCGCCACTGCCCC
>JAGKPW010000095.1:0-18900 GCA_019926035.1 Melaleuca alternifolia | reverse complement strand
GGCTATTGTACGGATGGGATGATAGATTGAAAACAGAGGTTTTCAATGAGCCAATTTAACGGCTAAATTAGGAATGAACCCTGGTTGGAGAGACCTCTTTAGTCCTTCGCATTGGCTATGCCCTAATGTTATCCCAAAAAAGTTTGTTTGTCAAGTTCAACATAGATGAAATAAATCTCAGTCTCATCTTATTGACAAATGAGCTCTCAACTAAAATTTCTGAAAAAAGTAAGTGATGGTTTTGATAGATGTGCCTCGTCTACGAAGCACAGGCTGCAGCATCTAACCTACCAATCCTGCTCAGAAAAATTCTCGATATCCACTTCTTTTCGTTTAACTCCTCTATACAAAATTCATATTCAACGTGATCATGGATCTCCATGCGACATCAAGTATACTATGAGCATCATGCTTAAATCGAATCTCCACCTATCTATATGAAATCTCAGTATCAACTTTCTCACAGATTTCGACAGACTTATTGATATTTTACTTGGTCTCTGCAGTATAATCTTATAACATTCAATAAAGTATATAATTAGAGGAAGAGTTCTGACGCAAAAAGATATAGCTTCTGCTTTGGGTAGGTTTGGGGCATCAAACACATCACAGGCGCTGCTCACCTTTGCCTTTCCTAGACGTCAACCTGATTGTGGCTGGATAAGCCAGAACATGCCCACCTGCAGGTTTCTTTGGGTCTGATATCAACACACCACTCCTGAATCAGCTACGACTGAAACAAATAAGTCCAAGACAAAGTAATCAAAAATCATATTTTTCCTCATGGACTACAGCTACTGTGCATCGCCAGTTTACACCAAGGAGCTGGTTCTTGAGAATTGCAAGAACTAATATGAGCTTATTGCAATCCCAAAATTGCTATTTTTCAATGTGCAACCATCAAAGGGCTAAATTGGATTAAAAAATTTATTGGATGCACGACTATGTGGGAGAGATGAGATGTGATGCTGTACCTTGATTGGTCATGTACACTGGCCCATTAAATTCCTCAGTTATCTAAAGTAAGCGTGAGAGCATTTGTCCCCATTTTTGCTGCAATTCGGAATCTACTAGTGTCAAACAAGACGAGCTGAAAAATCACAACTCGCATGATTTGATGTTTTCAATGGACCTGGCGCTCTGCAAGTTCTCCCCTTCCAGTAAACTCCACTCGAAAGGAAGCAACCACTGAATCCACAATCTGAAAGATATTACTCCCCTAAGGTCACCATCCATAACTCACAAAACGTATGCAATTTGACTCTTGGGCAGAGTCTTACTAGTAACTTACATGGTGCTTCAGACATTTTGGCAGCCAAACCAAGAAGCAAGTTGTACAGATGCTCATTAGTATAGGCACAGGCATAAATGATCTACAAATTCATGGAAAGACAAGATTACAGCAAGTATACCGGCCAGAAAAGAAGGGAGAGTTGCCACCAGTGAAGAAAGCATTGCTTAAATTATCTAGGACACACCCAGGATTCATGCCAAATCTCTCATCAGCTATTAGTACAATCCGGTGATGGCGACTGCAAGTTTACCAAGTTAAGATGCACTTACATGGACATAAGCCGACTATGAAACAAAAGCAGCTTTTTTGAGGTAAAGAAAATGACCAACTGATTATATTAGAATAAAAGTTCGATCTGTGTCGATGTAAGCCATTCCCCCCTCTCGTGTGAGTTGGCAGGTGGAAGATTGTTACGATCATGGAATCCACAAACCATAAAAACAGAGTGACGGAAAGACAGGAAACTACTGTTGTAGGATTTGCAAATAAAGCAGAGTACTTCAAGCATCACATTCGATTGATGAAAACCCAAGTCCAAGTCTGACAATGATTGAGGCTTCTGATTGGTTATGACCTAGTACGCTCCCATGGTCTTTTTCCTTCTTGGTGTGAACCACTGCATATCATGCATTCCAGGATACTTACTGCAGATTACAGAAAATACAGTGCCATACTTCCAGAATCACCTAATACACACATCTGATGCCAAGATCACCCACAGCTGTAGTTTTTACTAGAAAAATAATCGCTATGTCACTATTTGCATTGTCCACTTAGGAAACATAAAATGCAACAGAACTTAATGATAAAAACCTAATACACAAATCAGACTAACCTTAGTAGAAATACTTAGGGTAAGGTCAAGCTGTGTTTGCCCAGACCTGAAGAGACGTTAGCAGCATTTTCTGAGAAAAGTAACTGGCAAAAGCATCTGAAAGTTCATCAAAGGTAACGTTCTTGGACTGTGATTTTCACCGAAATGAGCCAAACGCTTCTGTAATTGCCCAAGTTTATATACCATCTGTTTGACATTGTCAAACCAATGAGAGTTGTTTTTGTTGAAACGCATGAAGAATAATATACACAATCTGCAAAAGAAAGTCTATTGCCGCCCAAAAGCTCACCGAGGGCTTGGCTTCCAGTTGTGATGCAAACAACCAACTTTCCCCGAAGACATTAAAAATACTTTGTGCTGTGAGGTCCGTAGTGTTTAGAGCAAGGGCAGCCTTATACGGTCCATTTGATAATTTGCAGGATTTGTTTCAAGGGTCAATGACTCATTCAGGTCTTCCGAACCATTTTAGCTCGAAGTTTGCAGAATGAAGATCTTACTCTGAGCATAGCTTCAGTTCCAGTAATAAAACCAAAATTCTGAGGAAAACAAAGGGAAGTTAATATGAAATGCAGATAGAAGTTCCAATTGATTGCAGCTGCCATCTCAGGATAAGAAGATTTTACGCTCTAACCACTTTCTTTTTCAACTCTTGCTTCAGATAAACCTTTGATTCCGTTTAAGTGCAAGAAAAAAAAAAAACAAAACAAAGACAGAGGAAATCACCATAGCCAAATCATACCTCCACTTAATTTTCGGAACGGGAGATCAGAAGATTCCTTCTTTGTATGCATCAAGCCATTGCAAGTGTAGATTCCTGCATCCTGTAGCTTTTTCACATCTCCAGCATTTTATTCCCTGAAAATAAAAACTGCAAATTAGAGAGAGAGAGAATAGTTCAAAGAAAGAACATTAAAACAGCACACTATCGTGTTAAACTCTATGTTTTCTGGTGAATATCGAATGTCAGGACAAAAGCATTTCCTAGATTAATGACAATTGAGTGATCCAACAGTGATTATTAATGGATTTATCTTAGGATATTGGTTATTAATCGAGCTATGCCACAAATACATGGAAAGTGAGCGTACAATGGTGCAATTCCAATGTCACATAACATAGCAAAGGCTGGAATTGCTCTTGTAGGGTCAGAAGACAAAAACTAAAACTATTGTATGCACAGAAAATCACGACAAGTTCAACAAGAAGATTGAGATGTAAAGCACTAATGAAAATCAAATCCAGAGAAAAGACGTGAGAACAACACACCAACATGTCAACCATGTATTGGCGGATGCAGAATGTCAAGACAAAAGCGTTTCCTAGATTAATGATAATCTAGTGTTCCAATGATGAAAATTGAAAATTTTAATTGAAATTTTTTTTTACTAATTCATCTATGCCACATTTGCCTGGAAATGGAAAATGGACATGCGATGGTGCAATTGGGATGTCACATAACATAACGAAAGCTGAATTGCTCTTGTATGGTCAGAAGACATGCATCAAAGATGTGAATCAGACATATCATGTTCGAACGGGAGCGAAAACTACTAGAAAGGGTGAGATGTAAAATACAAATGGATTCAGGTGATGTTCCAAGAAAATTAAGCTAAGCTGAGCAACCAAACTAAAACCGAGTAAACCACTAAGCAAAAAACAGAGTTATTTAACATTAGAGGTGGCAAAATGGGTCAAAAACTCATATTATAACTCATGAGATAATATTGGTCACCAATGGGTTAACTTGAAAGGTTAAACGGCTCATAAATGACTTAGCTTAATAAATTAATAGGTCTTAAATAGGTTCTAAATAAGTTATAAATGGGTTACATAATTAATTTTAAGTATTATCAATAAATAATTTTTAAACTTTCTTAACAAGTCAATTTTAAAACGTAAATTGTTGATTATTTTTATTTTCCATTTATTTTCCTTTTTTCTCCTTTTTCCCTCTTTTTAAGTTGGTCACCGGCCAAAAGGCGAGAAATGAGCTCACTAGATTCCGGCGAATGGAACGGACCGCCCGGATCCCACGAGTAAATAGAAAGTTGGATCTACATTGGATCTCACCTGAATCGCCCCATCTACTCTCCTAAGGAGAGGTTTGGTTTCAAACCATGTTCGAACAGTAGAAGTACGCCATGCTAGTGTGCCTTGGATGATCCACATCTCAGGGTCAGGCGCTAATGATCACATTGAACTATCTATGTGGCTGAGAGCCCTTACAGCCCAGGCACAACGATGCAATTATCAGTGGCACGCTCTACCACTAGAAGGAAGAGTCGAGGGTAGTGTACTTTCACTTTTCTTTTATCCTCTCTCACACTCATGTATCTCACCACACATCAAAGCAAGGAAGCATTCTTACTCTTACATGGAAAAAAGAAAATAATTAAAATTAGAAAAATTATCAAATAAATAGTGTTGTATAAAATTATTTTAACAATACATTTTAAAAAATTATAAAATATGAAAGTGTTTTAACAATACGGGACGAATCATGTACGAGTTGGTTCAGGTCAAGTACAGGTAATCAAATTTATATTGTATGAAATGATTAAAGTATACGTCATCGCATCCAGATGAAATGCATGTCAAAATCGAGAAACGAGGCCATTTAAGTTGGACTTATTCTGATGATATGCGCACGTGTCCAGTTCTAATTGGTCCCTTTATTATTATTATTATTATTTTGGCTTGCATTTTGTCGTGAAAATGAACTTCAACGGAAGTTTGGAACGCTTGGTCAAAGTGAAGAAAGTGGGGGAGCCAGCCGAGCCAACGCCGACGGCGGTTCCATGTCAATGCTGACCGGGGAACCCGAACACTTTCAATTGATGAGCAATGGGGACTGGCGGTCGGCCGTTTTCTTGCCACTGCCATGGAATTTCAGACTCGCAATCATGATGTCCATATCACGTCATGCATACTCTTTCTTTAAGCCGGTCCGAGATCGTGCGAATCGTCTAATGTTTTACATTAGGGGGACAAGTTGAACCTGCTATGAGTGAGCAACGATACAGGACACATCTTAAAATTGGATCGAATCGGTCCTATCTGGCCGGCTCTATTCTAATTATAAGATTTACAAGATAGGTTTCAGGTTCCAGAAAATGAGAATCGGTCTTGACACATTAGGTTTTAAGTTGTTCGGTGAATGCCGATCCTGACAAGGCGGGTTCTAATTTTTGGCGGCATCTAATCTGTCTTCAACTCAGTGAATGCCGGCACATCAAGCAAACTTTTCAAGGATATACATTGTTTGACCTCTACCTCGTTCAAAAAATTCAATTTTGTTCAAGCCATCCATCGATGATTCTCAGCACCCCACAATAATACATAGCTGAAGATGCTGTGGTTTTTTTCTTTTCTTTTTTATCTTTTACTTGACTGTTGCTTCATGCGTATTTTAAATTCTGTTGTTTCTTTAATTTTCATTTAGCTTGGCTAGAGATGAGTTAGGCACTTCCCCATTACTTCATATTATTTGTTTATTTTGTAATGTATTTGCACTTTCATTTTGCTGTAATTTCTATTTGTCTTAGTTGTAACTTAAGGGGTGTTTTACAAAAATTCGTCCATCGAAGGAATAAAAAAAATGAAAAGGAAAAGAAAAGAAATTGTTCGGGTTCGAGGTAGATCCTAAAACCCGATCATAGGGTAGGTTTTCAAGTACCAAAAATTTAAATTTGACCCCATTAGGATTCTAGATTTAGAATCTATCTATTATGAAACTTCACATCTCTAGAATCTACATCTCCAATAAATCAAACTTTTTGAGATCAATCAATGAACAAACGATTCAAACTTAAAATAAGCCTTCACCGTCTCCGCTAACCCCAGGCCAGTCTAACCAAACTCAAGGAGTGTTCCAACTCAACCAATGACCAACATCTGCTCCATACGACATGGTACAACCTTGACCCTCCACAACCTCCCTCCCAACCAGTCAATCCACATAGAAAACCTACGAGACTCCGAGAGTACCGGTGAACGTTGCACGAAAAAAGAATGAAAATCGTGATTTTCCACAAGCTTAGCTGATGATTAAACATTTTAGGACTCGCCCTGTAGACTATTATACGCTAAACCGAATTTAAATCAAGTGTAAACAGCCGATGTTTGTTGATCAAATCAATGGAGATCAGACAATAGAACTGTCTTCCTCTCCTTGAAGAACTGATTAATCACTTCTCCGCCGGAAAATAAACCAGTCTTGATCGATGGATCTCCCGTATTGGGAAAACTAATTCCATATTTGGAGGGTGGATATGAAAGCTTTTCAAAAGCTGTCTATCCTTTATTTTGCTTTTTGCCGAAATCTTTTCAATTGTAGATGACCAATTTCGCTTGTTATCCCTTTCCTCAACAAGAAGTCAAGTCTTCTTTTTTTTTCCCTGTCCTTTTTGGCCGTATAGTTCTAACCTAGTCAAGTCAATCTAATTTAGCACTCAAACTCGACTCGGTGTCGCTATACTAAAAGGCTTTGTGCCCGTCTTTCGAGCACACAAAAATAATTAGGAAGCCTTGAGCAATCAATCAAATATAGCACAACCAAGGAAATGTTTTTAAAAATATATAACACACAAAATAAGTAATCCATCGACTTTTGAAACCACGGCACCTTTCCACTCATGCATGACTCTAAAGGTCTCCACAAGTGCAAGTTTTGTGGGCTCGGGTTATCACTCTGTATAGCACATTTTGCAAAAGTTATTACAAATTTCTTACGTTGCCAAAAATAATAATAATAATAATAATAATAATAATAATAAGTAATCCGTCATCATATAGTACTTTTCTATACCATGGCACCTCACCCGAAAAAAAATATTGGGTACCCGAGTGGTGCCGCTTGGGCGGTGCCTGAGTCCATTCAATGGTCGCCACCTGTCGCCACGTGGAGGAGAGCAGGCCACGTCGAGCAGAGAGAGAACCCACCGCAGGTACCTAATATTTTCTCTAGAGAGAGAGAGCGCGAAACGAAGCCCTGTTTGTCGAGAAAATATTGGGTACCCGAGTGGTGCCGCGTGGGCGGTGCCTAAGTCCATTCAATGGCCGCCATCTGTCGCCACGTGGAGGAGAGCAGGCCACGTCGAGCAGAGAGAGAACCCACCGCAGGTACCCAATATTTTCTCCAGAGAGAGCGCGAAACCAAGCCCTCTGTCTTTTAATTCAAACTAAAGGCAGGCTCTGACAGAAATTAAAAAATTAAAGGACTTTCTCTCTCCTCTGCTCTATCTTCTCCCACGCGAACGCTTGCACTTTCTGAGTTTCGCTTGACATTTTTCTCGTCCTCATTTCCTCTGCTCTGCTCTCTCTTCTCCCAAGCGTCCGACGAGCGGCGCTGCCGCCGCCGCCCCGCTTCATCCGTCGAAGCGACGAACCGCAAAGCCCCCGTCGCCTCCGCGAAGCTCGTTGCCTCCGCTTTCGCTCCATTTTGTGTAAATCTGTGCTTTACTCGCCATCGCCTCCGTCGGAGCATGTTTTTTATGCTATTACTTCGAGTCCCCGAGCCTCCTTGCCGTGCTGGTGTCTAGGTTGAAAAGAAGCAAATTGGGACCATGAAGCTATGCATGAAGATCTAAAAAAGCTCCCCTGATTTTTGTACTTTTTTTCTTTGCTGCTTTTGTTGGAGCATGAGTTTTTTTTCCCATTTAAAGAACTATTTTCATATGAGGAGGTTATGTTCTCGGATCTTTACTCTCTTTGTTTTCCTTTTCGCAGAGAAAGATTGGTTAAAATAAAAAGGGGGTGGAACGGAGGGAGAGAGTGGGAGGGGGATGGGGATATTACACGCGATGGTGGCTCAAGGCCTCGTCGTGTTGGCGGAGTTCAGCCCGGCGACGTCAAACGTGGGCGTCGCGAGGCAAATCCTGGAGACTTTCCCCCACGGATACACCGACAGCAACGCCTCGTATTTGCAGGATCGATACGTCTTAAGAGGACCGATGGGCTCGTTGTCCTCTGTATGGACGACGTTCTTGTTGATACTGACTTTGCCATCTCGCCTTCATTATCAACAAGAACGTCGGCCATACAGAGGACAACGAGCCCATCGGTCCTCTTAAGACGTATCGATCCTGCAAATACGAGGCGTCGCTGTCGGTGTATCTGTGGGGGAAAGTCTCCAGGATTTGCCTCGCGACGCCCATGTTTGACGTCGCCGGGCTGAACTCCACCAACACGACGAGGCCCTGAGCCACCATCGCGTGTAATATCCCCATCCCCTTCCCACGCTCTCCCTCCGTTCCAACCCCTTTTTATTTTAACCAATCTTTCTCGGCAAAAAGGAAAACAAAGAGGAGAGTAAAGATTCGAGAACATAACCTCCTCATATGAAAATAGTTCTTTAAATGGGAAAAAAAAACTCATGCTCCAACAAAAGAAGCAAAGAAAAAAAGTACACAAATCAGGGAGCTTTTTTAGATCTTCATGCATAGCTTCACGGTCGTAATTTGCTTTTTTTCAACCTAGACACCAGCACGGCAAGGAGTCTCGAGGACTCGAAGTAATAGCATAAAAAACATGCTCCGACGGAGGCGATGGCGAGTAAAGCACAGATTTACACAAAATGGAGCGAAGCTCCGCTTGAGAGAGGCAACGAGCTCCGCGGAGGCGAAAGGGGCTTTGCGGTTCGTCGCTTCAACGGACGAAGCGGGGCGGCGGCGGCGGCGGTGCCGCTCATTGGACGCTTGGGAGGAGAGAGCAGAGCAGAGGAAATGAGGACGAGAAAAATGTCAAGCGAAACTCAGAAAGTGCAAGCGTTCGCGTGGGAGAAGATAGAGCAGAGGAGAGAGAAAGTCCTTTAATTTTTTAATTTCTATCAGAGCCTGCCTTTAGTTTGAATTAAAAGACAAAGAGGGCTTGGTTTCGCGCTCTCTCTGGAGAAAATATTGGGTACCTGCGGTGGGTTCTCTCTCTACTCGACGTGGCCTGCTCTCCTCCACGTGGCGACAGGTGGCGGCCATTGAATGGACTCAGGCACCGCCCACGCGGCACCACTCGGGTACCCAATATTTTCTCCTCACCCGGAACATATAGTAAAAATTAAAGGAAAGCACCGAAAATTGATTACAGTTAAGGATAGGCCGAATACAATATATGGCATTCACATATCACCCAGCATTCCCATACCTGTCAAAGTTAATCCTGGGGATCCTATCTCTGCATGCTATAATACTGAGGAGCCAGCTCAGTTAACCACAAGTAATCAATTCTGGTTATGTTGCGAATGTACTTGTGATTAGTTTGAACTAATTCATTGAAGATAATGCACTCTGGTTTTGTCCGGAAAAGTACAGAAGAAGGATGGATCTGCACCACCTGACCACTTGTCAAAGCCCTATTTTCCACACCAAATATGTAATGTTAGGAAATGGAGTCTATAAGAGAACTGGAATGAAGACATTGATCATAAAGATAACAGGAAGCGCTCATAATCAACAACCAGCACCTGTATGATCCTTCTGGCTGCTTCAAAGCCGCGTTGAGGAAAAAGGAAGCGGCGAGGCATCTCCGAAACAGAACCATGTCATCTCCACAGGAAGCGATGTTCAGCCCCATTTGCTCTACATGTCCCTGAATCTGTCTGTAAGAAATACATCAAAAAGCACAGTTAGAGGATCAATAATGCTTGTCCAAAGAAGTGTGAAGCAAAGACCACATGCAAAAGTTCATAGGCAACCTGTGAATGTCACGCGCATGTCTAAGGGGTCTGCTATTGACAAAATTTTCTTTGCACCATTTTTTGAGGACTTTATCATCTTTTGCTTTACTTTGACCACTCTTCCTCTTCTCCAAGAACTCATCAGCTACTCGAAATACATTAATCAAGGTGATGTGGTCGCCCTCTGCACTTGAAAAGCATTTCATTGCAGTTCTTGCCTGGCCCGACAAAGTTAAGTGGTCAGCTCTCCAGTTATATACAGATAAATGGAAGTCCATGAGGTGCAACCAAACTGAACAATTCACCAACATTAACCAGCCAGAATGGTTGTCTCAAAAAGAGCCTGAGAAAGCAAGACTAAAACAAATGGAAGAGCCTATAAATATATTTTCAGCATATTGCAAATTAATGAAACAATAGCCCACTGAAGGACTTGAATATAACATTATCACAGTTGAACTCACAGTTAAAGAATTGGACGTCCAGTAACTCACAAATCATGTAAGATAACACTGCAGGCATATACTTGACCTTTCAGGCATGTTACACTTGAATACAATTACAACTCAAAAAAGATATATACATATATACCTAGCTTATCCTTTCAGTAATACAATTTATATACTGTGCATCCACCCATTGCATAAACGACCAGAAGAAAAGCAAGATGAATGGCCTCACAAGTATCAGCTCATAACTTACCTCTTCTAACTTCTCACGAGGGGCATAAAATATGGATTCTACTGAAAGCATCGCAACTGTAATCAGCATTTCTTCCAGGCAGTTGAACTGACTAGCTTGGATGAGTGCCTTTGAATAAATGGGATCAAGGGGAAGCCGAGCCATCTGGTGCCCCAATGGATCTGACAATTTACAATCTTCCGTTAAAGCACCCAGCAAGATCTTCCGTTAAAGCACCCAGCAAGAATAAGTGCTCCAACGATTTCACAATAGCTGTCCTGATCAAAAGCTTACGAGTGTCATTACCCAGCAACAAATACAAAGCGTACTAGGTAATGTAAGGACACCCCATCACAACCCATTTTATGTCACATAATTTCATTATATATTATCATCAAAATAACCTCAAGAAGCATCAATACAAGAGAAGCACCGTAACAAATTCATGTGGGAACAGCATGACAACCTGGTGTACCCACATGTTGCGTAAGAATACATAAATTTTTATGAAATTATCCAGATTTTTCGGTCAGAGAGATGGTGAAAATGAAGGTGAAATAGAAAATTTATGGGGCAAAAGAGACGGTGATACAAAATGACGGATAATTTTCAAAGGACGATTTAGTAGCCAAATTAAATCATTGATAAAGATGAAACCAACAAATCTGGATCAAATCACACTAATAAAGGCTTAAAAGATGACACGTCTGCAGTCTAGTAGACACACTGAAGTATGCACAAGAGACTAAATGATAAAGCAATTAGATCTCTCAGGGAATAACCTTGGTGGTTTTTCAATAAAGTCAAACCCAATAACATCATCCACACCCAAAGCCTTGAGTTGCAAAACAACATTTGAGAGACTGCATCTCTTAATCTCGGGCTTCATCGAATCCTCAAGTTTCTCAAATTTGCTTTCTGGGTAGACACGGTAACACTTCCCAGGTCCTTCACGTCCTGCTCGACCACTGCATTAACAAGGTTTGAGTCTATTAACATGGGATTCTTTATATGGGCAAAGTTCTAAAATGGATTTTTGAACATTCGCACTGTCTGAAAGTCTGCATCCACAGGGAATGAAGAGAGACTGTCTACCATCCTCATGTTGCTATTTTAGGGCAAGATAGTGTATGTTCTCAGTAAAGAAAATTTGTATGGTACCACGTTGGGACTTCAACACCTGTGAATCTAAATGGAATCCCTTCCCCTATTTCTTCTTTGGACTGTATTTGAAATGTGGTCACACTACAAAAGCATAGACCAGAGTACGACGAGTGCAAACTACCTTCTTTGTAAAGCCTGAGCCTTGGAAGTTGGTACGACAAGTAATGATTCCATGCCCTTAGCCGGATCATATGATCTTGCTTTCACGAATCCAGGGTCTACAACGTACTTTATCCCAGGTATAGTCACCGATGTCTCAGCTATATTAGTGGCCAATACAACCTGAAAGATTCCTTTTATATTAGTAACAACCATTAGAAAACTAAATTTCCACAAAATCATTTTAGCTTACCTAATGACAATGACATCACCCTATCTAAGCAACATCACCAAATAAACAATAAAGTAAGAGGAATATAAATATGATATATCAACAGTCCATAAATCCAAATAGTTTGTCTAAAGGTAATGAGAGGAAATAAATCATCTTGACAACAAATAGCAGGATGTTATGCCGTCACAATAAACCAACAAGAACAACCAGATTCATAGAGTCTATTAATGTTAGAAACCCGCTACCAACAGCACAAAGAGTCCTGTGACCAGTCTATATATGTCAACATGTGAAGATACTGAGGATAAGAAAAGCTAAGAAATATCACAAAGAATATATTTTAATCGCTTGTCCTCCAAGTGAAGTAAATAGACATAAGTATCAACTATCCTCTCATGCTTCACCATACCAAGACAAGAATAGATACAAGAAAGATGCATGGCCATTTAGGCCTTACATAAAGTCAATGTAAAACATTAACGTGACAGCTAATAGAGAAAAACATTAAACTGTTCATAAAGCCCCACAGAATCCAAAATACAAATCCTCATTTTATAAAAATGGATCTGACTATAACAGGAGCACTACACATATAAAAATTGCAAAATTTTGAGCAGCTTGGATAGTCACCTTACGAAATCCAGGAGGAGTGGGTGCAAAGACACGCATTTGTTTCTCAGAGGGAAGAGACGAAAATATGGAAACAGTCCACATATTACGGTTGCCTTCAGGCAATTGCCGTAGTCGCTCCTGAATAAGTCTTTCAACGGATTCAATTTCCTCTTGACCAGTCAAGAATACAAGGACATCTCCCGGATCCTCCTCCAAATGGATCTGAGCAATGCAAAACACGCACTTATCAAATATTGCAAATATTCCAAGCCACTGATTGGGATCAAACAAAAGAGTAGCTCGCACAGCAATGTATCCGAGGGGAAAACAAATTAGGAAACTTCATTGAGACGTTTATTTAATTAATGACATTGAGTTAAAATATGCACCACAGTCTATATTGATACACTTAAAACTCCTTTTCTTAAATCAGGTCAGATGGAAAATCATGTATCCTATCCTAGTCAAATAAACAAAAAGTGATTTTGGAAGCCCACAATAAATAGAATATTCGGCAAGCCTTCAAAAGTAAAACTATACGGAAGCTAAAGCAATCAAAAAACCAATTAACTAGAGACCTAGAGGTGCTACTGCAGATTCTAGTTTATAAATCATCTATAAAAGTTTTATGTTTTCAAACTTAAATATATGAAGAGAGTTACGCAATCGATACTGCATTTTATAGACCCTACAACAAAGTTGTGTTTAACAAACAATCCTTGCAGTCATACTAACGGCAGAACATTTAAAAAAAAAAAATTCCACATCATAAGTTAGAGCAATGCCACATTGACTGTGAACCAAAACACGAACTTCCTATAGGTGGTGACTCATTTTTTATAAAGCCATAAAAAAGGCCTAAGCAAATAAGTTTTAAAAAACAACCTGGAATATGGTAATCAGGGTTGCATCTAAATAATCTGGTTGAGGATGAAGAGTATATAGTATAGCCACAGAAAATGGCCGCCCCTGGACATGGACGGCTCTTGCACCACCAAAATAGTCAGAGAAGACACGTGCATCTAAGCTAGCAGACATAATAATCAACTTCAATACAGAAAACCGTCTGCTTTGGCATTGTTTCAAAGTACTGGACCCAACATCTTGCCTGTCCAAGAGCACGCCATCGTTCAACCGCCTATATTTAGTATTTGGACAATCATTGGCGGATGCAGACCTTTTATTCTGAACATCTTTCAACAAGCCCAACAGCACATCAGTGTGGACTGTTCTCTCATGAACTTCATCCACAATAAGCACGGAGTACCTAGAAAGATACGGATCCAACAGTGATTCCCTGTAGACGAGTAGTATCAGCTCTGCAGGCATAGATTGAGATCACCATAAGTTGCTCATTTAGCAGAATACAAGTTTCACATGATTTTTCCATCCACTGTAATAGGAAGAATAAAACTTCCTACTGGTTCAAACGTCCCTTGAATATCTCAAAAACATGAGCTAAAGCTTTGCCAGCCTCCAGACCAATTAGCAAGATATCTAAAATAATTTCAGCTAGTTAGTAGATCTTGCTCCCCCTATAGATCTAAAGAAATAAGACCAGTAAGTCTGATTTTTTAAGTTAGCCCACTGAAAAGTATCAATGCATCCAACTACTGAATCTTACAGGAATCTTCAATCTTTACAGATAACACGCTGAATACAACCAAACTTTAGTGTCCCAACTGAAGATTAGTATCATCCTATCACAAGCAGATGTCGTCAAACTGGTTGAACATACTATGCAAGTCACAGGAGATAAAAAAAAGGCAGAAACTTAACCTTAGAAGCAAACCATCCGTCATATACTTGATTCTTGTTGAATCGGATGTCATGTCATCAAATCTGATGGAATACCCGACCCTTTGGCCCAACTCAACCCCAGATTCCTCTGCCACTCTTTTGGCAACAGTAACAGCCGCCACACGCCGTGGTTGGGTAACCCCAATAATTTTCCCATCGCGACAGAACCCAGCATCAAATAGAAATTGTGGTATCTCTGGTAAAAAAAAATAATGCCAAGGATGTAACAACTCCCTTAAGGGGGAAAAAAGGAAATAGCATAAGGCACGACTATACATGTCATGGGATTTTCCACAGCAATATGTCGCACTATGCAACCTTACTATCTCGATGTTTATACACTTGGATATGAAGAAACATCATGAAACAAATACATAATATTGTACTATGTTTTGTGCCTAGTTATGACGAAATGCCGAAGGTTGTGGTACCACAGACACCTACATGCTATACCTACATCGATACTTACGTGTAGTTTTTCCACTTCCCGTCTCACCAACAATGATCAAAGTGTCGTTGTTTCGCACCTCCTGGATGAGCGGCTTCTCGACTGGGACAAAAAAGAAAGGATCAACTAAAACCCAGGCAAACCCACAACGAGCTAAGTAGATTCACGGAAACCAACAAACAAACCAACAACTGGAAGCCACAGTACCCAACGCGATTGGTAGAGACTTCCTCTGCTGTGCGATCTTCCGCCTCCTACATTCCAGTCAAAAATTCGCGGGCATTCGATTAATTTCTCCCCCTAAAACAAGCTAAAGAGTTTCACAGGCTCTTTTCTCTAACTCTTGAACATTCACTGATCCCAAAAAAGGCCCAACACGCCTCGGAGCATCAAGATAATAGTCAAGCGATTCCAGAGACGACTAGGTAGCGACAAGTCAGTATATGAAGGTACAAACAAAACAAAAAGAAGAAGATAAGTTAAAAAAAGAGAAGAACCGATTGTTGGCGACGTGGGCATTGGAGGGCAAGCCATGGAACTTAGGAGGTCGCGTCGCGTTGCCTTCTACGCCCGGAGCCATCGATGGGAGAGAGCAATCTTCTTCCCCAAGGAAGCCCTCGGTCAAAGTGTGAAACTGCGGAGAGTACAGATTTATTATATTTGTATTAATTTGGAGTTTTTTATGGTATTAATAATTTTTTTATTCGTAATAGATATTATTATACTTCAAAAAAATATATTTACAAAAACACAAATTGAAGGATTTGACAAGCTCCTATCGAGGGAAAGAAAAGATATTGCTTGTTTGTTTCAGATTTAAGAAAAAGCATTAAAAGTATTTTCACAATGTATACTTTTATGTATCGTGAAAGTTTCAAGTGTTTTGACTAAAAATTGATTAAATCATATCCGCAGAAAAATTTGAAGATAATTATAAATAAAAAAAGTTCCAAACAAATCCTCAAGATTAATTTAGTAACAACAGTAAATGTTGTTTTCTCGACTCATTCATTTCTTTCTCAGATGTTGTAAATAGGGTGAAAGGTGACTTTTCTTTAGATTTGTTTCATCCATATTCAATGACTTTTTCAATGCTACAACTTACTAGCCAATATATTTTGAGCATTGAATATATTGAGACTTACATGTCTACTAAATATAGGTTTTTCATCTAATTTATAATAGATCCAATTATTAATAAACTACTTGATAACATTCTCCGTATTTAACTATAAAAGAATCTTGTTGACACATAAATTTTGACAAATCATATAAAGTTAATTGCATGGGAAAATTAGGGATTCACTATAATCCATAAAAAAATGCTACGGTTATTTGCATATAGATTTAGGAGCATTTTTCATATAGAGTGGGTCCTCGCACGGAGAGCATGTAATTTCATCCACGTTCGTTGTCTCATCGGCGAAATTGGGAGGGTAATGATTGTGAAAAGAATTTCGGCCACAGTCAAATATTCGCATAGAATTGGTCGATAGAAAAAATATTTGGTCGAATAAAAAGAGGAAAGAATTTTGGTGATCAAAGGAAGATATCATATAAGATAAGAATGTGTCCCTGATCGTGTGATTTTCGGAAGGAAAGAGGAAATAAACTTTGGAGGCTTTCTCCTTTGGAGGAAAAGAAAAAAAAAATTCGGCCAAATCTCCGAAGGATTTGACCGAAGATTGCTTCCTCCCTTGCCAAAGAAGCGTCAAGGGCAGAACAAAAGGGGAACTCTTCGGTGAAAAAAAAGGAAGAGCGGGGGCGGGGTAATAAGTGACAAAAGGAAAAATAATAAGAATATTTGGTCAAATCTTAGATTTGATAATTAGAATATTTAGTTTAGTCGCCGCTCGTAGCTGTTCTTGAACCCTCGCTTGTGATAATTTGATCGGTGAAGAGGTGTGGATCAACGGGCTGTTGCACCCGATCGCTCAACGCTTTTGAGACTCCTTGTTGTGACCAAAGTTGATCCAGGATATTGCCGTTTGCTGTTTTAGTCATATCCATGTCATAGCATAAGTCATTTCATAAAGTTTGCATACTATTTACTTAATATCTAGATTATGTGCATAAATCTCATGCCACGTCATTACCATGTCATCTAGAACATTGTGTATCTAGGTCATAAAAATTCATATCATGTTAGAATAATACATTTAGAAGTCTAGGGTCATGCTAGATTAGAATTCATTATTTATTAGGTTATTTAATTTCGAATTTCATTAATAAATAAAAAATGCCTAAAAATACCATTAGTATGTCATTTAGATAGTCAGTTGTCTTTGGTTAAATTGCATATCATTTGACTAGCTTGATCTAGGATTGAATGTTAAAGGACATAATAGATTAGTCAAGACTCTCGTCATATGCATCGCATATTAAAATAATTTGCATATAAAAAGTGAAATCCAAAAAAAAAATTAAAAGCTTCATCTTTGCACACTTAGTTAATTTGCATGTTAGGACATTAATGTTTGTGCATCCGCATGATCACCACACATGTTAGGAAGTTAAATAAAATCAACTCAAACTGTTTGCAAAATATTTTTTTGGAAATAAAAAGGAATGGTACCAAAAAGGCGTTAGAATAATCTAGCATAATCAAGTCTCCGTACCCATAGGGATAAAGTATAACTCTCGGTACTTTACATGGGTTTCTAATCGACCCATTATTAATAAACTAGCAGAGACTCCAATTGAAATCAATTTTTGCATGTTAAGAATTGAAACCTAAGTAGTGAATTGATATGAGCTTAGGAGAGCTCGAGCTAAGTCATATTTAGCAATCCATTAGCTGAACATAGGTGGTGCACCTTCGGAGAGGTTGCGACAAATCTCCAGTGACTATTGATACACCAATAATTATCAATATCGCGATAATCTTTCATGTTTCTAATAGCTTTTCAAGGTCAAGAATAACTCTAAATCCACCACTAATTCATAACTTCTACAAGTAATAAGTAATTATACATATTTCATTTATTATACGTGCGTAGTCTTGCAAAATAAGTTCTTTTTTTATATTGATTACCAGCTCAGTCTATTATGAAAAGTAATTGTTTCAATTATGAAGTGTCATCTCCAACAGTGAGTTATTGATCAAACTAAAACATTAGCAGACACCAATGATATCAGACGGTTTGTCAAACATTTACAGCAAACGTTATCCAATGGTCATAATCTAGACCAGTCCGTTGAAATGATGCGACCACATTCAGATGGAGACCATAAACGTTATCCATAATCCATAATCCTCCGATCCGGGCAACACAGATGTCTCGCTTCAAGCACAATGCTTCAGCTATCGAGTCCCCTGCAACGATTCATACGAATGAACGTCTGCTTCGGACAATGCCGGCTTCAAGGACTCCCTCACGATTTGGAAATGACGGGCATAGACGGCAGTTGCGTGTATGTTCTCTCTTAAAGCGACTATTCCTGCTTCCCTGCACAGGCTCTCCAATTCGGCTCCTGTGAACCGTTCAGTATGTTCTGCCAATTCTCTGAGATCAACATCACTTCTTATTTTTCATGTTTCGAGTATGCACGCACGATATTTCGTGGCGAGACACCAAGTCTGGCGGGGGTACATATAGCACCTATAAATTTAGAGAGGAAAAGGTAATCATGAGCCCGAAGAGGTAGTGACATAGCATACAATGGTTCCATCTCAGAGTACACACTCGGCTACAAATTTCGAACAGCCAAAATAGGGGGAAAGATAAAAGAGACAATCTTCCAGAAAAGAATAAAAGCACAAACACGAACTTTCTTTATATTGGGAATACTAGATTTTCAAACTATACATGAAAGTAATTCGCTTAAAAGTTGAAACTGAAATTTGCTCAACAAACATCTTATTCAGACTAAAAAGTAAATGAAGAAATTAGGAGCATAATTACGCGGAGAACAAGAAAAAGGCCAATTTTAGGGAATCGTATGGCATTATTAGCAACCTAATGCCAATCTGGACACACTGACTTAAGAAAGGAGGATCAAAAGTTCAAACAATAATCACTTTAAGAAGTACATAATCCAAAAAGAACCCAGCAGACTCAAG